>OZ010604.1:73054118-73071618 GCA_963932145.1 Acanthosepion lycidas | reverse complement strand
TCGGACTATTGTCCTCATCTTTGTCGCCATATTTATTACAACGTTTCGGCCTTTCAGTATCTGTCTATATTTCTGAGATCACGTATTATGTACACTATTTACATTATTCGGACTATTGTCCTCATCTTTGTTGCCATATTTATAACAACGTTTGAATGGACTTTGAACACCTTCACTTGATAAGACACCAGAAGTGTTAAAACAAAATGGCTGTTTTTGTAGTGATTTTATAACATTCATATTATAATTTTCGAATGAATTATATTTCCTCTACTCTTTTAAGAATATACATTTTTTTGGTTATTTGAATTTATTCCGTATATATCAATCCTCTACCTGTGCATCTATCTATCTATCTATCTATCTATCTATCTATCTATCTATCTATATATATATATATATATATGTATATATATATATGGATATAATCAAAAGGATAAACATGTGACAGAGAGAGAGAGAGGGAGAGAGAAAGAGAGAGAGAGAGTCTGGGAAACATACACACATACACGTATATTTTATTTTTAGTGAAATTGGAGTAGATTTGAATATCGAAATTAAATCAGAGCATTTTGTTTTCTGATGAGGAAATCTTATCTCGGGCAGAAGTTGTACCCATTGAATCTTGGTCAACAGAAGACAATGGAAATGGTCGAAATAATTTTTATCAATTAAAAATTGAAATAGAGCTGAGTAAGCTAGAAGGAACTTTGGAATTCACATGATTTTGGTTGAAGCATCCAGAACCCCGTGACAATCGTGTGCGAAGTAGTAGGGCTGAGGGTCAGTTATAACTAGCCGGGTTATAACGCGTAGTTATGCTGAAAAAGGCAGACTGGAGAAAATTCTTGAAAAGAGAAGAGAGAATTGGCCCGGGCGAGCGTATGGAGGAGGAACGCCACTATAAAAGAAGGCTGCGTTATGGTCCGATATGGGCTGGTGTGCTGGACTTGCAAGTATGGTGAGTATCGGGCCCTTGACAGTCCGACAAACTATGGAGGCGACCCAAGGTCTTCGGGGCCAGACTGCACGACTTGTGGTGTGTTCGGGCACAAGGCTCAGTGGTGTACGTCAGAGCGAGACCGTAAATTGGGGATAAAGCGTGTTAATACGCTGGTGCCCCCTACCGATAAGGAAGATGGTCCGGGAAACGCCGATGGGTCACCCATGAAAAGGTGGTTCCAGTGCAAGTAAAACCTCTGAGATTCTGGACTTGTGGCGAAAGTGTTGGTGGTGTGGAGGAGCGGGTCAACTGAGACGAACCTGTCCTCGCAGGAGAAAGATTGACCACACCGAATGAAACAACACTAACTCGAAAGGAGGGGAGAAATGGATTGTTATTCCGAGAAAAGCGGGTCATCCGAGCTCTACCCCACCCCTAGGAGGGCCCCTAGGCAGAAATTGGAGCCCCTAGAAAAAGGTGAACTCTTGTCACCGACTACCACGTCTCGGTTGTCGAGAAACCGGGAGGAAGGAAGAGAACATATGGGAAGGAGAAAGGCACAGGTATACCGTTTGCTGACGGAAAGGCCAGACTTCACCTGTAATGTGTTGCTGGGAGACAAGAAGGTGAAGGTCTTTGTCGATACTGGAACTTCAGTGTCACTGGTTAGCTCCAAGGTTTTTTGACAGTTGGGACTGAAAACAAAGCTTAGTCCCGTCGATCTACTAATAAGTCAGGCTGATAGTAGCGGGATGAGGATAGAGGGTATGACGTGGCTACCTTTCCAGTTGGCATGAACCAGAGGTAAACTTAAGGTTTATATGGCACCTGACTTGTGTGATGAGCTAATTTTGGGGAGTGACAGGCTTAGGCAGAATAAGGCACAGATCCGTTTTGACCCCGTCACCCTAACATTGGACAGGGTAGGGATACTGTTGGGAGAGGCTAATTATGAACAATTGCCAGTGGTGGCCAGTAATAGAAAAAGAGGCGTTCGCCATTCTGTATGCTGTGCAGAAATTAGATTATTTGAGTATGGCTGTGTTTACTATTAAAACAGACCACAAACCCCTCAAATATTTGTTAGAAGGGGAGTGGACGAATAAGAAGATACAACAGTGGGCATTGGAGTTAAGTGCGTATCTCTAAAGAATAGAATATTTGACAGGGGAGGATAATACTTGTGCTGACCTGTTATCGAGGATTCCGAGGCAATTAGAGACCGAATCTGTCAGCTTGGAGACGGGTGTGGATGATAAAGCATTTTAAATTAAGGTAATCAATTCACAGGCGTTGAAGGAGAGACTTGGTGGGGAAAATTAGGAAACGAGTGAAACGGAGATTGTATCCGACCCCCACTGGAGAGATATTATTAGGCAAAACCAAGAGGATAGCAACTATCAGGTCCAGGGTAGAGGTAGGGCGTGCCTCCAAATATATGGTGCACGATGGAGTGTTGTATTACCTATCAGGAAGAGATGAGGAAGTAAGTTCAAAAATGGTGATACCCAAGAAGTTGAGAGCTGAAATTCTAGACCAATGCCATAGAAGGTTAGGACACCTGGGAATTGATAAAACGTATGGATTAATAATGAGAAATTACTACTGGCCTAAGTTGTTTAATGAGGTTGTGAACCATGTAAAAAATGTGTAACATGCCAAGTACAGAGTCGAAGGAGTAGGGTTGCCCCAGTATTAGAAATGGATGTTCCGAATTATGCATTTTAGAAAGTAAGCATGGATATTTCCGGGCCCTATGGAGAAACACATAGAGGTAATATTTACATAGTGAGTTTTATGGACTGGCTGACGAATTGGCCTGAGGAATTTGCCATACCGGATAAGAAGGCACGAACGGTGACAGATAAAATACTGAACGAAATATTCCCTAGGTATGGGGCCCCCGAACAGTTGGTTACTGATAATGGATCGGAGAATATGAATCAGATTATGAGAGAGACATTGGGAGAATTAAACATACAGCACATAACCACCTCTCTATATCACCCCTAAGGTAGAATGATTTCATAAGACCCTCGCTGATGTGTTAGCTAAACTAACAGAGGATAATAGGGAAAATTGGGATTTATTCGTAACCCAAGCGTTAGCAGCATCTGTGAGATTCTCGATGAACGAGACGACAAAATTTTCCCCTTATTACTTGATATATGGCAGGGATGTTGTCTTACCTATAGACAATCTGTTACGACCTAGGAGGAAGTATTTAGGAGAGGATCATCACCAAATAGTTTTAGAACAACAGCATAAAATTTTTACACAGGTGAAGAGGAGGATTGAAAGAGCCCAGAAAAGGCGAAATGATAGGGTAAATAAAAAAGTTTCCTTTCAGATATGTGATCCAGTGTATTATAAAATACACAGGAGAGAAGGTAAATTGGACCAGAGATAGAGTCCATATTATAGGATCGTGGAGCAGACGGGTCTGGTTTCTTTTGTGATCTGAGATCAATTAACTGGACAAGTAAAGTGAGTGCATACGAATGATATAAAGCTAGCTGAAATAGGAGAATGGAAAGGAGCCTAAACAAAAACTCAACAGAAAAGGCTGAGGAAATCTACGTTGGTAGAATCTGAAGGGTTAGAGACTGAGAGTGAAAGTGAAGGGAGTGGGGAGATTGAAATTAGCCCAACTACCCTTCGAAGGCTGAGGGAGGTAAATCGAACCCCAGCGGGACATTCTGAGGAAGCAGGGATTGAGCCTAACCTTAGGGAAGAAGAACTGAGTGAATGGGAAGAAGAGGATGAAATTCCATTGGCTCGATTGCAGATTAAATTGCAGGCTGAAAAAGCACCTAGTGTTAATGAGGAATTACCACTAAAACTGCGATTAAGAGGGGCGGTGCATCCCGAGCCCAAAGATTAAGTGAAACCATTACAGTGGCTGTGGTGAATGAGTGGCGGTCTAGGACTAACTGTGCATTTACCATCGGTGGTGGTGAATTGTGTGGACGGGCACCATGCATGCACAGTGCTGCTGGTGGTATGGGTCGGTGCTTGATGTATCGCTCTAAGATGTAACCACCCGATAAAAGCAATAAGAGAATGATTGAGTAAGACGAATTATTCTCTCCATCTCTTTGCAGACATGGACGAGAGGAGGCTCGTAGTACTAGCAATGCTAGTTGTGGTAACTAATACCTGGGAACACAGTGAGAAAACTGTATTTAAGAAGACTACCGAAGTGA
This sequence comes from Acanthosepion lycidas, assembly GCA_963932145.1. Taxonomy (NCBI): domain Eukaryota; kingdom Metazoa; phylum Mollusca; class Cephalopoda; order Sepiida; family Sepiidae; genus Acanthosepion; species Acanthosepion lycidas. The sequence goes on along the minus strand of OZ010604.1, from coordinate 73,067,469 downwards.
TTATAACTAGATCAAAGTGGTTGACCTGCAGTCGTATGAGAAGTTACTGGGTCAGTTGAAGACCGAAGTGGACAAACTAGATACAGCCAGGGCACAAGTTTCCGGAGAATATTTACAGATTCCGGTATACCACCGTATATTATACCGCTTAGCTCAGGAATCCCTAATACTTGAGAGACAATAGAAGGATATGAGTTACTATTTGAAAGGAATAAAGTTGTTACAGACCAGGCAAAAGAGGGCAGTATTGCCTATAATGAGAAAGGCATTAAGCGTGTTGTTTGGTACAGTCTCCGAAGGCGAAGTGAGAGTAATTAAGAGGAAATTAAAGGTGGTAGGACAGAGTCAACAAGTAATGGCTCATTCGGTTAGAGAGAGCGTATCTATACTCAATTTTACTAGCCTGGAATTGGCTATGAATAGAGGGTGCATCAATTGGCTGATTTCTCACCTACAGGGTTTTAGAAAAGAAGTGATAAATGTAACCACGTCTGTAACAACCGAATTACAGAAATTAGAGGGTTTTTTTTGCAAAGGTATTTTCAATTATTAGATACATTGAGTAAGGTACGTCAAGCAAGTCACTCTTTAACGGTGTTGTCAGAGCGTGTGAGAGCTCAATTAGACATGTCGCTGGGACACCTGTCTTCGAGTATAATAACCCCAGAACGATTAAGGGAAGTACTACTGGAGATACAAGCTAAACTACCCCATCATCTTAGATTACCTGTAGACCCCCCCCCAGCAGTTATCGAGGTATTATAGCGCCTTGGGATGTACTACCTTGTTGGAAGATGATAAATTACTAGTGCTAGTGTCGGTTCCATTACTGGAGAGAGATAGTAACTTTGAAATTTATCAGGTGATGAATCTTTCCCTTCTCTATCCAAAACTAAGGCCGAAGATAGAAGCGGTGGCTAGGTACAAAGTAGAGACAGAATTTGTTGTCTTAAACCTAGCCAGGACAGAGTTTATGCTATTAACAAAGGGAGAAGCAGAAAAATGAAAGAATGATGTCTTAGGTACCCGTGGGTCTGTAAGTCCAATTTACGTGATAGGTAGTCATAATTTGTGTGTACTAGATTTATTTAAGAAAAATAAGAAGGGAATTAGAGATCATTGTCAGGTAGATGTGTTGGCTAGTGTAATGTTACTTAAAGCAACCAGTATCTTTGACGGAATTAGGACGGTGGCAACACAAGAAGAGATCGAATTATCTAAGGTGTGTGAAGGGAAGCCCGCTACTACGATAAGAGTTATTCTCCCTTTGTCTTTTTTGTAGAGCTACCTATTGGTTGTGTAGCTCATGGTCCATCTATCTCTTTACCTCCCTACTACCAAGCAGAAGAGAAGTTTGAAGAGAATGAGGCTTTGTTAGAGCTGGTAGGAATGAATGCCAGTGGATGGACGGGATTGTGGGAAGCCATTGTAAGAGAGATTCCTAAGATGTCGCTAGAAAAGATGTCGGCGTTGTTAAAGCCAATCGATGATTGATCTTGGACGGTTGAAGTCGGAGTTAGATAAGATAGGTACGCCAAATTCGGGCTGAAGAGAGAATTTGATTGCTATAATAACCTGGCCGACCGTTGTGGGAATTATACTAATGATAGTCGTGGCCTTGCTGGTTTGGTGGTGGTTGAAGAGGCGTGCTGTGTTGTCGACCGGGCAGAATAAACTGGCACGGGAGTGCATGAATGAAGAAGGGATTCCAGTTAGTGCACTTTACCAATGTTGGTCCGGCCTGAGTGCATTGGGATCCCTAATGATATTGAAGATGAGTCCACGATTGTCGTGGAAGGACCTGAACCAACAAAAGATTCGACAAAGCCTGTTGTGAAGGCAGGACAAAATCGGAGGGGCAGAAATAAATATTTTAAAAATTTTTTAATGATGTTGCGAACTCCAAGAAAAAACAAAGAAAAAAGAGAAAAAAAAGGAAAGAACCCTCGAACTAGTGAACTATGTGAATAGTTTCTATTGCACGAGATCACCACAACAGTGAACTTTAACCGGAAGTTGCATGTACATATGTATCGTAAGGACAATGAAAATGTAAATGGGCATAATGAGCCCTAAGAAGAACTAAGGACTCTACCCTTGTATGCCGGAACAGACGTATGTTTAAGTAGCCCGACAGTAAGAAGCATGTTGGACTGGATTTTCTCATATTTTGTTGATATGAAAGCTCGTATGTCTTTTACTAGTAAATGACAGGTAGGGGAGGAATGTGAGAGGGAGAGAGAGAGAGAGAACGAGAGAGAGAGTCTAGAAAACACACACACATACGCACACGTATATTTTTTAGTGAAATTGGAGTATATTTAAATATCGAAATTAAATCAGCATTTTGTTTACTGATGAGGAAATCCGATCTAGGGCAGAAGTTGTACCCATTGAATCTGGGTCATCTGGAGACAATGGAAATGGTCAAAATAATTTCTATCGATTAGAAATTGACATAGAGCTGAGTAAGCTAGAAGGAACTTTGGAATTCACATGATTTTGGTTGAAGCAGCCAGAACCCCGTGATAATCGCGTGCGAGTTAGTAGGGCTGAGGGTCACTTATAATCAGCCGGGTTTATCTATATAAACGTGTAGTTATGCTGAAAAAGGCAGACGGGAGAAAATTCTTGAAGAGAGAAGAGGGAATTGTCCCGGTCGAGCGTTAGGAGGAGGAACGCCACTATAACTTTAAGCTCAGCACAGAAATCTTTATCCCTCCATAGCAAGAGTCATATATCGTTCTCAGACGATTTAACAACAAGATAATCAGATACACATTCTCTCTCTCTGTCTAGGATCCAGTGTATGAGTTTTTTCTACTTTTCTTTTCTGTAACCCGTTTCTCTCCTATTCTTTTCTGCTATATAAAAGACATGAACAATTCAACCATTGAATCGATGCTTGTCAGGCTTTCTGCAGATATTAATATTTCTTTTGCTGCATTCTAAATGTCTTAGCGCAACTCCCCAGGCGTGTCTGCATCTTCAGCCGACCGTGAATGGGCGGGCATCACTTTTGCTTTCTAGATCAAACAAATCACAACGTGGGCAGGAAGCAGGATTAAACCAGCGGACCGGTCGAATAATCGACGGATGCTCAGGGGACGTATGGCCACTCCCTTAAGTTCAGTTAGGACCGAGTAGGCACCTCAACCCAGAGAGTAAGACGCCAGAGGTTGAGAGGCCGGAGCGAAAGTGTTAGAAATATAGCTAAATGTACGAGTAAGCGTACGTATACAAATAAATCTATCTATCTATCTATCTATCTATCTATCTATCTATCTATCTATATATATATATATATATATATATATATATACCATATAGTGTAATAAAAACAGGCCTCAAGTTTAAATAACAGTTGTATTTAATATATTAAAGCATAAACATAATACATCAAACTTGAAGCCGAGGTTGACCTAAGGCATGAAACCCTATGTCTGACAACAATTTCCGCGACCCCATCGCCCCTTACATCTGGCCATCTAACTCCCCAGGCTGCGACACACTTGATTATTATTGTGGGGTGCAATTGAACGAGAAAAAAGCAAAACTCCTTGTAAAACCAAAGGTGAACTGAAGGCAAGGATTATGGCAAAATTCGCCAACTTAAACAAGGAGACCGTCGAAAAGAGATGTAGGAGATTTCGAAGTCGTTTCGAGGCCTTGGTTGAAGCCAATGTAAAAAAAGATTAGTTTATAAAACGATGACAATCGAAAAGGTAGCAATACAGTCAGTACGATGAACATTTATTAATTATTAATTATTAACCACATGGCAGAAATAAAGGACAGAGAGAAAGATTTGTAGAAATCTTTATGCTCGGTTTTTCGTTGAATGTTAAAATTCGGAATTATCGCCATTCGACACAAACTATTATGGTGGGACTTCTCGTAATTCGGCCGCTTCATTGAAAAAATAAAATCCAGTAGAAAAGACAACGTAGTTTCAACGAATAAACATTAATTTAATAGAACGACAGGAATACAAGCAGTTGGTCATAGACTGGAAAGTAATGTCTTTGTTTGGGTTCATAAATTTCTGGAACAGAATATAAATTCTATTTCTGTACGTAAGTGAGAAACAATGTGTGTTTGTATGAAAAAGTCAATACGTGTGTGCGTCGTTCATAGTAAAGAGGATACAAGAGATAGGTAGAAATTGTTTCTTACTATTGGCCGTATTGCCGTAGTCTGAAGTTTGTAAGCATTGTCGCTTTTAGCATGAGGTCGTGAAGATCATAAGCGAAAGTGGCGTGGAACTTGGTGACACCTGTGCGTATCCTGTTTGGGGCTGGATTTCGTATGGTTTTATACATTTTTTAGTAACAAAATCAGCTCCAGAAGTAAATTATTTATTAGAGATTTATAGGTTGTGGTGGGGAAAGACGTCTCGGGTGTCGCATGTTGTTGCCAAAATTGTCTGACCAAGTTGTCAAGTGTAGAAAACGAGCTGTGGTTAGAATGTGATAAGAAAATCAGGAGAAAACATGGAATTTATATATTATTCGGAATATTGTCCTCATCTTTGTCGCCATAATTATTACAACGTTTCTCCGGGCTTCTTCAGGTGGTTGGAATGTCGAACTGAACCCTTTATTTTGCTCACTGGGGTAGACTGTTCTAGTTCCACGTGCCATGGATGTCAGTTATCAGTTATCTCTTGTTAATTTTTCCCTCTGAAAGTTCTCCACTGCCTTAACCGGGTATTGAACTCACACTCTTTTGGGTCTTGTCACTGGATCTAACCAACGCCTTTATCCACTGTGCTAAGTGTCCTTGAGGGTATAAATTTCTGGGTATTATAAACCTAATGTCTTCAGCAACCATTTTTACCAGTGCTCATATTGCAATTTTGCTGTTATCATTGCATGTTTTTACCAGAGCTCATAGTGCATGGGTATGAATAAATATGGCGGCAAAGGTGAGGACAATAGTCCGAATAATGTAAATAATGTACATAATGTACATAATACCCCATCTTAGAAATATAGACAGACTTTGATGGAATTTATAATAATAAAATATTATTAAATAAAATCATATATATATATATATATATATATATATATATATATATAGAGAGAGAGAGAGAGAGAGAGAGAGAGAAGGGAGAGAGTGAGAGTGAGAGAGAGACTGATTTTGCTTTTTACGGTTTATGAACCATTTGCAGGTTATTTAAAGCAATAATACATTTTTCGTTTATATGAATTTTGTTTTTAGCAGATAATAATGTTTTAGTGATAAAATATCTACTAATAAACCTATAACTGAATTTGAGAAAAGACTTTCCCAAGAGTATTTACAATTGTGAATATAAAAAAATCCGACTGGAATTGCAAATCGGTCTCCGATTTTTCAGGTTATTTAAAACTAGAAAATATTTTATGATTGTAAGAACTTGGGGGAGATCATAATGTTTTAGGTATATATGTCCTACTAATTAACCCATACCTGAGAGGAGAAGAGGTGGATCCATGCCTTCCCAAGGGTATTTGCGCGTAAGTGAATTTAACGAACCCAGCTGGAATTAGAAATTGGCTCTCTGATTTTCAACTTCGAGACATTATCCATTGTACCACCCGCAGATCCAACCTTACAGTAATTGATATATCTAAGCATCTAGATAATGACAGGGCTCGACGTTGCTTAACTATCGTGATCCTACAAGAACCGGTGTTTCAACGTGTTATGGTTGTAAGCCTAGAGAGAGAGAAACTGAGAGAGATGGAGAGAGAGAGAGGGAGATAGAGATAGTGGAGTAGAGAGACAGGGGAGATATAGGAAGGGAAGATAGAGAGAGGGGAGATAGAGATAGGGAAGAAGGATAGGGAGAGAGGAGAGAATAAGAGACAGCGAGATATAAAGCGAGAGGGAGAGAGAGTGATAGAAAGAGAGAGATGGAGATAAAGAGGTAGAGAGAGATGTTGAGAGAGAGAGAGAAAACGAAGAGAGAGAGAGGGGGAGAGACAGATATAGAGAGAGATAAAGTGAGAGGGAGAGAGAGAATGGAGATAGAGAGGTGGAGAGAGAGGAAAAGAGTAATAGAGAGTAGGGAGAAGAAGTGAGAGGGGAGTAAGAGGAGAAAGAGGAGTGACAAAGAGAGAGAGAGAGAGGAAACGAGAAGAAGAGAACGAGAGTGATGGAGATAGAGGGGTAGAGAGAGAGGGAAAGAGAGCAGGAGAAAGAGGAAGAGATAGAGAGAGAGAGAGGGAGAGACAAAGACACACACAGAGAGAGATAATGCTAGCGGGAGAGATAGAGAGGAAGATAGGGAGAGGGTTAGAGAGAGAAAGAGAATTAAGGTCGGAGACATGTTTTATTCTCGTTGTTTCAACCTTGTACCATAATGCATGTCTCGTCATGTTACAATGCTGAGGTAATCAAGAGTGGGGGGAGTGTTACAGTCCTGCGAAGTGTGCAGTTTGCAAAGTGCGCACTTCAAACGCGAAGCATTAGTTGCAATTGTCATATCAAAGACGATATCAAAGGAACAAGCAAAAGAGGAGAAGCGATATTTCTATGTCTCTCCGGAAGCGGCGCATAAAAGCCCAATTTTTATTATTGTATTATAATGGCGACGCCTGCAAAGGTTTTAAAATCACTAGCTCTCATTCTAGCTAGCTATTCTGTGTAAAGATCAATTTAGCTATCATACCCACTACATTTACTTTAATACACCACGTTTTATCTATCTATCTATCTATCTATCTATCTATCTATCTATCTATCTATCTATCTATCTATCTATGTTGATTATATCTATCTATCTATCTATCTATCTATCTATCTATCACAGAGTGTTTATATCTATCTATCTATCTATCTATCGATCTATCTATCTATCTATCTATCTATCCATCTATCTATGTTGATTATATCTATCTATCTATCTATCTATCTATCTATCTATCTATCACATAGTGTTTATATCTATCTATCTATCTATCTATCTATCTATCTATCTATCTATGTTGATTATATCTATCTATCTATCTATCTATCTATCTATCTATCTATCTATCTATGTTGATTATATCTATCTATCTATCTATCTATCTATTAGGTTGGTGCAAAATAATGACGTAATAATGTCGTTTTTTGACGTATTGTTTATATCTATCTATCTATCTATCTATCTATCTATCTATCTATCTATCTATCTATCTATCTATCTATCTATGTTGATTATATCTATCTATCTATCTATCTATCTATCTATCTATCTATTAGGTTGGTGCAAAATAATGACGTAATAATGTCGTTTTTTGACGTATTGTTTATATCTATCTATCTATCTATCTATCTATCTATCTATCTATCTATCTATCTATCTATGTTGATTCTATCTATCTATCTATCTATCTATCTATCTATCTATCTATCTATCACAGACTGTTCATATCTATCTATCTATCTATCTATCTATCTATCTATCTATCTATCTATCTATCTATCTATCAATCAAAGACTGTTCACGCCAATCTATCTATTACAGTGTTTATATCTATCTATCTATCTATCTATCTATCTATCTATCTATCTATCTATCTATCTATCAAAGAATGTTTATATCTATCTATCTATCTATCTATCTATCTATCTATCTATGTTGATTATATCTATCTATCTATCTATCTATCTATCTATCTATCTATCTATCTATCTCAAACTTTATCTTTTACAGTTTCCGTCTCAGTCTCTCTCACTTATATATACAGAGAGTTATATTGAAAGAGAGAGAGAGGGGAGAGAGAAAGTAGGAGAGAAAGAGAGAGAGAATATTAAATATATTTTTCTTTGTATCTATAAATGTGTCTGTGCCTCTCTCAGTCTCTTCAGAGCTATCTATTTGTATATCTCTGGATTTGTTTCCACGTGCTTTTTTCTTTCTACTTTAATCTCATAGTGTTTATTTATATTAAACCTATTTTCTCATTTTCTATCACAACAAATTCCTGTGTGTTCATCAATCAATTTTTTCCGCATTCGCCTTTTTCATCGTTTTTATCTCCCCCACCCTTTTTCGCTTGTAAAGTGCAAACAGTTAATATGCACACTTACATCGGGAGCACCGAACAATTTTATTACACCTGCGGCAATAAAACAACATTGATAAATGATTTCATAAAAAGTAAGATAGAAAACAGATAATCTTCTTTTCGTAGAATGTGAAATAAATTTAGACTAACGATCGAACACTCAGTAAATTATTATTATTATTGTTTTTATTTCTTTTGATTTCTGGCGTGTACGCATTTATTTCCGGGTCCCGTCCAGAGACCTAAGGTTAGTTATGGCATCCTGACACTTTCCACTAAAAAAAAAAATTGCATAGTGTTATGGTCTGGTTCCTTGTACCACGGTGATAGTCCAAATTAGAACCAATAAAGAAGAACTCGAAGGCGGATATGGAATAACACCGATATATTACAAACAGGAAGATATACAGAGAAGTAGAAAGTGTTAGTACGAACAATCAGGTTTAGTAGGGAGAACAATGTAGTCTCGACCAGTATAACTATTCCAATGTCTTGCAGTAATTGTCTGAACGCGACTCTGTTTCGGACTGCCTCTGACTCGACTGCTTGACTTGCTGACGGACGGACTTCTGACGGATCTCACTCCAGACTTCAGACTGAACAGTATTTAGTCACCCCCCCCACGAGGGCATAATGTGGCACAAGGCCGGTTTAACGTGGGATCTCTTATTATTATTATTATTATTATTATTATTATTATTATTATTATTATATATTTCCTTTGATTTCTGTTGTGTACTCATTTTGTTCCGGGTTCCGGGTTCCGTCCAGAGACCTAAGGTTAGAAATGGCATCATGGCATTCTCCACTGAGCAATTAAAAATACAAACAAACAAACAAACAAAAACATATTTTACATAGATAAAGCTCCTCGGTAAGGTGCCGGGCTGTACTTGTGAGTGCAATTTTTTGTATTTCTTTAGGTTACCAGGAATCCCTTCAATGATTGTATCGGAACATTTTCCAGTCAATCCGAGGGATCGAACTATAAGTGGAATTCTTGATGTCCTCATGTACCATATTTTTAAGGGTTCGATTTCAAGATCCTTGTTTCTTGAAGATCTTCAAATATACATTACAGTCTGCAGAAATTACCATGTCAATAAAAAAGACTCAATTTTGTTTTGTGGTCTCTGATCACGATGCCTGGGCGATTAGCTTTGATTATTCTGTCTGTGTGTATTGTAAAGTCCGATAAAAGTGTTATAAGTCCTAATTCTATAACAGGGTCTGGGTGGTGTTCATACCATTTACTTGCATTTTCCTTTCCTTAAATGTTGTAGATTCCCCAGTGCAGATAATTGGCCCAACCTGTCATGCCGGGTTTTATATCCGTGCAACCTGATACAAAATAGTCAATTGTTTCTGGATATTTATCACAGAAACTTCATTTTGGGCTAACAGAATTTTTCAGTATATGTGCGCGGTAATTTCGATTTAGTTCTGTTGGTTGTTGTTGTTGTTGTTGCTGTTGTTATTATTGTTGTTATTGTTGTTGTTGTTATTGTTGTTGATGTTGTTATTGTTGTTGTGATTGTTGTTATTATTATTACTATTATTATTATTATTATTATTATTATTATTATTATTATTATTATTTCCTTTGATTACTGGCATTTACACATTTCTTTCCGGTTCCCGCCCAGTGACCTAAGGTTAGAAATGGCATCATGACACTTTCCACTGACACCCCCCCCAAAAACAAAACAAAAAAAAAACAAAACATATTTTACATAGATAAAGCTCTTCGTATATTGACCAGCTGTACAAGAACAATTATTTTTATTATTACTATTAATATTATTATTATTATTATTATTATTATTATTTTCAGTTTTATTGAATCGCAATTTAATACAAACATTTACCAATTCTTTTACCATAGACCTGCGCTAAAGGAAATGTTTTTTTTTTCTTATCGAGCATAATACTCTGAGAAATCTTTCCTGAGTAATTTAGTATCCGCAAATGATGTTTGGTGTCCCCAAGGAGTCTTGCGAGTCAGAAAAATTCAAGAGAATAGCTAAGATGTGCGAACCTCAATTGATTCGTCATCAGCAAAATCAATTCACTGATATCCCAAAATGGAAATAAAGTAAACTGTGGTGGAGTTAGCGTTATTGCCCGTTCAAATGGAAGTACCACAGAGCAACGAGAGGCATGGAGAGTCAGAATTGAAAACTACTATAAATACACAAATGTAGAAATGGGCGTAAGACTAGGATGCATCTTTTCAGGTGAATTATTCATTATTTACAGTGAGGCAAACATAAAAGAATTAGAAGTCCTACCGGGATTTATTATTGAAAACCACAAACTTAACACAGCATAAGATATGCAAATTGCACGATGGAAATGCAGAATCTGCGACAGAAGGTCGTAAATGGAAGCGAGAAAAAAGGTCTAAATTCCACTGAAAAAAGACAGAATTTATGATTGTCAGCGAAACGAACAGCTCAAGATGCGACTTACGAATTGCGACATTAATATTATATTAGACATAAATTAATTAATTAGACATTATATTAGACATTAATATTAAATCAATACTAATATTGTCAGCGAAACGAACAGCCCAAGATGCGACTCACGAACTGGAGGAACGAAAACCAAGCGAGTTTAAAAATTGATATATCTAAAAATTGTTTTAATGGAGTGCGAAAAATGTATTACTGAAATCTGAATATTTGGGATAGTGAAAGATGCCTTTCAATAGCTAAGTAAATAATTAAGGAACATGAAAATTTCGTTAGAAGCAAATAAAAGAGTACTGAATGTACTTTTATGTAATATCGCTTCTCTTATAATGCCATCCTGGGTAAGATGATAAACTGCATCCGCCCCACCCGGGTAAGACGATAAACTACACCCAACAACAAGGCCTCTGATCGGGAGGTCTTGAGGAGCGTGGAACCCCTTCTTAATTGCTGGTGTTCACAGGTCCAACCTGACACGGGGTGGTAGCATATGTTAGGGTCCCAGCTATGGGCAAATATTCGATCCCAAAACTGGGGTGAAAACACTATAAAAGTGGAAAAATAAGGGTTTAGTACCAGTAATACATGTTTGTAAAAGGTTATTACCAGCAATAAATTTTTGAAGAAAAAATTACCAGCAATACAGTTTTGAAATTAAAAAAAATATTACCAGCAATAAAAAACTTGTCGGCATTAAATAACCCTTTAAGGTTGATATACCGTAAAAGAAAACAAACCAATCAAAATAACTCTTATTATGAAATGAATGCTGGACAATTTATCAAAAATGAGGAAGAAGCGTGAGGCAACAGAACTGTAGTTCTACAGAAGGATATTGAGAATTTCATGGGATGATCATGTCAGCAATGACGAAGTTTTCAGAAAAATGGAAACAAAAAAGACATTTATACTTAGAATCAGAAAGAGTCAGATGAAATTTCTAGGGCACATAATGAGGAAAGAAGGCTTAGAAAATTTGATACTTACATGACATATTGAAGGAAACGGAGAGGCAGATGAATGCAAAGACTAAACTACCTAACGACCTTGTGTAAATGGTTGGGTGGGTACCCATGTGTACTTTTCAGAGAATTAGTGAAAGCCCTGTAGCAGAGCCTTATAAAATATTTTTTATTCAATGTATCTAATATAAATAGTAACAATTTTATTTGGATTTATTCTTGAAATAATAAAATAAGCAAATTATTATGTTTTTCTATACCTTTTTGTTCAGACGATTTTTAAAACGAAATTCTCAAAAATTAATAAAAAGCCTTATAGCAGAGCCTTATAAAATTTATAAAATCACCATTGTCTTCAACTACGGTTCCCAGTTTGAAAATATTTTTTATTCAATGTATCTAATACAGTTAGTAACAATTTTTTTTTAATTTATTCTTGAAATAGTAAAATAAGCAAATTATTATGTATTTCTGTATATTTTTTTCAGACAATCTTTAAAATGAAATGCTCAAAAATTAATAAAAGCTATAAATCATTTTGGTGATCAGTGAAGGCCTTATACAATTTATAATTTACTGAAGTTTTACAAACTTTACACGGGCAAGGTGCAATGCAAACGCACATTATTAATTGTACCATCAAGTAAGACCTTTATTTGCTTCAAAGGGAAATTATACTGAACAGTTTAGAAATAATATAATGTAATATATTATACAGTTCTTTAGTTTTAGGGTGCTTTTAACAATTTTAAAACATTGTATTTAATAATTTGTCTCCAGCATTATTTTTGTGTTATATAAACTTTAATGTATTTTTTGTTTTTATTAATTATGATCATACAAATGATCTTACAAATCTTATTCATTGAGTAGCCTTTTCTATAATCTTTTACACGTTTTTACATCGAATACAGTAAAAAGAAAAACTGCATATTTTGTTTGTGGTGATCCACAATTAAAATTCTGGTTTGAATACATTTTCAATTCAATGTATCTAATACAAAAATATCAACCTTATCTGGTTTTATTCTTGAAATAATAAATTTTGAAGTCATTTTGTAAGCAAAAGCTTTCAGAAATTACGTGTTTTTGTACATTTTTTCAGACAATGTTTAAAACTAAATATTCAAAGACTGATAAAAGCCACGAATCTAATTTCTGATGTCAGTATTTACCACATAAAACTGCAGCTTTTACACTGAGCGCAATGTCGATTTTCTAAAGAAGTAAAAAAATCAACCTTCCCTAACCATCCAGTGATATGAAAAGATCAAAACAGAATCAGAAAAAAAAAACAGTTTATTGACATAATCAGATCGAACAAAGTCAGCAAAGCGAAATTATATCCTGTAAAGCGATGAAATTCTGATTGTATATGTTTCAGATCAGAGTAACTATTAAAAAAAAAAAAATTAAACTGAAGAAAAATAATATTTCTAGGCAGGAGACTTGCTGCCTCTTGTTCTACCGAATGCGACACCACAGTTGATTAGCGGGAAAACGTAATGTGCACAAAATTATAATAGGCTCGATAATTATCACAGGTATTTTTATCAGGTATTACTATCAATGATTATTTATAATTTGCTTTGGCATCATTGGTGTTCCACTTCCCTCTAAGAAGCGATCGATATTCCTTGTATTTCTTCATTTTCTCTTCTCCGAATATTACCAATTTTTATAAGAGGCCAATAAAGAAGTAAACGGCACTATTATGATTAAAACACACACTCATATATATATATATATATATATATATATATATATATATATATATATATATAGCTAAACGACATAATAATTTTGTTATTTTTTGCTTGTTATTCGCTTTTCTTGTTATTTTTTAATCTAAATATCGACTTGTTTC
>OZ010604.1:72904118-73051618 GCA_963932145.1 Acanthosepion lycidas | reverse complement strand
AAACCGTATGGGTAAACCGAAGTAGGATAAAATCCAGAGAGCTCAATCTATATCCAGAGCAAATAATTTAAATAAAAACAGACCACTTATATATATATATGAAGATCCATTTAGATGAAACCTACGTAGGTTTGCCTGGCTCTTTAGGATTATCTTAGGTTTTGCTCTACTTAGTGTATTGAGCTTTTTACGTAGTTGTCTTTTTTACTAGTTTTGTCTTTTTTCCTTTGGACTTGGAGCTTGAACACTTGACGATTGTTTCCGCCTTGGTTTAATGTTCTTGGTTCTTTTATTTTCTATTCCCCATTTTTCCTCGAGTACCGATTTGTTCTACTGCAAGGTGAGCTAACCGAGGTTTTTCCAAACAAGTATCACCATATGTCTATATTTCTGAGATGAGGTATTAAGTACATTATTTACATTATTCGGAAAATTGTCCTCATCTTTGTCGCCATATTTATCACAAGGTTTTGGCCGTTGTACGCTCCGGCCTTCTTCAGGTGGTTAGAATTTCGAACTGAATCCTTTATTTCGCTCACTGGGGTAGACTGTTCTAGTTCCACGTGCCATGTTTGATGGATGTCGAAATTCCAACCACCTGAAGAAGGCCGGAGTCTACAACGGCCGTAACGTAGAGATAAATATGCCGACCAAGATGAGGACACTATTTCGAATAATGTAAATAAAGTATAACCAAATATATATATATATATATATATATATATATATATATATATATATATATATATACGACAAGGTGGATAAGTTTTAGCTGACGTGGTGTGTACTGAGATCGCCTTTTTCAGGTCGGAATGAAAGTGTAAACTAAACGTAAAAATGTGTTGGGATTTTTGAGCATAAGTGGGCCGGAAATAAAGTAAATTTTCTTATCAGACCCGAAAAACAGAGACCAGAAAGTGTTTGTTTTTGTTTTATATATATATATATATATATATATATATATATATATATATATATATATATGTGTGTGTGTGTGTGTGTGTGTGTGTGTGTATTGGCGCCGATAGTGTCTGCTGGATTTTAAATCAGCCCACTGCGCGTAGGTATCTGCTTGTATAAGTTGGTATGCTATTCAGCTATTAGTGCTTTCCCGTGGATCGTTCATATTGTGTAAGGTCCTGTTCTCAGGTTTATTGTCTGGAAGAGTTATATGAGCGCATTTGCAATGTCTTTTCTTCATAGTGAAATCTTTTTCTCTCCTGATCCGAGTGGCATTTATTAAGTCGAAACTGTGGCCCAAATTATTACGGTGTGCAACTAATGCTTTTCATGTGTTGTTATGCGGCATCTCTCTACGATGTTCATATAATCTCTTTCTTAGTTTTCTGGGTGTTTTGCCGATGGCCATCATCAGAAACAAAAACACACACATGCGCACACACACACACGCGCACATGCATACACACACGCGCGCACACACATACACGCAAGAACACACACGCGCACACATACGCTCCCACACACACACGCACACACATGCACACAAACGCACACACACGCATACACACACACGCACACGCACAGAAACACGCACGCACACACACATGCGCACACACATACACACACACATACACACACACGCACACACATACACACACAAACGCACGCACAGACGCACATACACACACACGCACACACAAACGCACACACACACACACACACACACACACACACACACACACACACACACAAGATTCCGTTGGCGAACAAGATTCCGTTGACTACATACTTGCATTGCTTACCAGCTGAAGTTTTTGAATCTGTTCAAATTCCGTCACGTGTAACGGCTAAATCGAGCGAGACTGCACAGGGAAAAAATTTTGAAATATATGTATTATTTTTATTATTATTATTATTATTATTATTATTAATAATAATTTTATATTTATGATATTAAATATTATACATAAACATCATGATACCAACTCCTGATATGAAAGATATATTCCCATAATGGCAACACATTGAATCGCAATGTAAAAAAATCTTTTAGAAAACTGGGGAAAAAAACCCCCCAAAAAAACAATAAAAATTAAACAGACAGACTTTTGAATTTAAAAATACTTGTTTGGATATATTCAATATATCTTGGTCGGACGTGATCTTGTAAACATGTTTTATTTAAAAGAATAGACTTTTATGTCTATTAGATTTACTGACATATATATATATATATATATATATATATATATATATATATATATATATATATATATTCATATGCGAATAGCTATTCGCAAATGTGGCAGTGGAAGATGTAAATATAACCGAATTTGTATTAAATCCAACCTTTGACTCACATGAGATATCGTCAGAGGTATGAGCAAACACACAGGCACGCACGCACGCACACGCGCGCACACGCGCGCACACACACACATACACAAGTACATACAAACGCATACACAGATATATTTCTTGCAGGTGATGCTCCCTGCAGCAAGTCGGTCTAAAGTACGACTGATCAGGTGGTGGTTTCCCCTTACAAAGGGGAGAGGAGCTCCGAACTCTGCTGGGGGCTATTCTTCTTTATTTTATAAAGTCTCTCGGATATACAGGCCTGTAGATGTAATTCACACAGTTTAAAAAAAACAGGACGTCTATTCTAACACAGGACTCCACTAAAATAATGCTGCGAATAATAAAAAAAATGGTGATATTTACAATAACTATTAGCTGCTTATATTATCAGTGCCACCAATCCCTCAACAACATTACTATCACATCACATCTACTATCATCATACAAATCCGCTATAATTATTAACGTATACTACCCACTCCCACAGCATATTTAATACCACCATAAAAATAATCAATAAGGATTACAAACCGAAATTTCTACCAGCTACATATATACACAGTCATCGAAAACAAGCAAATAACCAGCTTTAAAATAATAACAAATAAACTTTAAAAAAATTAAAAATAAAAATAATAGCAATTTTTACTAAATAATAATAAAGCGAAATAAACGGTGCAGTTTAACATTCTAACTACCTGAAGAAGGCCGAAGCGTACAACTGCCGAAACATTGGGATAAATATGGCAACAAAAGATGAGGAAAATAGTCCGAGTAATGTAAATATTGTCTTACGATTTTGCTAAAAAGTTGTTCACTTTGACTAAGAGTGGAAAACTCGGCGAGTCGCAGAAGGAACTCGAGAATCATCTGAGGATGATGTATTCTGATATTTGAAAGATGTTTCAATCCTTCCTAGGCCCCAAGATCCAGATGTTATGTTTAATGACAGTGGACTAAAACAGAGAAATTCGAGCAATCGTCTGCAAATCCCATGCCGGTAGTGCACCGGCAATAAATAGAATATCCTACATGTTATATATGAATTGTTCAAATGTCCTTATGCAACTCATCATACTCCGCCAGCGGGAACGGAAACAACATATTGTGCCGCAAAAATGGTGCCTGGTGGATGGCATTTGACTACCTAAGTGAAAAATGCAAAAGCCATTGCAAATTTTCGCCCCATCTATTTCTTAAATGTACAGGGGTAACATTTTTTTTTTGCTCGTCGTATGACGGACTTCCTGCTAGGTAACCATTGCATAAACACAGCTGGCTTCCCAAATTGTCTGGATCATCCTGTCAGCCAAATAAAATAAAACTGAGCTTCATGTAATTTGGCTTGATCTCGCAAATGCATATGAATCAGTTCCTTATGAATTATCTCACTGGAAATGTTCAATTTCCATCGTAAAGTTGGGGAAATTATAACGAAATATTTCAGATCAGTGTATATGTAGTCCACCGTTGGTAACTACACCACCGAGTAGTAGCCCTCGAAATCGGCATCATGATGGGATATGTGATTCCACTATTTCTTTTCATTATGGAATTTATATTACGGGGTGTAGAGGACATATCAAAGGTAGGGATGACTAAGGAAAGATCATTTATGGATGGCATCACCATTTTGGCTCCGTCTAATTACGGTGCCGATCAACTGCTGCGGCGTTACCATAATCTCTTTACGTAGACGAGAATGAAGGCTAAACCCAAGAAAAGACGGAGCTTGTCATTACACAGAGGATCTGTCAGGGAGATTCACTTCTGCATTAGGTGTGAGTTGATCCCGACAATCAAAGAGAAGCCAGTAAAAAGCATCGGACGTCTGATCGGCATGGCGTTAAAGAGGGTCCGAAAGTGTAACTAGATGGACTTGAATCCATCGACAGAACCCATTTCTCCGACAAACTGAAGACTTGGTGCTATTAACATGGTTTGCTGGACCGGCCTCTGTCGCCGTCGCGGGCGAATGATATTACTTTGCATTGATCTGAGACAGCAATGTATCAACAAGTTCCCGTTTAAGTTGTTTGGAATTCCCCACTCTGGTCCTCAAAACCAATCCCCGGAAACCTGCAACTTCTCATCTCACTGATGGAGATGTTCAAGGTCGGGAAGGTACGCCTTTACATGATGATGTGTGATTCGACCGAAGTTTTCATTCGCTGGTTACAGACAGATAATAAAACTGGCTCAAAATGGTCGGCAGTAGAAGCCAGCTAAGAAGCAGAATTTAGCCTGCGAACAAAGAAGATTATGGGGGTGACCCAAAACAGATGAGCTGTCTTGGGGAGCACAAGCACCCAGTTCTTCTCCAAACAGGGTCAAAAGGGTAAACGAGACATGGTGATTAAAGAAATCAGGAATTTCGAGGAAGATACGGCTGTGTCACAGTCCACAAAATGTGCTCGGAAAACATAAAGTGAATTGAATTGGAAATCACTGATTGGAATGAAGGCATTGAAATATATATATATATATATATATATATATATATATATATATATATATATATATATATATATATATATATATATATATATATATATATATATAGAGAGAGAGAGAGAGAGAGAGAGAGAGAGAGAGAGAGAGAGAGAGGGGGAGAGGGAGAGGGAGAGGGGAACGGTGGAGTAATGGATACCGGCTTGCATTGAGGAATCGCAGAGCCGAGTTCGAATTCCAGTCGAATCCATTACATTCACTTACGTGCTAATACCCTTGAGAAAGCAGTGAATCATTTTCTCCCTCCAGCTATGGGTAAATAGCAAGACAGACTGGGTTCTATAACCTTTGATGGCAACTGGTCTAGGAGAATGACAACTCTGAATTCAAAACCTGCGGAGGGTCGTTCGGGGATCTTGTGGCATTTAGTGCACCAGGTCTCTGAATTCGGTCCTTCAAAAAGTGTGCATGGCCCTGCACAAAACCTTGTCGGGCTCTCGGTTTCCTGGGAACTGATCTGCTTGACCCTCATACGTCGAATTCAATGGGAGAGTCTACTGCTACAGTTTTCCTATTGTCGTTTATATTTATAAATATTGTCTTTTTTACAGGTTAACTCTGAGAAACTTTCATATATATATATATATATATATATATATATATATATATATATATTATTTAATAACAATAGATAGTTTTAGCAAATGGCCAGAAGTTGCCAGATTCAAGCACCCAACAACGGAAAACACCATAAATTGTTTAATTGAACTATTTGCTTGATTTGGTGTCGCAGATTGCGTAGTAAGCGATAATGGCACACACTTTACATCCAGCGATTTTAAAGAATTTTGCGAGATGTACCAAGTAAAACATATTAAGATAGCGCCATACCACGCGAGGTCAAATGGACAAGCCGAGAGATTTGTCGACACATTGAAAAGAGCACTAAAAAAAGCAGAGGACGTACCGACGACAAAAGCTCTAAAGAAATTTCTACAAGTATATAGGATAACACCTAACGCAAACACATCATCGGGTCTTTCTCCAGCAGAGTTGATGTTTGCGCGGAAAATAAGATCGGTGTTCGACAAATTATTGCCAAGCGAGAGCAAAAATCAATATACACCGATGGTGCCAAAGAGATCATTCAAACCTGGAGAACGGGTTTATTTCAAAAATTTTAGAAACAATATGTCGTACTGGGAGCCGGGTACAGTAATCAATAGAATCGGGAATCTAATGTATACCATAAAAGGCGAAAAGTTCACACAGAGAAGACATATCGACCAGCTACAGAAAAGACGAATTGAGGAACCAAGCTCGTCAACCACAGATAATGACGATGCTATGGATACAATCTTTGAGGCATTCGAGATACAAAGAAAATAATACAGTAATGAGAAGGTCAAGCAGGAAAAGAAAATTCGTCGAACCACTAATCATCAACCACAAGAGACAAAATTATTAACTCCCTCCAAAAAGGGATCTAAGGAGGGAGGTATAATGGGATCCACCCTTTTCTGATATAAATGGACTCGTCCTGCTGCCACAAAATAGGCACAGTCAGTCAGTCAGAGAGTCTGATAGAAGAGGAAGAGGTAGGGGAACGGAGAGGTAGAGGAACAGGGTGGAGAAACAGAGTGGAAAGTACATACACACTGTGATTGAGTTGATGGTAGAAGTCAGTTACAAGGACGCCCGACTCTAAGGAAGTTTACTTCGAGACTGTATATAGCGATCTTTGATTAATACTAACCGGCGTTCCTGGATTTTACTAACAGCATTACCTTTTGTATTTTGTGTAAATACATTTAATTTCTTAGCTTAAATACTTGCGTTTGTCATTTATTGGAGACCGATTTTTCACACGGAATCCACAACATATATATATATATATATATATTTATATATATATATATATATATATATATATATATATATATATATATATATATATATATATATATATATTCATTTAGCTGACACTGATGTATGCGTATTATGTCAAAGACATCGGGGCATTTTACGTGTATATCTGCAGTGGCTGTGGTGATGCTTATTCATTTTTATTCCCCCCCCCCCCCGAGGACTTTCGATATTTTCCGATATCGCCACAAGTGTTTTGATGGGTATATATCAATTTGTTTCGGATAAACACAATTATTTGTCTTAGACATCAAAACTCTGATGATGATATTGGAAAAGTACTCAGAACAAAATAAATATTAATAAATACAAACACACTACCTTTCTTTTGGTTATTAATCCTGAAACAGGTAAGTTTATACGTGATTACGAAAAGATTTTATTGAAAGTAAATAAACACGCCATATCTAAATTGTTTATTCAGACATGTTTAAATGAATATCTATCTATCTATCTATCTATCTATCTATCTATCTATCTATCTATCTATCTATCTATTTCAAGATCTTCATCTATCTATCAATTTATCAATTGGCCACAAGGTTTTTATTGCTGGGGATATCTATCTATCTATCTATCTATCTATCTATCTATCTATCTATCTATCTATCTATTTCAAGATCTTCATCTATCTATCAATTTATCAATTGGCCACAAGGTTTTTATTGCTGGGGATATCTATCTATCTATCTATCTATCTATCTATCTATCTATCTATCTATCTATCTATCTATCTTGATCTCTTCTGTCTATATATCTCTTTTGGTCCCTTCATATCTATCTATCTATCTATCTATCTATCTATCTATCTATCTATATATATATATATATATATATATATATATATATAATATTCTTTCGTTTTTATTATGTTTGGAGTAATCACGGCGTTATGCCTCCATTAATTTCCCCACGGGACCTCAGAGCCAAGACTGAGGCCTAAGCCAAGTGCTTTGAAGAGGTAGTTACGCCCTATGTCAAATGGGCGGTTGTTGGAAGATGCTGTATCTGGCAACATGATTCTGCACCGTGCCACAATGGCAAGAGAACCCATTCATGACTGTTAGACAATCTCTGCGACGGCATCACTCCTTACATCTGATCACCTAACCCTCCAGACTGCAACCCCCTTGACAATTATGTCTGGGGCGCAGTTAAGCGAGAGAACAACGAAACTGCTTGTAACACCAAAGATGAACTGAAGGCAAGGATTATGGAATCATTCACCAGCTTAAACAAGGAGTCCGTTGAGAAGAGCTATAGGAGATTCCGAAGTCGCATGGAAACGGTGGTTTAACCTCAATGTCGAATTTATTGAGTAAATTTACTATCTAGTATTTCAAGATATTCTTGTGTAATTTTGGTAAAATGAGATGTCAGGGTTATTTTTGATTTTAAATTTAGACGACAATTTATCGATCGTACCCTGTTTGATAAAAATATTGTTTTAAGTTATGATGCTACATTTAGGAATAATAGTGCTCAATATCAGTGATATAGCGTTTGTACATATAAATGTGAATGAAGTCCGAGTGGCGATAGTTTGTTTCAGCCTGACCGCAATCTACAGTTGTGTGTCGTGTGGTGACGCGACTATTTATATATGCTGGTCATTGGACATTATGGTTAGTAACGTTAGTTACTTCTGGTTAATTGTATTATTTTATTGTATTATCTTATTGTATTATCTTATGGGAACAGTTATATTAGAAATTAGAGATACCTGGGAAATGTTTTAAGAGAGATGGGGAAGTGCGACACCGATATCTGAAGGCTCGTTGCAATCGCGAAAGATGTCTTCCAAAAGTTAAGCAAAATATTAAGAAACAGGAAATTTTCATTAGAAATACAGAAAACAAAGACTACTGAAAAACTACTATATGGCAATGAAGGATGTACAAGAAGAGATTAAAGTGACAGAAATATTGTTCTACAGAAGTATGCTGAGGATACCATGGAATGAACACTTGGGCAAAGTGAAGTTTTAACGAAAAGGGAGACAAAAATGAAACATATTTAACATTAGAAAATAACAGTTGAAATATCTAGGGTATATAATGAGGAAAGAGGGCTAAGAAAATTGAACACTCACAGGATATATTGAAGGCTAGAGGAATAGATGGTAACAGCGTATCATCTACCAAGCAAGCTTGTGTAAATGATTTGCAGGAGAGGGATTAGGAGATGTAGCAAAAAGACAAAATCTACTAAGACTTATAAAAGAGAGGAAATTGTAGAGAGGTATGCTCGTCCATGTCCTGAAGGGTCACGGCACACAGAAGAAGAAAAAAAATAAAACATAACTATAAGCTGAAAAAACCCAATTGGAATTTAATTTAAGGGAATTCGCATATTATGCCATTCAATCCAGGTTTTTTTGAGAGAATGACATTCATTTTATTTTTAATTAATTAATTTAATTAAAACGACATTTTCCATGTGAAAATTTCGATAACGAACAGCATTTGAGCGGGGTGTTGAATTTAAACTTTGTTTTATGCCCGTATAAGCTATTCCTTAAATGTCAGATTGTCGCGCCGATATATTTCTCGATGGGGATATTGTTTAAATTCTATTTGGCAAAATCCTGTTTCTAATGTAAAATCAGCTAATTTATGAGAAATATTATATAAAATGAAAAAAAAAAAATCAATTAAATTTAGTTAAATCTAATTTGTATTACGATACAGTGAAATAAAACTTTTTTTTGAGGCGAAACATGTCAAAGTAAATATACACCAGGTAAAAAAAATCTGTGGGTAAGTAAAGGCATTGGTTATATCCATTGACAGGACCCAAAGAGTTTGAGTTCAATACCCGGTTAAGACATTAGAGAACTTGGAGAGGGGAATTAACAGGAGATAACTGATAATTGACATCCATTAAATATAGCACGTAGAACTAGAACAGTCTACCACAGTGAGCGAAATAAAGGCTTCAGTTCGATATTCCAACCACCTGAAGAAGGCTGGAACATACAACGGCCGAAATATTGCAATAAATATGGCGACAAAGATGAGGACAATAGTCTGAATAATGTAAATAATGTACATAATACCTCATCTCAGAAATACAGACATATGCTGAAGACATATATATATATATATATATATATATATATATTTTTTTTTTACTTAATATTTTATATTAATAAGATCTACCTGGAGTACTTACCAACGGACGTTTTTTTTTTTTTTTTTACCGTTGGTAAGTACTCCAGGTAGATCTTATTAATATAAAATATTAAAACTGAACCACAAAAGAGAACTCAATATAATTTTTATAATAGAGCATATAAGTGAATTACAATTAATGGGATCCAAAGAATTTATCTCATACAGATGTTCAATTCGTCCATGGGAAAGTAGTTTTTCCCTAGAGTTATAAATGCAAATATTAGGTTGGTGCAAAAAAATAATGACGTAATAATGTCGTTTTTTGACGTATTTTTTAACGTCAAAAAACGACATTATTGCGTCATTATTTTTGCACCAACCTAATACATTTACTTTCAATGCAAAATCTTTTTGCCAGACATAGTGACCCTACAGCAGCCACATTGAGCCAGAGTTGAGTCTAAGGCTGTGTGGGAAGATGAATGTCGCCATAAATCTCGCTATCACTAGCGATTACTCGAAACCCCATGACGTTGACCAGAGATATCATCCAAATCTTTTCTAATCCTTTGCACTGTTCTCAGCTTAACACCCCGAAACTGAAATGTTCGTATTGGAGCTTCCGGCATGAATGCCAAGCAGTACGGCATGACCAAACAGTCTGTTTCATGCTAGACACAATCGTCAGGCCACCAGGTCACCTGATGATTGTATCTAGCATGAAACAGACTATCGCCTCAGTGGTGACTTCAATGTTCACTTTTATATTTACACAGGCTCTATCTCTGATATTGAGCCCTTTATCCCATAAATATAGCACAACTTAAGACTATATTTCTTCATATATATATATATATATATATATATATATATATATATATCAAGAGAGGGAGACAGGTAGGCAGAGAGACAAAAGATGTTTCGCGTCACTGTATAAAGAAATGATTGTCACATGTAACGAATCTTTGCATGTGGCGCGTGATTTACAAAGAGACAGTAATATGAGTTAGTTGGTACAGAAGACAAAATCAGCCATTTCAACTGTAATCCCCTCACCTTTTACCTTCTCGATTTATCGTCTGTTTTCTCCATGATTTCGTTTATAGTTTGTTTGCGTCTTAAGCTCATGCCTTTGTTTCTGCCAAAATTACTTATTTTAAAGAGAAGTAAAATTGTTTAGTTTTATTATCTGGGTCAACAGGTCAGCCTTGATATTTGTAGTGTTTATTCTCGTTCATGATTTTCCGATATTCTCGTTGAGAACGTGATTTGCTGTGAATCCGGCGCCAGAAGCAATGGCGCATTATATTGGACAGCTTTCGAAAGGAGGAGTGAAAATAAAAACATGAAAAAAAAAAAAAAAAAATGCAATAATAATAATAATAAGAATTTTAAGATGTCGAAGGAAGAAAGAGAAAACGCAGACGTAAAATTCAAATGAAGGAAAAAAATATGGAAATGTTTCAAAAGAATAACATTAAATAATTTATTGAACGAAAGAAGAACGAAGGAAAAAGAAGGAATACATAAAGTCGAAAAAAGAAAAATAAAGTCGAAAGGAAAGAAAAAGCAACTAAAAAGGGAAATAAAATCATAAGTAAAAGGAAAGACATAAAAGAAAAGAAAAGAAAAAAACAATGAAAAGAGGTAAAAAGAAAAAGAAGAAAGAGAAAGAAAAAAGAAAGAAAGAGCTGGGTAAGAACGGATAGAAAGAAAAAATACGCAAGAAAGAAAAATAGAAAAAAGAAAAGGAAAAAAGAAATCAAACAAAAAAGGACAAATAAATGAGAAAGAAAGAAAGAAAGAAAGAAAGAAGGAAACATTAAATAAAGAAAGAAAGAAGAAAACGAATACAGAGAGAAAAAGAAAGAAAGCAAAAAAAAAGGATAGAAAAAGCGGAAAAAAGAAAGGAACGGATGAAGAAATATACAAAGAAGGAATAAAAAGGAAAAAAGATAAAGAAATGAAAAGAAAGAAACTAAAAAAATAAGAAAGAAGAAAACGAATGTAGAAAGAAAGAAAGATGGACACAAATACAGAAAAAGAAAGAAAGAAAAAGAAAAATGGAGAGAAAAAGAAAGAAAAAGAAAACGAATACAGAAAAGAAAGAAAGAACGAAAGAAGACAAATACAGAAAAAAAAAGAAAGTAGAACGCATATACAGAAAAAAAAGAAAGAAGAAAACGAATACAGAAAGAAAAGAAAGAAAGAACACAAATAAAGAAAGAAAGGAGAACATAAATACAGAAAAAAGAAAGAAAAAGGATACAGAAGGAAAAGAAAGAAACAAAGAAAGAACTCGAAATAAATATAGAAACTAAAACAAAGAAAGAAGAGAACGAATGTAGAAAGGAAGAAAGAACGAAAGAAAGAAAGAAAGGAAGATGGACACAAATACAGAAAAAGAAAGACAGAAAGAAGAAAGAAAACGAATACAGAAAAGAAAAGAAACAAAGAACGAAAGAAGAAGACAAATAAAGAGAAAAAGAAAGAAAGAAAAAAGAAAAAGAACACAAATACAGAAAAAAAGAAAGAAAGAAAAAGAAAACGAATACAGACAGGAAAGAAAGAAAGAAAGAAGACAGATATAGAAAAGAAAGAAAGAAAGAAGAAAAAGAATAAAGAAAGAAAAGAAAGAAAGAACGAAAGAAGACAAAAAAGAGAAAAAGAAAGAAAGAAAAAAGAAAACGAATACAGACAGGAAAGAAAGAACGAACGAAAGAAGACAAATATAGAAAAGAAAGAAAGAAAGGAGAAAAGGAATACAGAAAGAAAAGAAAGAAAGATATAATAAACATAAACTGAGAAAAAAGAAAGAAAAACGAACACAAATACAGAAAAGAGAAAGAAAGAAAAAGAAAACGAATGCAGGAGGAAAAGAAAGAAAGAACGAAAGAAGACAAATATAGAAAAGAAAGAAAGAAAGAAAGAAGAAAAGGAATACAGAAAGAAAAGACAGAAAGATATAATGAACATAAACAGAGAAAAAAGAAAGAAAACGAACACAAATACAGAAAAAAGAAAGAAAGAAAAAGAAAACGAATGCAGGAGGAAAAGAAAGAAAGAACGAAAGAAGACAAATATAGAAAAGAAAGAAAGAAAGAAAGAAAGAAGAAAAGGAATACAGAAAGAAAAGACAGAAAGATATAATGAACATAAACAGAGAAAAAAGAAAGAAAAACGAACACAAATACAGAAAAAAGAAAGAAAGAAAAAGAAAACGAATGCAGGAGGAAAAGAAAGAAGACAAATATAGAAAAAAAGATGAAAAAAAAAAGAGAGAAGAAAAAGAATACAAAAAGAAAAACAAAAATAAAACAGAGAAATCGAAAAAAATAAACAGATGAAGAGAAGTATGCATTGAAGGAAAAATAAGAATAAATTAAAAAAAGAAATAAAACAAAAATAGATAAAGAAACGAAAAGAAAGAAAATCTGGAACGAAGGAAAAAAATAAAGAAAGAAGAATCTAAAAAGAGAAAGAGAAGAAGAACGAACAGAAATAGTACAAGAAGAAGAAAAAATGATAAAACAATTGAAACGAAAAGAAATTATAGAAAATATTGCAGAAAAGATCTAAAAAAAAAAGAGAAAGAAAGACGAAGAATTACGAAGAAATTAAAAGGAAACGATAGAAAAAAACCCCAGTGAAAACACGAAGAGAATGAAAGAAAGACTAACAGAACAGGACCGACATATCAAAAATAGTGAGAAAATTAAAATCAAGTAAGTAAATCAAAATTCTCACACATAGTTACCTGTTAAGAACACAGGTCACAGCAGACGCTCCGTCTCCTCTTTTCATTCAGATTATTTACTAACCAGTGATTTGTCTGGCCCGTGGGGGATCGAACTAACTTGTAATGGTCAATAAATGCCTCTTCATGGAATACACCGAGAAAATGCAAGTAACAACGAATAAAAGTAAAGAATAAATAAAGAAAAAAAGCATAGACAGAAGGAAGGAAAAAAGAAAGAGTGAAAATTAAACAAAGGGAAACAAGAGACGGATTTTTTAAAAAACAAATACAAGTAAAAGAAACGAAACGAATAAAGAAAGTAGTAAAAGGAAGACACAAAAACCGGAACGGAGATGAAAGTAAAAACGGAAAGAAGGCGATAAGAATTAACTATACTTCTTTTACAGCCCCCAAGAGCAATAAACGTTTCGAACAGAAGGCAACAAAATTGCTAAGAATATGGAATCGGAGAAAAGAGCTTGATTCTGAGATCAGTCTCAGAAGATTAAACTTGGAAACCTTCAGTTAATAGCTATAGGTCTATTATATGGCCAATAGTTTTATTTGTTAATTTACCGTCGTTCTTTAAGATCAAAAGACATCCAGATTTTAAATTTGCAGGAATTCATATCGATTCTGTAATTTGTGATCTACAACAAATGGCTTCTGTTTCGATTCCATATTTAGAATTCGGTGAACATTATTCTTCCGAATTTGTTATTTTTTATGTAAAACCCAAAAAC
Organism: Acanthosepion lycidas; assembly: GCA_963932145.1. Lineage (NCBI taxonomy): Eukaryota > Metazoa > Mollusca > Cephalopoda > Sepiida > Sepiidae > Acanthosepion > Acanthosepion lycidas. The sequence continues at coordinate 73,037,321 of OZ010604.1, read as the reverse complement.
TACTCACTGTGTATAGCTTTGTACCTTGGTTAGGCTTTCGATGGAGCTTCTTGCAGAATGCCTGGGGCGTCATGCTGAAAAAAATAGTAAACCAAGTTATATAGTGTATTTTCTTTTTTAAAATCATTTCGTCCCAAGCAAGGATGAAAATGCTACCAGTACGCAGGGGATTTACATGGAGTGAAAGTGAGAGAAAAGACTGACTATAGGGAGGATTGAGAAACGGAAAAAATGAAGACCAGTGTTCAAGAAGATAGAAGATGGCGATTGAGGTTGAATGTAAATTTTTGAAGATTGTAGATATCAGGAAAGAAAATGGAGTTCCACAGCCGGGAAGTGCGAGAAAAGAAACTGTTAGAGGAGAAACGGCGGTTACATTTTACTATTTCAACAGTAAAAGCGTGAGTCAAAGATGTCTATGTTGTAGGACACTTAAATTCATGTAGTCAGGGCACCAAAGAAAGAAGCTCGTCGGAACAGTAGCCGTCGACGTGGGAACACCAGCAATTCAGAGGTTCCACGTTCCTTAAAAACTCCTGATTAGAGACCTTGATGTTGGATGTAGTTTATCGTCTTACCCAGGACGAGGATGTAGTTTATCGTCATACCCAGGACGGCACTAACAGGTGCTACCGGGTCAGGGATGACTTGGGAACACCTGCAATTAAGAGGTGGTTCCACGCTCCTCAAAATCTCCTGATTAGAGGCCATCCACTTGGATGTAGTATATCGTCTTACCCAGGACAAAAATTTAGTTTATCGTCTTACCCAGGACAGTCGTAACAGATGCTACCACCCCGGGTCAGGGTGGACCTGAGAACACCAGCAATTAAGAGGTGGTTCCACACTCCTCAAAACCTCCTGATCAGAGGCCCTGCTGTTAGACGTAGTTCATCGTCTTACCCAGGACGAGGATGTAGTTTATCGTCTTACACAGGACGTCCCTAACAGATGCTACCAATCCGAGTCAGGGTGGACCTGGGAACACCAGCAATTAAGAGGTGGTTCCACACTCCTCAAAACCTCCTGATCAGAGGTCCTGCTGTTAGAAGTAGTGTATCGTCTTACCCAGGACAAGGATGTACTTTATCGTCTTACACAGGACGTCCCTAACAGATGCTACCACCCCAGATCAAGGTGGTCCTGGGAACACCAGCAATTAAGAGGTGGTTCCACACTCCCCAAAGCGTCCTGATTAGAGGTCTTGCTGTTGGATGTAGTTTATCGTCTTACCCAGCATGCAATCAACTCAGATAAACACTTGGCTTTCTTCAGCACTGACCTCGAGGGGAGTGACTAATTACGCCTTTTCAGGCTAAAGTATCCCAATGACATGAAGTGGAATAATTTTCTTGAATCAATAGTTAGGTCTGCAGCTACGAATGTTGGTTCACTGTGCCGTGTTAGACAATTTTTTTCTCGCTAGAATCTCTCAGTCATCTATAATCAACCATTCGACCTGGCATTGAATATTCCTCTCACATGGACTCTGGTCACTCTGCTACATATTCAGAGATTCATGACAGAATCAAAAGAAGAATATGTAATGTTATCGGTCCTGCCCTGGCATCTCGGCTTCAATTACTTCCCCACATCCGTGACGTAGCTTTCCGGTGTCTTATTTTTATAAATATTTTCATGGTAATTTTTCTGACGAGAGCTTCGACTTCCCGAATTTAAGTGTTGTCCTAGATTGACGCCTAGGTCTCATCTTTTTACAGTTGAAATAGCTAGATGTAACTGTATGTTCTATGCTAACAGTTTTTTCTTTTCTCGCACTTCTTGCTTGTGGGACTCTCGCTTCTTGCTCTCCAGTTACAATTAATTAAATGCAATGTCAATCGTCATCTTCTGTCTCCTTGTGCTTTCATATCCACTCTGCTTACTAATGATTCTTTTTCAGATCATTTCATACGCATTAACCCCTTCGGTCTTGGTGATTTTATCGCTTTTCTTGTGGTTTTCGCATGGTTTGTTTTATGGTATATCAACCTTCTGGTAATATTTTTTTTATCTATCTATCTATCTATCTATCTATCTATCTATCTATCTATCTATTTCAGTATATATTGGTTTGGTTTGTTTTGTTTTACGGTATATCAACCTCAATGCCGATCAAAATTTTTATTGTTGGTAATATTTTTTTTCAAATTTCAAAATTTTTTTTTAATGTATAGCTGGTAATTTAAAAAAAAAATGTATAACTGGTAATAATCTTTTTCTGCAAAAATTTATTGCTGGTAATAATTTTACAAAGTATTTCTGGTATTAAAACCTATTTTTACACTTTCATAGAGTTTTAACCCCATATTGTGGGTTAACTATTTGCCCATAGCTGGGACCCTAACAGGTGCTACCACCCCGTGTCAGGCTGGACCTCGGAACACCACCAATTAAGAGGTGGTTCCACGTTCCTCAAAACCTCCTGATCAGAGGCCTTGCTGTTGGACGTAGTATATCGTCATACCCAGGACGGCCTTTCCTGTGTTGAATCTATTAAAAAAAAAAACTTGAATTTCTTGAACTTACCTTATAGCGTTCCATATCAAAGTATTGATTTATTTTAATTTTTTCTATTGATACCATCCCTTTGGTGTAGCCGTTCGAAGTTAAGTCCTCCCAAAGTGTTTTTTTTCATTGCTTATTTTCTATTTCTTCTGTGAGGTGTCGGGGTCCACGGCTTTTTTAATTAAATCATTTTGTTTTATTTTTTCCCTATGATTCTTTAAGTTGTAAGGTTTACGGTCATGAGTTATATAAAATTAATCCCCGCTTCTTTCATTAATTTGTCGGAAGATCGCGTGAAACTCGGGTTACAACTAGTCCATACTTTCATAGGAATGAACCCGGTGAAGCGTTTCTTTGTTCTGTATAACGTAATCTAGTCTCTGAGCACTTTACTTCACTGAGTAGGTAGGTGTTTACCTCTTGGTCTTAGTGAAGGGTTGACATCGCAATATTTCAACAACGTTGTCTTTGTTTCCAACAATAGTTTCCTGTTCTTACGACGGTTACACGTTCGACACGTTCGACGCTCGTCCGACCACACGCTCGCTAAGGAGAGCCGCCCGTACGAGGACCAGTCATTTGCGCAGGAAATCCTTGCAGTCGAACTTTGACTCGACTATCTACCACGGTTACGCGTCCGAAAGCTGCGGCGACGACGATCACAGGTTGTCTTTTTAAAAATATCTACTGTCATTTTTGAAATCTTTTATTTTCTATTCCAGTGCAATGTTTGAATTCTCTGTCAAATTTTCCATCATCTGTGATAACACTTAAGATATTAGGTTGGTGCAAAAATAATGTCGTTTTCTCACATATGTTACTATGTGAGAAAACGACATTATTTTTGCACGAACTTAATAGTTAAATTTCTGTACACGCCTCTTGGGCTTTCTATCGAGCTATTACCTTCTGTCTACTTTCGATTATCGATTAGTCCTTTCTTCTCGCTTTCATCCGGATTCTGATGAATAGACCACAGAACAAAATTAAGCCGGTAATATGATAGGAAACTGGGCTTCGTTAAAGGCACTGAGACAATATGGGAATATAATCTTAAAGAATAAACAAAGACATCCAAAGATCAAAAGAGTGTTTCCAGGGCTTTGTACAAGTTGGACATTACTCAAAAAAAAAAAATGAAGGAAGAAAAAAGGTTGTATTGATCGAGTAAGCATCCATACGCGCATGTATTTTCCAAAGTCGCGACTATTGGGAAGAAGTTTTCCGAATGGAACTTTCTTATTAAGAATGGAATACGGAAATAATAAAAGTTATTCGCCCTTGTCTATATGACATAGCCGATCGTAATTGAGCTGTTTTCAATCGGTACCCCATCTAGAGACTGACTAAGCTCAGGGTGTGCTTAACTTCGGTGATCGTACGAAAACCGTTATTTCAACGTGATATGGCCCTAAGACATGCCACTTGGACATCCAAGCTTACAACAGCTGCTATTCTCAATCGATCACCCATCTAGAGACTGACCAAGCTCGGGGGGGTGCTTAACTTCGGTGATCTTACGAAAACAGATGTTTCAACGTGATATGACTCGAAGGCATGCCACTCTCACATCCATGCTTAGAGCACTTGCTATTCTCAATCGGTAGGGGTACTGACCAGGATCGACGTTGCTTAAATTGTTTCAACGTCCACAATCAATGAACACGTGTCTGCATGCCAGTGATAACGTTATTTTGCATAGTCAGTCAGTCAGTTATGTGCCATGCGTGATACACACTTAGGCGATCATGTATCTTTCGATACCTGACTGCCGAGTTTTTTCCCCGCAGTAGGTTGCCATTCCTTTCTGCGGTAGACCAGTTGCCATCCAAGGCTATAGAACCCAGTCTGCCCTGCTATTTACCTATAGCTGGGGGAAGAAGAAGAGGATTCATATCTCTCCAAAGAGTATTAACAAGTAAGTGAATGTAATTGATTCGACTGGAATTTGAACTCCTTTTGCATAGAAAGATATATTATTGTTTAATAGGAATTTATTAACAATCAGTCACCCATATAGGTACTGACTAGGTTCGACGTTGCTTAACTTCGACAATTTTGCGAATCAATCTCCGGCTGTTCATTTCCTTCTGGAAAGAAAGAAAGAAATGAAAACTTCGTGTTCATCCAAGATAACAATACCTTTGATTACCAAGCGGTTACCCATCTGGGTAGTGACCAGGCTCGACATTGCTTAATTTCGGTAATCTATCGAGTCTATCTATCTTTGTTTCTCAGTCTGTTTGTTCCTTTCTTTCTTTCTGGAAAGAATTAAACACCTCGCGTACATACGAGATAACAGCACCGTTCATTACCAAGCGGTCACCCATCTACGTACTGACCAAGTTAGACTTTGCTTAACTTGTTTCAATTTTAAGAATCGATGAACACGAGCCTGCGTGCCAGTGATAACGATATTTTGCCTAGTAAGATATATTATTGATCTATAGGAATACAAGAAAAGGCTTCGCAAATAATGACCCCTGTTAATTTATATGTAAATTACAAACAAGGATCACAGTAATAGCGTTGTTGTTCAACAACAAAATGGGATATTTCCACATCATAGGCCAGGCATTTTCGCAATTGATTTTACAATAGCCTGCATGTTACTGATAAGCATTGCATTATATAGAAAGCTATATCATTGATATACATACATACGAGGGAACAATTTCGAAAATATTACCTCTTTTTTGGACAACAATACAAATAAATATCGTTGGGTAGAATAAGTTTTCCGTTCCAAAACATAATTTTTACACATCATTATATGCTTTTGCGCTATCAATGAACAAGTGGATATATAACCATAATAATAATGATATTATTGGCCGTTTCCCTATAAAGAAACACTGCGCATTATTAAACAGAGAAACCAGTGCTACTTAAGCTGGAAATATGGCAAGGAGACTGGGGCTTCGTTAAAGGCACTGAAACAATATAAGCTTGTAGAAAAAACAAAGAGATTCAAAGATCAAAAGAATGGTACCACCCCGGTTTTCTTATTTTTCTTATTGAAGGGTTGATATCACAATAGTTCAACAGCGTCGTCTTTGTTTCAAACGATAGTTTCCTATTTTTTTTCTTTTTTTACTTATCAGGGCTACACGTCCGACGGCGTGGTGACGAGGACCACACTATCGGTAAGGACAGCCCTCGGTACGCAGATCAGTCAATCGCTCGGGAGAGTTCTGCATCTCGAGCTTAGACTTGGCTTGCCTAATTACTACGGCTACGCGTCAGACGTCCGCGGTGACGACGACCACACGCTTTTTTTTTTAATGTCTTCTGTAATTTTTTTTAAACCTTTTTTTCTATTCCAGTGCACTGTCCAAATTCTCTGTCAAATTTTCCATCATCTGTGATAACACTTTTAAGTTAAATTTCTGTACATGCATATTAGGCTTTCAATCGAGCTATATATTCCGTCCACTTTCGATTATCGATTAGTCCTTTCTTCTCGCTTTCATCCGGATTTCTGATGAATAGACCCCAGAACAGAATTAAGCCGGAAATATGGCGAGGAGACTGGGGCTTCGTTAAAGGCACTGAAACAATATGGGAATATAAGTTTGAAGAAAACACAAAGCGATACAAAGACCAATAGAGTGATTCCTTTTGCTTGGGTAGAATAAGTTTTCTGTTTTAAAATATGATTTGGGAACAGAAAAATATGATTTTTACACCTCCTTACCATTATTGGCTATGCTTTTGCGCTATCAATGAACTAGTAGATAGATAACCGTAATGATAATGATAGTATTAGCCGTTTCCTTAAACGTGAACATTGGGCATTATTTGACGGAGCAGCCAATGCTACCCAAGTTAGGCTTTTCTTCTTTCTCTGGCCATCGGGCTTGGCTCAAATGTAAGTATTTACCTTCTGCGGACAGGCTACATTTTATTTCTCAGTTGTGTCGGATCTCAGGGAAGAGCTGTCCGCTGAACTACCTCCGTCATTGCAAGAAGGGGATCGGTCGTAATAGCGATGCCAGCACAAGCGACGGTTGAGAGAGCTGGGATATTTTTGGACCTCGCCCTGGTGCAAGCGCTCGGGCTCCTCACATTAAACTGACCTTGTGTCACATCCTGTCGACGTGGGACGGCAAGTATATTCTAATTATAGTATCTTGTATCTTGTTTCTAATGGTCAGTCAGTTATGTGCCTTGCGTAATATACGCTTAGGCGATCATGTATCTTACGATACCTGACAGACAAGGCAGATTTTATCCCGCAGTAGGTTGCCATTTCTTTCTGTAGTAGACCAGTTGCCATTCAAGTCTATAGAACCCGGTCGTGTCCTACTATTTACCCATAGCTGGAGGGAGAAGAAGAGGATTCATACCTTTCCCAAGGGTATTAGCACGTAAGTGAATGTAATGGACTCGACTGGAATTCGAACTCTGGTCAACGATTCCGTAATCCAAGCCGCTTTCATTCAGTTATGTAGCATCCGTGATATCCGCTTAGGCGATCATTTATGTCGCTTTTGATACATGACTGCCCAGGTAGATTTCTTTGCAGCAGTAGGTTGCCATTTCATTCTGCGGCAGACCAGTTGCCATCTAAGGTTTGTTCTGCTATTTACCGATAGCTGTGGCGAGAGGAAGAGGATTCATACTTTTCGCAAGGGTATTAGCACGTAAGTGAATGTAATGGATTCAAGTGGAATTCGAACTCAGCTCTCTGATTCCTCAATACCAGCCGCTATCGATTACTCCAACGTGCCTCCTCATTTCTAATGGTAAAGGTAATATTAACCATCTAATGGTAAAGGTAATATTAACCATCCAATGGTAATATTAACCGTTTCCTTATAAGAAAACATTTGGCATTCATTCACCAAGCAGCCAGTTATATTTTCGGTTGAAATTTATAAAATATTTCTCTTAAAACGATATTTTTTGGGAAAGTAAATTTCTCGAATTCACTAATTGTTATTGCTCCTGCCATTATTGGTGTGGGTTTCCTTCCTAGCTTTTTGTTTGAAGTAGTGTCGAATGTCAGCATCTTGATTATGTCATCATTTTTTATTCGAGTTCCATGTGCTATCCATGTTAGTCGCTGCTGCTGTTAAAAGTCATGAAGGTTTCTGTTATTTACCACAGTTCTTTGTTTGCCGTTATGTAGCGCCAGTGTAAGTGTTAAGATATTTTGTTTTACAACCGTTCAGCCGCTAATAAGGAGGAAAAAGAGAGAAGAAGTCTTATAACTCATTATTAACTAAGCTCCGGGGAAAAAATATTCCCAGTCGAGTTTCCTTCCTAACCTTTTGTTAGAACTAGTGTGTAATATCATCATCATTATTATATCATTATTTTCTATACTATTTACATTATTCGGATTATTGTCCTCATTTTTGTCGCCATATTTATTACAACATTTCGGCCGTTGTACGTTCCGGACTTCTTCAGGTGGTTGGAATGTTGATTTATTTCGCTCAATGGGGTAAACTGTTCTAGTTCCACGTTTAATGGATATCAGTTATCAGTTATCTCTTGTCAATTCCGCTCTCCAATTTCTCCACGAACTTAGCCGGGTATTGAAGTCACACTCTTTGGGTCCTGTCACTGGATCTAACCAACGCCTTTATCTACTGTGCCATGTGTTCTCAGTGTGCGAAATAAAGGCTTCAGTTCGACATTCCAACTACCTGAAGAAGACCGGAGCGTACGACGGTCGGAACGGTGTAATAAATATGACGACAAAGATGAGGACAATAGTCCGAATAATGTAAATAGTGTACATAATACGTCATCTTAGAAATATAGACAAATACTGAAAGGCCGAAACGTTGTAATAAATATGGCGACAAAGATGAGGACAATAGTCCGAATAATGTAAATAGTGTACATAATACCTCATCTCAGAAATATAGACAGATACTGAAAGGCCGAAACGTTGTAATAAATATGGCGACAAAGATGAGGACAATAGTCCGAATAATGTAAATAGTGTACATAATACCTCATCTCAGAAATATAGACAGATACTGAAAGGCCGAAACGTTGTAATAAATATGGCGACAAAGATGAGGACAATAGTCCGAATAATGTAAATAGTGTACATAATACCTCATCTCAGAAATATAGACAGATACTGAAAGGCCGAAACGTTGTAATAAATATGGCGACAAAGATGAGGACAATAGTCCGAATAATGTAAATAGTGTACATAATACCTCATCTCAGAAATATAGACAGATACTGAAAGGCCGAAACGTTGTAATAAATATGGCGACAAAGATGAGGACAATAGTCCGAATAATGTAAATAGTGTACATAATACCTCATATCAGAAATATAGATAGATACTGAAAGGCCGAAACGTTGTAATAAATATGGCGACAAAGATGAGGACAATAGTCCGAATAATGTAAATAGTGTACATAATACCTCATCTCAGAAATATAGACAGATACTGAAAGGCCGAAACGTTGTAATAAATATGGCGACAAAGATGAGGACAATAGTTCGAATAATGTAAATAGTGTACATAATACGTCATCTTAGAAATATAGACAGATACTGAAAGGCCGAAACGTTGTAATAAATATGGCGACAAAGATGAGGACAATAGTCCGAATAATGTAAATAGTGTACATAATACCTCATCTCAGAAATATAGACAGATACTGAAAGGCCGAAACGTTGTAATAAATATGGCGACAAAGATGAGGACAATAGTTCGAATAATGTAAATAGTGTACATAATACGTCATCTTAGAAATATAGACAGATACTGAAAGGCCGAAACGTTGTAATAAATATGGCGACAAAGATGAGGACAATAGTCCGAATAATGTAAATAGTGTACATAATACCTCATCTCAGAAATATAGACAGATACTGAAAGGCCGAAACGTTGTAATAAATATGGCGACAAAGATGAGGACAATAGTTCGAATAATGTAAATAGTGTACATAATACGTCATCTTAGAAATATAGACAGATACTGAAAGGCCGAAACGTTGTAATAAATATGGCGACAAAGATGAGGACAATAGTCCGAATAATGTAAATAGTGTACATAATACCTCATCTCAGAAATATAGACAGATACTGAAAGGCCGAAACGTTGTAATAAATATGGCGACAAAGATGAGGACAATAGTCCGAATAATGTAAATAGTGTGCATAATACCTCATCTCAGAAATATAAATAGATACTGAAAGGCCGAAACGTTGTAATAAATATGGCGACAAAGATGAGGACAATAGTCCGAATAATGTAAATAGTGTACATAATACCTCATCTCAGAAATATAGACAGATACTGAAAGGCCGAAACGTTGTAATAAATATGGCGACAAAGATGAGGACAATTGTCCGAATAATGTAAATAGTGTACATAAGACCTCATCTCTGAAATACAGACTAATACTGAAGGGCCGAAACATTATAATGAATATTGCAACAAAGATGAGGACAATAGTCCGAATAAGGTAAATAGTGTACATCATCTCAGAAATATAGACAAATCATTTTTTTCTCTTCTGATTACATGTGATATCCAAAGCTATTCCTATTGATATGGGAATTTTTTTACCTTCTATAAGGAACCCCGTTTTGTGCCTGAATTTCCTCAAAGCTTTGAGCAGCATCCTCCTATAATTTATTTACAAAATAGAAGAACATGACGCAACTAATGACATCTGTTTTTATTATCGATAATATCGTTATTATGATGACAATGTTGCATGTGTTTACTGCCACACATCCACTTCCGCTACAAGTATTGTAAGATCGATATCGATGTTGATTGAAAACAGACACGCCCGATCGCTTATCGATTTCTATGCTTGATATTAACTCCCTATCTTCTGATGAAAGCTTGCGCTTTCCATTTTGATACAAATGTTTTTGCGGGGGCCTTAAAACAAACCGCTTCTCTAAACCCCGAGAAGCGGAGAGCACCAGTCAAGTCCAATAATAACATCGAAGGCGACTCGTTTGAAACTATCATTGGTGGTAATAAAACACATCAAAAATCGCATCCATGATTGTAAAACAGCCATAAAACATCACCACTACCACCCATGCCACTGCCACCGCCATTACTACTACTACTACTACTACTACTACTACTACTACTACTACTACTAATAATAATAGCAATAAAAATAATAATGACAATAAAAAGAATAACAATAATAGCAATAACAAGAATAACAAAAATAATAACAGCAATAATAATAACAATAATAACATTGATAATAACAATAATAACAACAATAATAATAACAACAATAACAACAACAACAACAACAATAATAATAATAATAATAATAATGAGTAGAAATACTAGTGAAAATTTCAAGGTTCTCCTATTTTAAATTTCTGATGAATCTTTTCTGTTAAGTTAATGATTGAGTAAACTTATGGCATCGTTAAATATTTGACCTTAACAACTTTAAACACTTCTACCTTCCATTCTTTCTTTCTTTCATTCTTTCTTTCTTTCACTGATACCAAGTCGTGTATGTTTTTTTTTTTTTTTTTTTTTTTTTTTTTTGCTACGCGATCAAAACGGAATAGTCCATTATTTGTCAGGTGACGTAAGAATGAGACATTAATCATTTCTATCTTCGTTTCTTTCTTTCTTTCTTTCGCGTTGAAACCAAGTAGCGTCCCAGATTTCCCTTTCTACGTGATCAAAACGTCAAAATCTCTTATTTATGAGATATTTGCAAGATACTTTAAACTCTTCTTTTTCTTTTTTCTTTCTTTCATTCATTTTCACCCTGAATCCAAGAATCATCCCTGATATGCAGTCCATTATATACGAGGTTTTGGCAAGGTGTAATGGTCGTGCTTACTAAGGGATAGGTAATAATAATAGTACTACTACTACTACTACTACTAATAATAATAATAATAATATAACCTTACTAAGTGCAGAAAATGGCATCAATACAACTCCTGATCAGTATTGGAAAGTGAAAATATTACAGAGATCTGGGGCCTCAGCACAAATAAAAATCGCACTATACATGACAAAGAATGGAAGCTCTCAAAAAAAATAAAATAAATAAAATAAATAAATAAATAAAAAGTAAAAAAATAAAAAAATAAATAAATAAAAAAATAAAAATAAAAGACACAGACACACACAACTTCTCACTTGGTCATCTCGTTTGATAAAAAAATCCCAGGAAAAAGAGTTGACAAACTTATATAAAAACAAGGGAATAGAAATTGAAACAATGTTGCATGACATTTAACCACAACCGTTTTCCCGGTAATAATAGGAGTACTCGAAATGAGTAAAAATAGTACATTTTGATATTGTTCACCTAGGGAATTGACAGTTCTGGATAAGAAACTTGATGAGTGTAAATTTCTCCTTACCTAAAAAATAGGAAGGGAAAGCCGCGTATATAGAATGGCGGGTCCTAGACGCTTATGTGAAATGGTGGGTCCTAGCCGCGTATGTGGAATGGTGGGTCCTAGCCGCGTATATAGAATGGTGGGTCCTAGCCAGGTATATGGAATGGTGGGTCCTAGCCGCGTATGTGGAATGGTGGGTCAAAAAGTTGAAGATCTAACTTGCGAAAATTAAGAAGAGATTCCATTGAAATATCAATAGACTAGCAAGAGTCTAACAACGTTTGATCTGTAAAGAAGAGATTGTCGGCTGGAAAAAAAAAATGAATCATCCACGAGACCGTTTTTGAACTTTGTCAAGGCTGGATAGTGTGGGCTCTAATATTCCTTTTTTTGGTCTGATATAAAACAGATCATGAAGATGAATCAAGTACTTTCTCGAGTCTTAATAGGAATCGACCATTCTTCTGCCACCATTTGTGACGGTAGGAATATATGGAAAGTTCGGATTGAGGTTTGGTTTGGTTTCTTGCGTTTTACGGTATATCAACCTCAATGAGTTGTTTAATACTGACAAGATTTTTATTGCTGGCTATATTTTTTTATCTATCTATCTATCTATCTATCTATCTAAGTCTATTTATATCTATCTATCTATCTATCTATCTATCTATCTCAGTTTATATTGGTTTGGTTTGCTTTGTTTTACGGCATATCAATCTCAGTGGGTTATTTAATGCCGATAAGATTTGTTTTTATTGCTGGTAATATATTTTTTTTTATCTATCTATCTATCTATCTATCTATCTATCTATCTATCTATCTATCTATCTATGTATGTCTGTCTGTCTGTCTGTCTGTCTGTCTGTCTCTCTCTCTATATATATATATATATGTGTGTGTGTGTGTGTGTATGAATTAGTACATATTGGTTTAGTTTGGTTTGTTTTGCAGAATATCAACCTCAATGGGTTATTTAATGCGATATGATTTTTTATTGCTGGTAAAATATTTTTATCTATCTATCTATCTATCTAAGTCTATCTAAGTCTATTTCTTTCTATCTATCTATCTATCTATCTATCTATCTATCTATCTATCTATCTATCTCAGTATATATTTGTTTTGTTTTACGTCAAAGCAACCTCAATGTGTTATTTAATAACGTCAAGATTTTTATTACTGGTAATATTTTTGTTCAAAAATGTATTGCTGGTAATAATGTATTACTGGTAATACTTTTTTCCCCTTCAAATATTAATTGCTCGTAAAAATTTCTTACAATAATTTATTTAGTTTATTAAAACCTATTTTTAGACTTCCATACTGTTTTACCTCAGTTTGGGGGTTTAACTATTTGCCCATAGTTGGGTCCCTAAATGGTGCTTCCACACCAGGTCAGGGTGGATTTGGAAACACCGTCAATTAAGAGGTGGATCTACGCTCCTCAAAACCTGCTGATCAGAGGCCTTGCTCTTGGTTGTAGTTTATCATCTTATCCAGGACGTCCGGGGTGAGACTTAGTCCTAATAAAGGTTCCAGGCAAGGAGCCTCATTGACAGGACAAGTGCTCCTCGGGACTGGAGTGAACTTGAGGGCATCCCGATGGCGATGAAATATTAATAACTTTGTTTTGGATGTATTGAATGATACAAGCTAGTCTTTCTCCAATTGAGCTGTGAGAGCTTGGTCAGAATAGAGATCAGCTCTCAGGTTACAGTCATATGAAAAAGCAGAAAATTGTTCACTATCTGGGATACAAAAGCTTAAAAGATTCCGAGAAAATTTTAAAACATAAGGACCTGGAAATAGGAATTTATCGAAAGTAACATTTAAATCACACTGCTGTAATAATAATTATACGAGACAGTGGGAACATTATAAATAATACCGGTATATCTCAGAAAAATTCTGGCAATCTCTGATATAAACGTTTGCGCTCATACGATACAAATTTATATATTTTTTCTTTTTAATCAGAAACGGATTTTGCGTTGCAAAGTATTAGCTATAAAGTTTAATTTCTTAGCGTCTCTATCTAATTTACAATGGTAATAATATATATAATATATATAATAATATATGCTTTAAGTTTAAAATTGTTCAACGCATTTTTTTTTTGTAAATAATGGTAAACCTATTCATTATCCCAGAACGTTGGCATTGTATTCCACTTAACAATAAATTACAATTCTATACTAAAGAATATTTTTATGTGTTTAATACAATCAAAGAAGAAGAAAAAAATCATCTCCCGTAATCTGTTGATATTCGAATATTGAATTTCTTTACTTGAATTTTAGTTTCATACGCATTCACTTATTTTTCAGTCAACTTTACAATAAGTATCTTTGGTCATGGTAATTTTCTAAGTGCAACTTAGAAGTGGCACAAGACCGAAAATATTGGGCACCCAGTCAGGGTCAAATTCACTATTCAGTCGTAATTGATCTATCGAGACAAGTTTGCTAACCACTACACAACCTGTCGTAGGTATGAAGATAAACTACATCCGCGTCCTGGGTAAGACGATAAACTACGTCCAACAGCAAGGCCTCTGATCAGGAGGTTTTGAGGAGCGTGGAACCAGCTCTTAATTGCTGGTATTCCCAGGTTCATCCTGACCCGGGGTGGTAGCACCTGTTAGGGTTCCAGCTATGGGCAAATAGTTAGCCCCCAAACTGAGGTAACAAGCATTATGAAAGTGTAAATCTAGGTTTTAATACCAGAAATACTTTGTAAAAATTATTACCAGAAATAAATTTTTGAAGAAGAAAAATTATTACCAGCAATAGGTTTTTATTAAATTTTATATTACCAGCTATACGTTTTTGAGTAAAAAATATTATATTGTACTTAAGTTGAATCAATTTTATTGATTCACAATTGTTTTCTGTTTTAGTAATGTTTTCTAACAAATACACAAACACAAACGCATACATAGACACACACACATACACACATATATATATACATAACAATAATAATTCTGAAGCAGGTATATACAAACTGTCATATGTGTTACCTACAATAAAATAACGTATCTATGAACTCAAAAAGGATCTTATACATAACAATGTATCCTACACGGAACCGTCATATAGCCTGACGTGATTTACCGATTTAGCCACAGAGGAGCGTTTCGGTTAGAAAGGTGGATTTTACTGTTTTTAAACTACAATTCCCCATGATTATTTTACGACATTTTTTTATGCTTATACGTTCTTTTTATAGATACAAATATTTAAGAAAATGCGCTGTTTATAATAAACAGCATTAACGAAATTTACCGGCCTCAATGTCAGAGAAATTTTCATAGAAAATATACGTCCTCCGACAGGAATCGAACCTGTATCCTATACGGAACCGTCATATAGGCTGACGTTCATTTACCGATTTAGATTTGGGGAATTGTGGTTTAAAAGCAGTAAAATCAACCTGGCTAAACAAAAGGCTCCACTGTCGCTAAATTGTCGGACTTTGTCCATTTCATAATGTGTGAGGTCATTTGTTTACATTTGGATACGCATCGAGCAGATATGAATGTACGAGAGAAAATCATGGAGAATTGTAGCATAAAGATAATGTATCAAATGTATAGTCATACACAGAAATAAGTTAAACAACAAATTTGATGTAAAAAGAGTCCACATTAAAAGAGAAAGGAACTTCTTTCGGTTGAATATTCTTTAGAGTGTTATTATCGAATCCTTTCAAATGATAAACCTGCGCAGTGGATTTTTTCAAATATATCCTTTCCTAAAATATATAATCATTTCCCAAAAATACATGGTTACAAATTTAAAAAAAAAGGTTAAATTAAATGTATTTAATGATTAAATTCGAAACATTCTATTTTTTTAAATAAATAAACTAATTTCTCAACTTCAAATGAAATGAATAATAATTACATTAAAACAAATAAAAAAATCAACAATAACATTTAAACACGTTCATTTATTTGACATTAAATTACATCACTTAGCACCTTCCATAGTTTAACTTGACTTTCACTCACTCTGAAGATATTTATGATCGTTTTTAAATGTAACATATATATATATATATATATATATATATATATATATATATATATATATATATATATATAAAGAAAGAAAGAGAGAACGAGAACGAGAAAAGAGAGACACGGAGAGACAAACAGAAGTACACGAAGGTTGATTTTATTTGCCAGACCCCCAAAACAATTACGCTGGCGTCGATATTACATCGCCCTTACCTCTCTTAATAAAATGATAAAAGTGCTGACGCAGGGTTGGAAAATCCCGGTACAATCGCCTTCTCCCGTCCCAAACAAATGGAATAAATACTTCGCTTTGATCTCTGCCCAATATGCATTTTTCTTCCTTCGGTTCGGACTAATTTCTGATTTTCCATGTGATTTTTAACTTAATTTGATCAATATCTTCTAAACCCTTTCTGACGTCATTATTAACAAAATACTTTTGTGGCACGGGGTGCGTGTAAGTATATACTGAGCGTTTATTTTTTTGTTTGTTTGTTTTTTGCTTTGTATTTTTTGTTTTTCGGCTTCTTGTTGGCGCCAAATCCGAAAATAATTAAATTAACAAAAAAACTTTAAGAGGCAAACATATAAATTTCATTATTTTCAACAAAAACTACCTTAATGAGATATTACTGGGCAAATATACCGAATACACACACACACACACACACACACACACACACACACACACACACACACACACACACATATATATATATATATATATATATATATATATATGGCGCTGAAAAAACTATTTCGGTTGAGCTCTCTCGGGAGGATGTGTGGGTTTGTAAACAGTGACTATTGCGGCTAATAATGCATGACTCTGCAGTAAAGAGAATCGAGTTCTCTCACTCACTCTAAAAATAAATACGCTTAAATTCACCTTCAACTTTGCCAATTCAGTCGGGCTTCGATCTTAGAGATGCAGCGAAACAGTCTGTCTGTGTATGACTATATATATATATATATATATAGATAGATAGATAGATAGATAGATAGATAGATAGATAGATATACTTGACTCTCCCGTCGAATTCGACGTATGAGGGTCAAGCAGATCAGTTCTTCGGTAACCGACAGCCCGACAACAGCACATGAGATTTGATTATCATGTTGAAGGTTTCGTGCAGGATCATCCACATTTTTTGAAGGACCGAATACAGAGACCTGGTGCACTACGTTCCACAAGGTCCCCAAACGACCGTGCGCCGATTTTGAATTCCGAGTTGTCCTTCTCCTAGACCAGTTGCCACCCAAGGTTATAGAACCCAGTCTGTTGCCATAGCTGGAGGCAGAAGAAGAGGATCCACACCTTTCCCAAGGGTATGAGCACGTTTACTCAATACAAGCCGTTATCCACCGTGCCTCATATATATATCTATATATATATCTATCTATCTATATATATATATATATATATATATATATATATATATATATATATATATATATATGCATTCATATATATATATATATATATATATATGCAGTCATATATATATATATATTAGGTTGGTGCAAAAAAATGACGTAATAATGTCGTTTTTTGACATATATATATATATATATATATATATATATATATATATATATATGAGTGTGTCTGTGTGTGCGTGTGATATAAAGATAAATAATTTTGTATCAGTTTATATATTAACAAAAAATAAAATAGTGTAACAAATTGGAAGGAAGTTTCTGTGACGGTATGACAAAAACTTTTTTCTAATTTGTCACACTATTTTTCTAAAGCTATATTACGTGTAAAATTAAGTCTGCATAATTCAAAAATATGCTTTTAAGTAAGCGCCGGAGGGGGTCGTCAGTGATGTAATTTGACTTGGTTCATCAGGGAGTTTCCGGTCTTTCAACATCATACAGCCCCATCACCAAGTCGACCCAATCAGGGGAGATCAATCCCTCATTCCCCCTCGCAATCAAACGCTAACAGCTACTCTGGCCTTAATAAAGTAAACGAAAAAAGACATTTTCCGCACACCCGATTGGTTGTTTGTAACAACCAATCCGCTGCGCGAACTATATTTTAAATGATACACGATGGGGACTGACTTTTCTTTTTTCGGTGGATAGCAGTTTCAATGGATAACCGAGGAGGTAATCTAACGTTCCTAAATTTAACCCTTTTTCCTAAGTATGGTACTATGGTCTTACTCTAAATATTTGCCGTATTGATTTCATTTGTACTTTTTTTTTTATAATTATGTGAGTAGTTATATTAACGTTTCCTGCTTTGGCACTGCCCACATTAGTGCAAGAAAGTTAACACTAATATTAAGAGTATTTCATTTACTAACTGTAAGCCTTGTCGCACCGAGTCACGTTTCACTTTATATCTCGTAATTTCTCGTGGGAAATTGAATTTTCTTTCTTTTCTTGTGACATTAGACATTACAGGTATTAGACTGACTTCTTTTATTTTTTGCAATTCGCAGAAATTTCTTTCCATCTTTTGAGTTAGTTCTAATCTACCCACCTCAATCTTTATCCGATCAATTTTTCTTGCGTCTGATGGATTTGCTATATATATATGCATATTGTCCTCATCTTTGTCGCCGCCATATTTATTACAACGTTTCGGCCGTTGTACGCTCTGGCCTTCTTCAGGTGGTTGGAATATCGAACTGAACCCTTTATTTCGGTCACTGGGGTAGATTGTTCTAGTTCCACGTGTCATGTTTTAATGGATGCCAGTTTCTTGAGGAGACATGGCACAGTGGATAAAGGCGTTGGTTAGATCCAGTTACAGGACCCAAAGAGTGCGAGTTCAATACCCAGTTAAGGCAGTGGAGAACGTTGAGAGGGGAATTAACAGGAGATAACTGATATCCAGGACACATGGAACAGTGGATAAAGGCGTTAGTTAGATTCAGTGACATGACCGAAAGAGCATGAGTTCAATATATATATATATATATATATATATCCATGCGTATGGATTTCTGCACTGGTAAAAAATGGTTGCTGAAGACATTAGGTTTAAAAAACCCAGAAATTCATACACAGATACTCGAGAACATATGGCACAGTGGATAAAGGTGTTATATAGATCCAGTGATAGTACTCAAAGAGTGTGAGTTCAATACCTGGTTAAGGCGACGGAGAACTTGAATAATTAGGAGATAACAGATAACTGACATTCATTAGGCATGGCACGTGGAACTAGAGCAGTCTGCCTCAGTGAGCGAAATAAAGGGTTCAGTTCGACATTCTAACCACCTGAAGATGGCAGGAGCGTACAACGGCCGAAAAATTGTAATAAATATAGCGACAAAGAAGAGCACACAAAAGAACATGAATTAAGAAGACAGAAGTTAACGAAGATCAAAGTTGACTTGAAAGCAAGAAGCTGGAAGAGTTTCACAATCGAGAAGTGCGATTTTGCAAGGAAAAATTTTTCCTCTCTTTTCTCCCTCTCTTTACCTACCAACTCCTTTTATTTTTTTACTCTATCTCTCTCTTTCTCTCACTGTCTCTATCATAGTGTGCGTATTTATAAATGCAACATCAATCGCCATCTTCTATCTTCTTGAATCTAGTTCATCTTTTTTTCTTTCGTCAACCCTCGCTATTCTCAGTCTTCTCTTTTACTCTCTGTAAGCCCCTGCGTACTAGTAGCATCATCACCTTGATTGAGGTGAATGAAATGATTAAAAAAAATAATCTATCTCATATATATATATATATATATATATATATATATATATAAAATGAACACACCAAACTTTTGTGCCGCCGAGTTTTCTACCAATAAATGTTCTTTTCAGGAATTTTTTTTAATATAATCGTTTCCCAGACCAGATATACTTCTCTGTTTGTAAAAACAGTATATATATATATATATATATATATATATATATATATATATATATATATATATATATATATTCTATTCATAGCTATAGATACATTCGTTCGTATCTATCTAAGTCCGTTTATTATCTATCTATATTTTCTCCACCTCTGTCATAGTCTGTTTATTATCTATTTATCTATATTTCTGCCTCTCTCTTTCTCTCTCTCTTTCTCTCTCTATCATCGTCTGCTTATTATTTATCTATCTATATTGTCCTCTCTCTCTCTATCATCGTCTGTTTATTATCTATCTATCTATTTTTCTCTCTCTCTATCATAATCTGTTTATTATCTATCTATATTTTTGCTCTCTCTCTCTATCATCGTCAGCTTATTATTCATCTATCTATATTTTCTCTCTCTCTATCATAGTCTTTTTATCTATCTATCTATCTATCTATCTATCTATCTATCTATTTTTTCTCTCACCCTATCATATTCTATCTATCTATCTATCTATCTATCTATCTATCTTTTTTTCTCTCTCTTTCTCTCTTTCTCTATCATAGTCTGTTAATCTATCTATCTAAATCAGAAACGACTTCTTAAACGTGTTGGATTTATTTATTTATTTTTTACCTTTAATCTCTAGAGCATTCCCTTGATAAAAAACACGTTTCCGACTCCCATTTTAAGCCTAGAAGCAGAAAGCACTAAAACGAAACACAAAAATAAATGTAAGAAAAATACATAATTAAACAAGTCGGAAGTTGCAAAAGAAACAATGTCATTAATATAAGAAACGATAGTAAAGAACTCATATAGAAACGTTACTAAACAAAAAAGTATCTTTTGTAAAATAGAAGAAAGAAACAAGAATTCAAGAGGAAAATTAAGAAGAAAAAAGACTGCATGGAAGTAAATATGATACAAAACGAAAAAAAAAAAAAAAAAAGCAACAAAAAAGAGAATACTGTCAGATAAAATAGAGTAAGGGAAATTTAAATCCAGTGGATGCTTTAAGAAAAATGCAATAAAGGGACACAATATCGACGCTGAACCGTTGAACTGATATAAGTTGAGAGAGAAAAAAAAAAAAGAAGGAAATACCGAACAGTCTATAATGTAAGCTGTTTCCCGCGTCAAGGAAAGAAAATGGCGGGAAGCCGAAACGCGTTCACGACATGCCTCAGCCGGGCGTAACTCTTATCGGATAAGGATTACAATAGTTGGCGGTTGTTGTTCAATGGTCTTTCGTGACGTTGGTTTGGCAAAAAGACGGTCATATGAATGGAGAAAGAAATCAGTCTGATTGATTGTGTTACGTTATGAAATATGAATAAATAACGGTTTTTCATAATTCTTTCTTTTTATCAACACTTCATTTTCTTTGTTTTTTTTTCTCTTGTGTCGCCTTTTGTTAGCTTTTTCTTTTCTTTGATTTAGTTTACTTTCTTTGTTTCTTTCTTTCCGAGTTTAGCTTTCCGTCTTTCATTTTGCTTAGTCTTTCCTTTTGCTTGATTTGCTCTCTCAATTTTCTTTCTTTCTTTCTTTCTTTCTTTCTTTCTTTCTTTCTTTCTTTCTTTCTTTCTTTCTTTCATTCATACTTCCTTTCTTTCTCTCTTTTTTCTTTCATACTTTCTCTTTTTCTTTCTTTCTTTCTTTCTTTCTTTCTTTCATTCATACTTCCTTTCTTTCTCTCTTTTTTCTTTCATACTTTCTCTTTTTCTTTCTCAATTTCTTTCTTTCCTTCTTTCTTTCATACTTTCATTCTATATATCTTTCTCTCTTTCTTTCTTTCATTCATACTTTCTTTCCCTATCACTTTCTTTCATACTTTCTCTCTTTCTTTCTTTCATACTTTCTTTCTTTCTTTTTTCAATATCTCTCTCTTTCTCTCTCTCTTTCTTTCTTTCATTGGTACTTTCTTTCTCTCTTTCTTTCATTCTTTCTCTCTTTCTTTCTTTCATACTTTCTCTCTTTCTTTCTCACTTTCTCTTTTATTTCTTTCATACTTTCTTTCTATATATATTTCTTTTTTCTCTTTCATACTTTCTTTTTACTTTCTTTCTTTCTTTGATTCATTCTTTCTTTCTTTCTATCTTTCTTTCTTTCTTTCTTTCTTTCTATCTTTCTTTCTTTCTTTCTCTCTTTCTTTCTTTCGTTCTTTATGTCTTTGCTTCTTTCATCCATACTTCTTTTCTTGATTTCTTTCTTTCATTAAGATTTGAACCGTTGCAACTTAGAAATAGTTAAAGATATCTTACTTGAATTCTCCGAGGTTTTCATAACCCTATTGGTCCCTACTTTGATCAATGATAATGTATCTAGCTCTAAGTTGTCATCATGATCCCTCTTCCTGTTGTGACCTTCTGATCAGTTTTCCTCTCTACTCCTCCCTCTTAATGGTTCTTGAATGGAATTTGAAGATGGAAACCAATGTAGGATAGATGGTACCATTACAGAAAGCATGAATGAGCTTTTTCCTCTCACCATTGCTCAGTTGGAAAGACATAGTGAGGCTGACACAAAACAATTTTAACCTGTTTTCTTTCTAGTTGATTAACTAAAATGGATTTTCAATGATTCATACAATAAATGAGTCAAGATGGCTAAATCTCTTATATGAAAACCTGAAAAAAGAAAAGAAACTTAATTAGTTTAGTGGTTTTTTTTTTATATTAAACATTTTGTGGGGTGGACAATTATCCCATACTGTTACACAATTTGTAAAATTTTGCTGTTACATCCGGTATATACTACAGGCAAAATTTGAAACCATTTTGAATTTCTCTAAAAACACCTAAAAATAAGATATTTTTGTAAATTTCTTATGTAAAAGATAACATTTCCTTACCTACAATGTATTTGATTTTATTTTGACAAAAATAGACAATGAACTATAAAAAAATGATTATATAGTAACATAGCTTTAATTACTACTTTACAAATTATTAGCGTTATATATATATATATATATATATATTTTTTTTTTTCGGGGTGTGGTGTAATGGTTAGCAAGCTTGTCTCACTAAAACAATTACGGCAGAGTTCGATCCTCTCTCGGTGCCCCATACTTTCGGCCTTGTGCCATATCTAAACCACGCTTAGAAAATCACTATATCTGTGTATCTGAGTTTGTTCATATCAATATTATAACGATTTGATGCCCCTACCAAATTGCGTAGCTTTGATGTGGCAAAAGGCAGAAAATATGGAACAATCAGTGGGGATCGAACTCACTACTCAATCGTAATTGACCTACTGAGACAAGCTCATTAATCACTGAACCACGTTGAAGTGGCCCGTTGTGCCTACCTCATAAATAAGGAAGCTAATTATTTTGAAAAATCAGAAAGGCAAGAATTGTAAACATTGCAGCAATTAAATCTATCGTTAAATTTTCTGAATGAAAGCTCAAATCTTGAAAAACACGAAAACATTCATCCAGATACACACATATTTATATAAAATTCAAAACAATAACACACCTTAGAGAATTATCATTTCGAATGAAATCATATTTACAACAGCAGTCATAATAGAACTCATAATGAATGAAAAAAAAATATATATATAAAAAATAAAATGAAAACACTATCAATAAATGATCCGTATCAGATGGTGAAGTAATCGAAGCGATCGGTCTTGTTCGATCGTGCTGGGTTAATTAATCGAATCAATACATCTCTGGGCAATCTTTCTAATTGATGCCCCATCAAATTGCGGAGCCGAGAAGCGATTGGTTAGAGAGTTCAAGATGGCGAACCGACTTGCACTGGAACACGTCATAAAAGGAAAGAAAGCCGGCGGAGAAGACGAGACTTTGGAGGCGGAAATGAAGGAGGATAGAGAGTGAGGGGAGTGGGGAGACAGACGCACGGGGAATAACTGACGTAGGCGGAGAGTTTCTGTCAAAGGTGAATAATAGAAATTGTTTGCAATTAAAACAAAGAAAACAGAAATGGCGATTAAAAAGGTAAAAAAAAAATATCTTCGCTTCATACGCGAACGGGCATACAAAGCCTACCGCTTTGATATATATATAATAAGATAACGAGAGAGAAAATAGTATAGTGAAGAAAACAAAGCGTACCGCCCTTATATATATATATATATATATATATATATATATACAGGTAACAAGAGAGAAAAATACTACAGTGAAGAAGTAATTCATCGAGTCTTGAAGAAACCTCAACAGAATGCAGAAAGCACTGGACGGCCGTTTATATATATATATATATATATATATATATATATATATATATATATATATATAGTGAACTAGCCCGTCGTATGAGAGTCAAGCAGCTCAGACGCTGGGAACCGACAGTCAGACACCTCGGCATATGACTTGATTATGGTGGTGAAACATTTGTGCAGAACCAAGACCCAGTTTTGAAGGGCCGAATACACAGACCTGGTGCTCTATGTGCTACAAGGTCCCCAAGTGACCCTCCTCAGGTTTTGAATTCTAGCCGCTATTTACTACTCCACAGCGCGTCTCTCTCTCTCTCTCTCTCTCTCTCTCTATATATATATATATATATATATATATATATATATATATATATATATATATATATATATATACTAAAAAGCCTTAAATACTAATATTCCAGTGTTATAATTTATTAATTGTAATTGTAATTACAATCTAATTCATCAGACTTACAAATTATATATTAGGTTGGTGCAAAAATAAATACGTAATAATGTCGTTTTTTGACTATTTCTTAATCTCAAAAAACGACATTATTACGTCATTATTTTTGCACCAACCTAATATATATAGGGAAGCAATGAATTTTTTTATTCGACATTATTTCTTAGGACTCCAAACGTTATTTTGTGGTGGCATATGTTTGAGCAGAAGCCCTATTTCTATAAAAAGCTTAAATTACGTCTATCCGTCTATGTATCGAAAGATAAATATATATTAGGGTATTTAGCAACCATAGAGAAACTTCCATGGCCCCTATCATCATGGTTGATGCACGAGTTCGCGTGAACGACTCTTTGAGCCTTCTTGGCGGAACAACTACATTGAATCAATAGCTGCATTTAGCGCGTGGATATTTGGTTCTGACTGTCGTGCCAGAAGGTTTTTATCGTCTGAGTTCAGATTACTTATCTACAAATCCACCATTCGTCCATGCATTGAATACTTTTGCCATATTTAACAAATACAGTGAGTCAGTAGCTTCAGCTCCGGCAAGGAAAGATGGCTCCCTGTGTCGTGTCAGAATGTCATCCTTCAAATCTATAAATCAACCATCCGTACTTGCATAGACTATTGCTGTCATTTTCTGGTGCCCCCCGCTGTACGTTTCGAGGTCCTCAAAAAAATCGAATATGCAATGCGATAGGTCCTGATCTGTCATCTCATCTACAGTCGCATCCTCACAGACGTGCCGTGACTTCCCTCTGTCTCTTCTACAAGGATTTTCACGGCAACTGTTCAGTCGAGCTACTTTTGCTGGTTCACAAACTGCATGAATTTCAGCAAGGTACTAGGATGGCATCTCAGTTCCACCCTTTCATTGTCGAAACAGTTAAATGTAACCGTCTCTTCTAATCAAACAGCTTCTTCTCTCGCACTTCCCGTCCGTAAAACTCCCTGTCCCTTACTTGCTTCCCCGATGATTATGATCTTCAAATATTTTAAGTGTAATGTCAATCGACATCTTGTGATACCTTGATGTTATTCCCCATCATTCTTTGTATCTTTTCTTCAAACATACCTCTTTACTCTTGTTCTCAATTCACCTAAACCCCTTCCGTGCTAGTGGCACTCCTGAATTGCTTAAAAAAATGGTCTGGTGTCCCTATTGTTCATCCCGAATTCCTCGACAAAATCCAAAGAAGGATCTGCAATGTAGTCGGTCCGGGCGTGGCATTTCGGTTCCAGTCACTTTCTCACAGAAGTAATGTGGCTTCCCTTTGTCTTTTCTACAAAAATATTTATGGCAACTACTCTGACAGTCTATTTTCCCTGGGGCCACGACTGTATTAATTTAACCATGCTACTAGATTGGCATGAACGTCTCACTTATAACTTATAAAATACCAGCATGAAAATTCATATATATATATATATATATATATATATATATATATATATATATATATATGAAGAAATATAGTCTTAAGGTGTGCTATATTTATAGGATAAAGTGCTCAATATCAGAGTCAGAGCGTGTGTAAATATAAAAGTGAACATTTAAGTCAACACTGAGAGGCGACATGCTGTTTCATGCTAGACACAATCGTCAGGCAACGTGTATATATATATATATATATATATATATATATGTGTGTGTGTGTGTGTGTGTGTACATTTTATTGAATACGGCAGACAAGTTAAACATATAATTATATAGTTATAAAATAATAATTATAGTTAAAAATAATAATTCACTTCTTAGAACAAAATTAAAATAGCACAAATATTATTTACAAATTTAAATGGCCATTAAGGAATTATATTCCTGATCAATCAAAATTTGTAAATAAATATATAGGCCACACTACAACATGTTTGACACGCAGACTAACTCTACACCTTTCTGACCATAGCTCAATTAGATCTCATTTAAATATTCATGGTGACCTACCGGATACTATTCGTAATATGCTTGATGACAACACTAATATAATAGCATCATCTATATGCCAAAAGAAAAAAGGGTTAAAAATAATGGAAGTCTTATTAAGCAAAAAAAAACCCCCAAAAAACAACACTTAATAATATCAACTATGAACATGGACACGATATCTTGACATGTTTTGAAAAATGAAAACATTTTATAAAACATGCATGCAACAAAGTATTTTTTATTTAAGAGGTACAATGTTTAATCCTTGAAAATGTCTAAATGTATCGCCGAAAGATAGATAAAAATATAGAGATATAGAAATAGAGCTAAAAAGAACATTCGGACAGTTTTTATATAATTTATCATCTGTAAAAAAAATATATATATATATATATATTTGCTCCTGAAAGATTTAATTAGGTTGACCTCTCTGGAGAGGAAGTGTGGGTTTGTAAACAGTGACTATTACGGCTAATAATACAAGACTCTTCGTTAAAGCGAATTGAGTTCGATCAGTCACTGTGTGTTTATCTAAAAATAAATACGCTTAAATTCACATACATTCCTGCCGTGCGCCAAAGGTTTAGGTGTAGAATTTCCGACTGATGCTAATTCAGACAGTTTTCGATCCTAGCTAGAGGCAAGGGGACGTCTAGCCACACTGATGACCTGTGATACAGCGAAACAGTCTGTCTGTGGATGACAATATTTATATATATAAACATATATATATATATATATATATATATATATATATATATATATATATATATATATATTAATTGATTCATCGAGTCTGATAGAAACCTCAACAGAATGCAGAAAGCACTGGACGGCCGTTTCGTCCTATATTTGGGACTCATCAACAGTGCGCATCCACTACCGAGGGAATCTAAATAATATATATATATATATATATATATATATATATATACCCAACTCAGTTAATGTAACATATTTAGCCCAGTGCTTTTCAACCATTTTCAGCCTATGGCCCATTTTTTCTTTAAAAATTTAAATTACACCACCTGATATAACTCAACGGTATTGACCTAACTTGTTGTTGCTTAACTTCGGTTATCTTTCGAAAACCGGTGGTTCAACGTGATATGGCCGTAAATCTATATGTCCAATCGCCGTGATCATAAAATTAGCGTAAATAGATATGTATTTTCTTCATCTAAACTAATGTTTCTCAACTTTTTTTACAGCTCATGGACCATTTTTTTTTCAAAAAATTAAAATGGACCACTCCTACTTTTACTTTTAACCTGTTCAATTATCACTCTAAAATATTCAATGAAAAGACAAATTAGTCTATTATCAGTTTAAAATTTATTTTTAGTAAATAAGGATAAACACAAGATATCAAAATCAATTTTGATGATGTCATTCAGCCTTGGTCTATTCAGCTGGTGACTACCTTGATTTTGGTGTTTCTCACACAAGATATCAGAATCAATTTTGATAGTGTCATTCAGTCTGATAGTCTGATAGTTCCTGTCCTGTTGAGATTGAATTTATTTCTTTTACTATTGAAAACATCCACAACAGCCGAAGATACAGATTCTACTATCCATATGGTAGTGACCTATTAACATAGGAATAGCTTTTTTATATGAATAAAAATTATATTACATATATATATATATATATATATATATATACACAATAAATATATATGATAAACAATAAAATAAATATAGCTCCACATAATATATATATATATATATATATATATATATATATATATATATATATATATATATATATATATAATATAATTTTTATTCATATAAAAATAACTATTCCTATGTTAATAGATCACTACCATATGGATGGTTTTGGAAGTAAAGTCTGATGATCCGCAGTCCTTTTAAAAAGGCTGTAGTGAAATATTTATTACATGGAACCTTAAAGTGGTCTGTTTTTTATTTAAATTATTTGCTCTGTATTTACATTGAGCTCTCTGGATTTTATCCTCCTTAGGTTTACCCATACGGATTACCTAGTTTTTCATAAATTATATATATAAATATATTTTCATCTCTTGGCTCATAATTTTCTAGGTCTAATAAATATATATGATAAAAAGTAAAATAAATATAGCACTGCATAATATTAGGTTGGTGCAAAAATAATTTCGTTTTCTAACATATGTTACTATGTGAGAAAACGAAATTATTTTTGCACCAACCTAATACCTACGAAATTTCAAAATTTTCAAATATAATGGACATATGTGCAATTAAACAAAGTATATTTTTTAATTTTTCAAAGTATGAATAATTTTGATAATTTTTTATGAAATGGCTACAACTTCTTTATGCCTATGATTTATTTTTGGACTACTAGAAATGCTATGTGAACCACTGGTGTTTCAGCAGCAGTAATAGTCACTGTTTACAAATTCACTTTTCTCATCGAGAGCAAAACTGAAATAATTTTTTTGGGAGCATGTATATATTGTCATCCACAGACAGAATATTTTGCTGTTACACAGCTCATCAGTTTGGCTAGACATGCGATTACCTCAAATGATAAAATGTAGTTTTAAGTTATGGCATTTTAATGGGTTAAAGTGTTCAATATCTGGAATAGGGCGTATGTAAATATAAAAGTGGACATTGACCCAGCGGCGACAATTGCTTATAAGCAGGACAAAGAGTGTTGTCTCTTGGTTTTGACTTCAATATTCATTATATATATATATATTTTGATCCCGGTAAAATGGTATCAACCTTTTGCTTTTTTCATGTGTATTGAACATTTTTAATACAACAGTTTCCTGGTTTTCAACACGGAACATTAACTTGTACACACACACACATATATATATATAAAGAGAGAGAGAGTGAGAGAGAGAGAGAGAGCGAGAGCGAAAGAGAAACAGAGAGACAGAGACAATATATGCAGGTAAACAAACATATTTACACACATGTACCTATTCGAATTTATTTCTTTATGTGTGTGTGTGTATATTCGTAGGGATTTGATAGTCATTAATATATATATATATATATATATATATATATGTGTGTGTGTGGGGGGGTGAGTGTGTGTGTGTATATATTCCACTGATGAATGTAGGTAGTTAAATCTATCTTTATATAGACCTTTGGTTGAAGTGAAGAGCTTCTTAAAGAAATCAACTGCACTAACGTCTTAAATGCTTGTCAATTCTGATGCTCCTGATTCCTCATCGCCACTTGACATTCCGACCTCCGTTGGCCGTCGCCATTTCATTAAATGACTCTTTATATAAACAGCGCACCAATCGCTAATTAATAGAACTTGCATACTAGCTTCTTAGAAAATTTTTACCTCGAGGCAAACTATCGACATACGATGACTGTGAGCGTTCTTTTTTGAATGCTAAGTATGGACAATACGAGTAAGGTATTTTGGGATTGGGAAGCAAAACTTTGTTATCGAAGTCGACCAATATTTTCCTATCTTTCTACTCTGGTGTAAGCCGAACTTTGTTTGCCTTTTAGAACAAGGGTTCTCAATCAAGCGGCACACGAGCGATATTTTCAGGTTTGCAGGGTATCCTTTCCTTGCGCAATACTTTCGTCAAATATTAATATGATTAACAAATACGACCCTCGCCCATCCAATACTTCCATCTTTAAGCTGTGAAACAGCCAACCGCCATGGAGTATTTATTTCTAAGCCCATACTAAACACACACAGACTGGCACACACACACACACACAAATATATATATATATATATATATATATATATATATATATATATATATATATATATATATAATAGATAAATACATAGAATATACAAATATGTCTGTATTTGTTTCTGTTCATATCTTTATATCTGTCTCACTCTCATCCTATCTATCTATCTATCTATCTATCTATCTATCTCAAGATCTTCATCTATCTATTAATTTATCAATTGGCCACAAGGTTTTTATTGCTGGGGATATCTATCTATCTATCTATCTATCTATCTATCTATCTATCTATCTGCCTCCCTCTCCATCTATCTTGATCTCTTCTGTCTATATATCTCTTTTGGTCCCTTCGTATCTATCTATCTATCTATCTATCTATCTATCTATCTATCTCATTATATATTGGTTTGGTTTGTTTTGTTTTTTGTTCAACCTCAATGGGTTATTTAATGCTGACAAGATTTTTATTGCTGGTAATATTTTTTATCTATCTATCTATCTATCTATCTATCTATATATCTATCTATATATCTAAGTCTGTTCTTCATCTCTCTCTCTCTCTCTCTCTCTCTATATATATATATATATATATATATATATATATATATATATATATATAGTCTTTCAATATATCAGTATATATCTGTCCCGAGTTTCAATTCCTATTGGGTTCGTTATATTCACTTACGCATTCTCTTAGGAAATGTATAAATCCACTCCTTCTTCTCTCAACTGTGGGTTAATTATTAAGATTTGTATCACCATATAATTATTATCTATCTCCACCCACCGAAAAATTCTTACAATCTAAATTTTTTTCTAATAAACCGAAGAAGGCGTCGGTTGAACCATACTTTTAAAACGTAAAAGGTTGAAGATTTGTCTAAACAATTTGTTGGGACTCGACTCGACTTAAAATCGGGCTGCCATGTTTCTTATGTTCCATTAAATGTGGTCTGTTTGCTTCATGGACGTAGAATGTATTGGTCAAAACGTCCTATTACTCCCCGTTCCCCCAAAATGAAAATATTTGACCAAACAATTCGTTCAGTCTCGTCTCAATCTCGAACTCGGATTATCAAATTTATTTTGTTCCTAACCTACAAAGGGTTGATAATCCGTAAAAAACGTATCAGTCAATAACATCTAACATGGCTTTGAATCACAACAATCTGGGTCGTTACACTCTTTGACCGTTAGATTAAACCGCTTGAACTGTACACAAAGAAGTTGATTATGAAGAGACTTGAATTGTCCGTTCACATCTTTAGAGCCGTCTTTACTGGACGTCACCAACTCAATCATCGAAGTTTTGAGAATGAACTAGATTTG
The DNA here is from genome assembly GCA_963932145.1 of Acanthosepion lycidas. NCBI lineage: Eukaryota > Metazoa > Mollusca > Cephalopoda > Sepiida > Sepiidae > Acanthosepion > Acanthosepion lycidas. The sequence continues at coordinate 73,006,005 of OZ010604.1, read as the reverse complement.
ATTTATTGCTTTGTCATAATTATTTGAATCAAGAGTTATTATTATTATTATTATTGTTGTTGTTTGATTTTCTTTGCTTTCTAGTGTATACTCGGTGATTTTCTAAGCATAGCTTAGATGTGGCACAAGGCCGAAAGTAAGGGGCACCCAGCGAGGAACGAAATCACTACCTTGTCATAACTGTTTTAGCTAAGACAAGCTTGTTAACCATTACACCACGTCGAAGTGCCCATTTCTGGTGTATACTCATCTCTTTTCGTGTTCCAGCCAGAGAGCTAATGACATCATAATATTTTCCACTGAGGAAAAACAAAAAAAACAAACAAAAAACATCTAAGATCACACATATTTTACATAGATAAAGCCCTTCGTAAAGTGCGAACTGTTCTTGTGAGTACAATTTTTTGTGTTTCTTTAAAGCATGGACTACCATGAATCCCTTCAATGAATCAGTTGGAATCATTTCCAATCTATCTGAGGGCTCCAACTACAACTGGAACTGTTAGTGTCCTCATGCAGCACATTTTTTAGATTTCAATTTCATGGTCTTTGTATTTTGATAGTTTTTTTTTTTAAGATCTTCAAAGATATATTGCAATCTGCAGGGACTGCCATGTCGATAAGGAGGCACATTTTGTCTTTGCGATCTCTAAATACGATGTCAGTGCGATTAGCTTTGATTTTTCTGTTTGTTTGTTGGTTGGGTTTTATGGAATATCAACCACTGTGAGTCATTTAATTAAGGTATATATATATATATATATATATATATATATATATATATATATATACACACACACATATATATATATATACACATATACATGCATACACACATACTTATACATATATTAAATATACAGTACTATAAAACATATAGCTGGCAACATTATTGTTTCAAAAGCGTATAGCTGGCAACATTATTTTTTCCAAAAAACGTATAGGTAGCAACATTATTTTTTCCAAAAAACGTACAGCTGGCAACATTATTGTTTCAAAAACACATAGCTGCCAACATTATTGTTTCAAAAACGTATAGCTGGCAACATTATTTTTTCCAAAAAACATATAGCTGGCAACATTATTGTTTCAAAAACATATAGCTGGCAACATTATTTTTTCCAAAAAAACATATAGCTGGCAACATTATCGTTTCAAAAACGTATAGCTGGCAACATTATTTTTCCGAAAACATTATCTGAAGCATTGTTGTTGGACGTAGTTTATCGTCAAACCTACGGCGCGGATGTAGTTTATCGTCATACCCAGGACGCGGATGTAGTTTATCGTCATACCCAGGGAGCGGATGTAGTTTACGTCATACCCAGGACGCGGATGTAGTTTATCGTCATACCCAGGATGCAAAATGTATAGCTGGCAACATTATTTTTTCAAAAAAACGTATAGCTGGCAACATTGTTTTTTCAAAATCACATAACTGGCAACATTACTGTTTCAAAAACGTATAGCTGGCAACATTATTGTTTCCAAAAAACGTATAGCTGGCAACATTATTGTTTCAAAAACGCATACCTGGCAACATTATTGTTTCAAAAACGTATAGCTGGCATAATTATTTTACTGGCCGAAATCAATGCGGGACCATAATATAAAAAACATTCATCCATCCCAAGCACTCACAGTGAGACGCACTCATTCAAACACAGCAACAAATACGAAAACACTCACGCGAAACGAAAGGCGTCCCGCATCCACCAGCTGACATCACTGACCATCTAACGAAGGGAGGGGACGGGGAATTAAACCTAAAGAAAAATAGGGACAGAAATAAAAGGGTGCCAATGAACATACAAACCCTAGCTAAGTTAACTGGAAGAAAAAGAAACTAAAGCATCAAAACTAAAGGACAAACGAAGAGCTATTCATTCTCTTCTTTTTCTTCTCCTCTTCTTCTTCTTCGTTTTCTTCCTCCTATTCTTCTTCTTTTCTTCTTCTTTTTCTCTTCTTCTTCCTATTCTTCTTCTTCTTCTTTTTCTCCTTCTCTTCTCCTTTTTCTTGTCCTTCACTTCTTCTTCTTCTTCTTCTTCTTCCTCTTCTTCTTCTTCTTCTTCTTCTTCTTCCTATTCCTCTTCTTCTGACTATTCTTCTTCTTCTTCTTTTTCTTCTCCTTCACTTCTTTTTCTCTTCTTGTTCTTGTTCTTGTTCTTCTTGTTATTCTTGTTCTTCTTCTTCTTCTTCTTCGTTTTCTTCCTCCTATTCTTCTTCTTTTCTTCTTCTTTTTCTCTTCTTCTTCCTATTCTTCTTCTTCTTTTTCTCCTTCTCTTCTCCTTTTTCTTGTCCTTCACTTCTTCTTCTTCTTCTTCTTCTTCTTCTTCTTCTTCCTATTCCTCTTCTTCTTCTTCTTCTTTTTCTTCTCCTTCACTTCTTTTTCTCTTCTTGTTCTTGTTCTTGTTCTTCTTCTTCTTCTTCTTCTTGTTCTTCTTGTTCTTGTTCTTCTTCTTGTTCTTGTTCTTGTTCTTCTTCTTCTTATTATTCCCCTTCTTCTTTTTCTTCTCTTTCTCTTCTTCTTTTTCTTCTTCCTATTCTTCTTCTCCTTTTCTTCTTTTTCTCCTCCTCCTTCTCTTCTTCTTTCTCTTCTTCTTTTCTTCTTTTTCTTCTTCTTTATTGTACTGTGTTCCTTCAGGACGAGGGTTATCACAACTCTCCACAATTGACAATCCTTCATAGCTGCTACCAATCTTTATAGGGTTACCATTCCTGCCCGACAATGTTCTGTCGTCTTTCCTTCATTATGTCCTGTGAGTGTTAATTTTCCCAGGCCTTCTTTTCTCATTGGAATTACGTTTTGCGGATCAGGAAGGTAAGTGAACCAGTTTTCAAATATTTCTTGTATGTGCCGTGTCTTTTCAGTGGAATGAAATCTCTACACATCTACCTATCCTGCGTACGTAACCCTGAGCAATCTTTGTTTATTTACTCCTCCTCCCAATTAGCGTTCTACCGTCCATTTACCCCAGCTCGGGTGAGTGGATGAGTGTCTATTTTAATGGGTAGCGGCAGAAATTCGAGAACCGGCTTTGAATTGTAGTCGAGTTTATTGCATTCACTTACGCGCAACTACACCTGGGAAAGGTATGAACCTTTCCCCTTCTCAGCCAGCTATGGGTTAAATTGTAGAACTCGTATCTAGATATGTCTTTGGTAATATCAGAAAGTTGTTGCTGCAAAGTTTTACTCCCAAAATTTCTTACAATACAAAATATGTTTCGTTTTAAATAATCCACAAAGGGTTGATAAGCCGTAAATTAAAACGAATCAATAAACAAATCAATAAACAACTAGCTTCAACTGTTTCTAATTTTATGTGTAACTGTCCTTCTGGCTTCCATTTTCCATCATTGCTCACATGTTCTGTCTATGGCATTCTCAAGTTTCTTTTGTAGAATCACATCCCTGTTGGCCCAAGTTTTTGAGGAAATGGCCCCACATTCACGCCATTACACGCCTATATAATTATGTATGTCACATGGGTTACTGTTCTTGGGGTCGCAGTATGAAGCGCTGGTTCTATTCGAATTTTCGACATGTTTCCCTTTACATTACGGATTGTTAATCTGGAGAAGGCTGGAGAATAGATCGGCTGAAACGTTGTGGCAACTAAAACTGACCAAAAGCAATTACTGGAACGGTTCCAACAACTCTGGAAATGATAAAGATTTTGTTTTTCGAAAATGACAAAAAGTATCTTCATATTGACATATACACAGTTGTTCAGTTGAAAAATTACTCGTTAATGAAATCTATCTATCTATCTATCTATCTATCTATCTATCTATCTATTAGGTTGGTGCAAAAATAATGACGTAATAATGTCGTTTTTTGACGTATTTTTAATGTCAAAAACGACATTATTACGTCATTATTTTTGCACCAATCTAATATCTATCTTCATGTGATCATTTCTCCCCGCTTTCTCTCTCTCTGGCACCCTCACTCATGTACGCGTGTGAGTGTGCGTCTGCAAGCCAAATAGTCAATGTTATTATATGTGCGTATTTGTGTAGGCGTTTGTGCGAGAACTCACCAAGATATATGCCTATATGTGTGTGTCTATGTCTATGTGTGAAGAATTGACGGATGTCTATAAACAGATACACGGGTAGATACACTGTTGTGTTTCCATAGGCAGACATTCGCGACGTATATCGCATGAATATTCATAGGGGATTATGGGTAAATCTTTAATATGCAAATGAGTCCAACCAGAGTGTCTAGATATTCCGACCCACTTGAGCTAGACTTAGGTGAATCCTGTTTTAGAGAATACGTAGGCTGGTTCAGAATGGCAAACACCTGGTCAGAGGATCCCGGAGGAGTGGAATTCTGACGGCGATATATTGCATTTGTTTTACTTTTTGGTACCTCGACTTTACGAATTTGAACGCAGTAAGAGATTGGTAGCCAGATCTCATAATTTTACATTGGAAGTTGCTGAATTCAACCAGAAGTTCAATCATCGTTTTTTGCCTTCGTGAATTGCCTTATTGATTGTCCGATATTCCTAATAATAATTTTCAAATTTCTCATAGTCTTTTCCTCTCAGTAACACCTTGTGTCTTAGTAGCTTTACCGCCCTACTTGTGGAGATTATATATATATATATATATATATATATATATATATATATATATATATATATATAATGGACTCTCCCGTCGGTTTCGACGTATGGGGATCTGACAGCTTATTGATTCAGTTATAAAAGTTTGTGCGATAATCTTAAGTGGCATTTAAGGCCCGCTAGTGATTTACAAAGGAGGCCACATATGGAGCAAGTGTGAGGATTTAGATGAGATCACTGTTAGATTGGCTGGTCTTTTAGATCTTGCTCTCGCTTCTTGAAGATGATTCAGACAAGCAGATTGAAAATTGCTGAGTACAGTAAAACTTTGATCTCCATTCTACCCGCTCCAAGGCTAGGCACTCAAGGTTGTTATGTGGTATATTGACTGCTGACAAGTTGTTTTTCAGCTTGTCTTTGTATCTTAACCATAGGCGTCCTACATTCCTGTAGCCTTGATATATTTTGTGCAATACAATTAATATTACAATGAAGCAGTCATACAAATAATCAATTAATAAGGTTAATGCAATATATGACGAAATCACTTCGCTAAAAATTTTACAAGTATTAACCCACTAACCACTCGTTGAATGATGCCATCCTTGTTTTTACATGTTCCGTATGTTCCATAAATATGCTAGTACTTTCGATAGTACTTTTAAATTTGTCAGCGTAGTAACAGGTTACAGGTGTAAAGCAAAATTGTCCAATTGTTAGATTAAGCTTCAAACCGTTGTATCGTAGAAATGATTAAATTTATCTTACGGGAATTCCCTGTGGGTCTTATAACACTATTGGACTCTACTTTAAATAGTAAGAATGTATTTAGCTCTAATTTGAAATGATGATCCTTCTTTCTTTTGTGACAACCTGATCTAGTTTTCCTCTCTACTGTTCCTACTTTTTGAAACTTATTCACCGTTCTTTGATGGTTCTTGAATAGACTTTGAACATGGAAGACTAAGTATGAATTCTGGCACCATTACTGGAGGCCTGAATGATCTTTTTCCTCTCACCATTGCTCAACTTTGAAGACATGCTAGGGCTGACAGAAAACAATTTTAACCTGTTCTCTTTCTACCTGAATAACTCAAAGAGTTTTTCAGTGATTCTTACGACACATAAGATAGGTAAAGGTCTTATCCGAAAATCTGCAAAAAAGGAACTCAACAGTCTAGTGTTTTTTATTTTTAGATTTTAAACATTTTGAGAGATGGACAATTTTACTGTTACAGACGGTATATATATATATATATATATATATATATATATATATATATATATATATATATACTTAGTTTATTGGATATTTTAGACAAGATTTGTCTGTTTATTCACGGACAAGATTTTTTTGGTGTCATTATTAAAGGAATAGAGAAATTCTCCGTGTTGATGCATATTATTTTATTCCGAGTACTTTCGGCATTAGCACCAAGTCATCATCAGGGTTTCAACATAAATATTGTAGTGTTCATCATTTTCAAAGACAAATTTGCTGTGTTCATCTGAAAGCTAATTTTATACCTGTGAAGTGAAGAACGCAAAGTAAGTATGTATTCGCTTGACTACCTCTTCAGGAGTGGTAACTAAATATGGTGTGTCGAGTGTTCTTAAGAAATAAGTATTAAAACCTTGAAATTTAAAACTATCTATTGTACATATTTTAAAACATTTGAGCAGTTTTCATAGTTAATTTTATTAAGGTTTGGTTTCAATTTTTTAATATAGATAGAGAATTTTTAGTTTATGTGTATTATTTTCATGAAAAATTATATTTTCATCAAGAATTTTTCTGAATTGCAAATGTGGACAGGTATACTGTTTTAAATGTTGAGAAATCTTGGATGTATTATTCAAATAAAAACTCAGCCGTAGAGACCACGTGGTCGTAGTGTGCCCATCATAACGGTTATTTTTTTCTGTTGGAGATGCAACCTCCCAGAGGACATTAAAATTTATAAATAATGTTGTTTTTCAGTAGGCGAGGAAGAGTCGTCACGAATAATTGAAAATAAGTAGTTTAAACTTGTCTAAATTATTCAATGAAAACATGCTGCGAAAATATACGGAACATATATATATATATATATATATATATATATATATATATATATATATATATATATATACTTGACGTATGAGGGTCGAGCAGATCAGTTCCTAGGAAACTGACTGCCCGACACTAGCACATGAGATTTGATTATAGTGGTGGAGGTTTTGTGCAGAACCATTCACACTTTTTGAAAGGCCGAACACAGAGACTTGGAGCACTACGTGCCACAAGGTCCCCAAGTGACCCTCCGCAGGTTTTGAATTCATAGTTGTCCTTCTCCTAGACCAGTTGCCCAGCTACTTACCTACAACACGTAAGTCAATGTTATGGATTCGGCTGGAATTCGAACTCGGCTCTCCGATTCCTCAATGCAAGCCGCTACAGCAACTGGCAATGAAATTCTTGTCAAGGATATGACACGGATTCTCCCGATCATCTCACTTTTTTCTCACGCTTCCAACTAGAAACAATGCTACAACAAACTGCCCCTCTTATAATAAAGCGAAATAAAAGAAAGGGCAATTTTCCGTCGTTTTTTGATGGAAATTTTGGCTTTGAAGAATTAAAGACACATAAAACATGAACAAAAAAACTCTTGTAAATAAAGCGATTCTTGTAGCTGCACGTCGTTGCTGTTGTAGTAGGTTCGATTCTAGGCTAGCGCCCTATTCTTGTGGCCTTGTGCTAGACTTAGTCATTTCCATGATATATTCATACCTATATAAGTCAGAAGTTTAGATCAGCACATGTACTTACTAAATGCGGGAATGCTTAATAGTAGGTTGGTGCAAAAATAATGACGTAATATTGTCGTTTTTTGACGTTAACAAATACGTCAGAAAACGACGTTATTACGTCATTATTTTTGCACCAACCTAATAGAAACAATGAATGAAAAATGACATAAAAATGCTGATTTTTATTAATTTCCGATATCACACGTCCTGGGCATGATAATAAACTACATCCATCAGCAAGGCCTCTGATCAGGAGGTTTTGAGGAACGTGGAACAACAGCCTTCCTCAGGTGGTTGGAATGTCGAACTGAAGCCTTTATTTCCCTCACTGGGGCGAACTGTTCTAGTTCCATATGGCACAGTGGATAAAGGCGTTAGTTTGATTCAGTGACAGGATCCAAAAAGTGTGAGTTCAATACCCAGTTAAAGCAGTGGAGAACTTTCAGAGGGAATTAACAGGAGATAACTGATAACTGTCATCCATTAAACATGACACGTTGAACTAGAACATTCTACCCCAGTGAGCGAAAGAAAGGGTTCAGTTAGACATTCCAACTACCTGAAGTAGGCCGGAGCGTACAACGGCCGTAACGTTGTAATAAATATGGCAACAAAGATGAGGACAATAGTCCGAATAATGTAAATAATGTACACAATACCACATCTCAGAAATATAGATAGATCTTTTTGTTTTGTTTTATTTTATTCGAAACGTAAAGTCGAAATGATACTCTACTTGCTTTCCAATCAACTTTGATCCGCAAAAATGAAAATGTAATGTCAATCGTTATTTTCTGTTTTCTTAATTACTGTTCTTTTATTGTTAATAATGTTTTTATTTTTCTCATATACTTTCACACTTTGTAAGCACTTGCATCTTAGAGGCTTTATTGCTTTGCTTGTAGGAGACATGATTAAATAATACTCCCTAAATTGGTTGTTGCTTATTTACGATAAAGAAAGATTGGCAACAAGTCAGTTGGTTTGTTTAAAAGGATTATTTAATGTCGAAATCATTTAAAGGCAGTAAATTATTCGTCATTTTTCGGGCAACGGAAATCTATATATATAAATTTGTAGCCTCTCTCTGTCTGCTAGTTTGTTATCGAACTCTTCCTAGGTTTTTGGAGATAAACCCCCATAACCATATATATTCTGAAACTGAATTAATCAGGGTACTTGGACAAGCATATTTCATTTTGATCAAAGGGGGTTGCCGGGGAGGGGGAACCCCTACTGAAGTTTTTTCACTTTGATATAACTTAAATTTAAATTTGAACAAGGGAATGATTCCCAGGGCAGTAAGATAAGTATATTTCCTTTTGATCAAAGGGGGTCCCCAGGGGCACAAATGCTCCCACTGAATGTTTTTCCCTTGGATTTAATTTAAATTAAAATTTGAATAAAGGAATGACTCCTATCGAAAATAAAGAAAGAGAAATTCAGAAGATCGATGTCACATCGTAAGATCAAAAAGAGACAGTATGAACGCCAAGTTGAGCAAGACATCACCAACCAGTGGGTAGCGCCTTACAATACATATTTGTTGTAACAATTCAATTGTCATATCAAAGTTGAAATCTGCTCATCAATTCATTCGATTAAGTATTGCATCAAATACATATCAAAGGGGTCAGAAGAAGAACAAACCTCCACTGAAAATGTTTTTCTCCTTTAATTTAAATTAAATGACAACAAAGATAAGGACAATAGTCCGAATAATGTAAATAATGAACATAATACCTTATCTCAGAAATATAGACAGATACTGAAGGGCCGAAACGATAAATATGGCGACAAAGATGAGGACAATAGTCCGAATAATGTAAATAATGTACATAATACCTCATCTCAGAAATGTAGACAGATACTGAAGGGCCGAAACGATAAATATGGCGACAAAGATGAGGACAATAGTCCGAATAATGTAAATAATGTACATAATACCTCATCTCAGAAATATAGACAGATACTGAAGGGCCGAAACGATAAATATGGCGACAAAGATGAGGACAATAGTCCGAATAATGTAAATAATGTACATAATACCTCATCTCAGAAATATAGACAGATACTGAAGGGCCGAAACGATAAATATGACGACAAAGATGAGGACAATAGTCCGAATAATGTAAATAATGTACATAATATCTCATCTCAGAAATGTAGACAGATACTGAAGGGCCGAAACGATAAATATGGCGACAAAGATGAGGACAATTGTCCAAATAATGTAAATAATGTACATAATACCTTATCTCAGAAATATAGACAAATATTGAAGCGGATTTTCGTGATTCTTACCACAAATGGTGTCAAGATGGCTTATATGAAAAAAGGGAAAAACAAGAAACTCAGTTAGTTTTGTAGACAGATACTGAAGGGTGTACGTTGACTTTCTAATCTGTCCTTCAATTTCTGGGACAGAAATAAGGAGAGAAATCGAGAAAAGTACGATGTTATCAAATCGAGGCTGTAGGGCGGATGGCCAAAATGCTTGAATTACAGATTTCTAACTTTTTGTTCAATTTGTTGACTATTATGTGGATGCGCTGTCGTTGCTAAAAAAAAACAAAAAAACAACAAAAAACAAAACAAAAAACAAAAACAAAAAACAAAAACAAAAACAAAACAAAACAAAAAAAAACAAAAAAAAACAACAAAACCAAAACAACAAAAAAAAAAACCAACAAAAAACAAAAAAACAAAAACAAAACACTTTTCGTTTCAGCCTTTCTTATATTGATACGTTCTTTGAGTCTTAACACGGCTTCACTGTTTTCATCCACCTATGAATTTCGATTAGCCCGCCATTTTCTCGCGCCAAAAATGCAGTCATTGATTGCTGATTTCTAGGCAACTCGCTGTAAAGCTTATGACTAAGGCTATTGATCAAAGCAATCATACAATAAACACACACGAATGACGTTGGAGCAGTATTTTTAAAAATTTCTACCGTCTATTTGTTCAAAGCCTTTTTTTTATTTTACTTGCTCACTGAAAGAAGCCTCACAGTAGGAGATATATTCCATAGGGTGTGAAAAGATCTAGGAACAACCAAGAAAGTATTTAAATAAATGCCATATATATATATATATATATATATATATATATATATATATATATATATATATATTATAGAGCATATGTAAATATCAAAGTGAACATTTTGAAGTCAACAAACAGTCAGAGGAGACAGACTGTTTCATGCTAGACGCAATCGATCATGAAACAGCCTGTCGCCTCTCAGTGTTGACTTAAATGTCCACTTTTATATTTACATACGCTCTATGATATTGATACACGATTTATACAATTATGCTGTTACACGATTTGGAAAAATTTGCTGTTACAAGATTTGGACAATTATGTTTTTACACGATTTGCACAATTTTGCTGTTACGCGATTTGCACAATTTTGCTGTTACACAATTTGGACAATTTTGCTTTTACACGATATGGACGATTACGCTGTTACACGATTTGCACAATTTTGCTTTTCCATGATTAACACAATTTTGCTGTTAAACGATTTACACAATTTTGATGTTACGCGATTGGGAAAATTATGCTATTACACGATTTGGACAATTCTACTGTTACACGATTTGGACAATTTTGCTGTTACACGATTTACACAATTTTGCTGTTACAGGATTTGCACAGTTTTGCTGTTACACGATTTAGACAATTATGCTGTCACACGATTTGCACAATGTTGCTGTTTCACGATTTGGACAGTTTTGCTGTTATACGATTTGGACAATTTTGCTGTTACACAATTTTGACAGTTTTGCTTGTACACAATATGGACGATTATGCTGTTACACGATTTAGACAATTTTGCTGTTCCACGATTAGCCCAATTTTGCTGTTACACGATTTGGCCAATTATGCTGTTACACGATTTGCACAATTTTTCTTTTACACGATTTGCACATTTTTGCTGTTATAACGGTATATTATTGGTTTTGGTGGTGTGTCCATGCTAATTTCTTAGTAATATTCTGGGAAATGGATCAAATCTATTCGGTGCCACCTTTCGCATTCGTGAGTTGTTTCCAGCAGCTGTGATACATGTGCACTTGAACTACATAAAATTAAGCTTAGTAAATATCGATTGGGCATGACAAAGTCACTTTAAATTCTGCAAAATTAAACGTTTACTTTCTCAAATAAAACGTTGGCCGAATGCCACTTATAACCGCGGTTCCCAAAACCAATGGCGGCGACCCAAATTAGCAGTTGTCTGCACGCACCTGGCAGTCGCTGGGTTGTTTTAGGGAATTTTTTTAAGAATTATTCACCCAGCACAAGGCACATAAGTCAATCAATCAGACCAATGTTTACGTTTCCAGAATTTTAAAATCGGTTGGTGTAATTTGAAAAAAATTAAGATACGTAGTGTTGAGGGCAGACATAGAAAGAAAACTGCAGGACCTCTTAGATAAGGTAGAAAAGGAAGACGAGGATAAGGGTATCCCCATCAAGTGTAAGAAAAAAGAAAATACAGTTTTCAGCAGAAAAAAAAAACATAAATATGAATTGAAAATGTCAACCTCAGAAATGTACAGAAGTTTAAGTATCTAAGAAGTGTCTTAACAGAGGTTGGAAAATATGGCATCGAAATCTGTGCCCTCGCTGTCGAGGACTCCACAGAAATACCTTCCACAATTTAAAGGTTGCCAAAAAACCCTGAGTAACTATAATTATAAAATTGTTTAAACAAAGGGGGATAATGTTTTTATTCATTTCGTTTATAAAATGACACCCTCCAAAAGGAGGACTCTATTTGCCATACACTATTGTAGACGATTGCTAAATTGTTCCATCATCGACATTCGATCATCCTGGGTAAAACGATAAACTACATCCGCGTAAGGCAATAAACTACGCCCAACAGCAAGGCCGCTGATCAGGAGGCTTTGAGAAGCGTGGAATCACCCCTTAATTGCTGGGTTTTCAAGGTCCACCCTGACGCTAATCCGGGGTCATAGCACCTGTAGGTTCCCAGCTATGGGAAAATATTTAACGTTTAAACTGGGATCAAAACACTATGAAAGTGTAAAAATGGGTTTTAGTACCAGCAATATGTTTGTGGAAAAAAAATTAATAGCAAAAAAGTTTTTGAAGAAAAAATTGTTACTGGCCATACATTAATACCAGTGATATATTTCTGAAGAAAATATTACCAGCAATAGATTTTTGGGAAAAAATATTAGAGCCAATGTATTTTAGAAAAAATATTAACACCAATACATTTTTGAAGAAACAATAATACCTGCAATAGATAGATAGATAGATAGATAGATAGATAGATAGATATCAAGAGATTGGATAAATATATTGATAGCGAGATATATAGATAAGAAGAGATTGGATAGATATATAGCTAGCCAGCTTGCTAGATAGATATGAAGAAATTAGATAGATAGATAGATAGATAGATAGATAGATAGATAAGGAACAGACTGAGATAGATAGATAGATAGATAGATATGAAGAGATTGGATAGATATATCGCTAGCTAGCTAGATATGAAGAGATTAGATTGATAGATAGATGAAATGAAAATATATATTAATAGACTGCGACAGACAGACAGATAGATAGATAGATAGATAGATAGATAAATAGATAGATAGATAGTAAATTAGTAAATTGGATAAATATATCGATAGCGAGATAGATAGATGAGAAGAGATTGGATAGATATATAGTTAGCCAGCTTGCTAGATAGATATGAAGAGATTAGATAGATAGATAGATAGATAGATAGATAGATAGATAGATAAGGAACAGACTGAGATAGATAGATAGATAGATAGATAGATAGATAGATAGATATGAAGAGATTGGATAGATATATCGCTAGCTAGATAGATATGAAGAGATTAGATTGATAGATAGATGAACTGAAAATAGATATTAATAGACTGCGACAGACAGACATACAGACAGATAGATAGATAGATAGATAGATAGATAGATAGATATCAAGAGATTGGATACATATATCGATAGCGAGATAGATAAAAAGAGATTGGATAGATATATAGCTAGCCAGCTTGCTAGATAGATATGAAGACATTAGATAGATAGATAGATAGATAGATAGATAGATAGATAGATAAATAGATAGATAGATAGATAGATAGATAGATAGATAGATATGAAGAGATTGGATAGATATATCGCTAGCTAGATAGATATGAAGATATTAGATTGATAGATAGATGAAATGAAAATAGATATTAATAGACTGCGACAGACAGACAGACAGATAGATAGATAGATATCAAGAGATTGGATAAATATATCAATAGCGAGATAGATAGATAAGAAGAGATTGGATAGCTATATAGCTAGCCAGCTTGCTAGATAGATATGAAGAGATTAGATAGATAAGGAACAGACTGAGATAGATAGATAGATAGATAGATAGATAGATAGATATGAAGAGATTGGGTAGATATATCGCTAGCTAGATAGATATGAAGAGATTAGATTGATAAATAGATTAAATGAAAATAGATATTAATAGACTGCGACAGACAGATAGATAGATAGATAGATAGATAGATAGATAGATAAAAAATTTATCAGCGATTAAAATCTTTAAATAACCCATTGAGGTTGATATACCATAAACCAAACCAAACCAAACCAAACCAAACCAAACCGGAAATTCGGGCGCTTCGAGGTCTTCCGGGTGGCTTTCTTTTAAGCTCTTAATCTGTGGCCCTGAAAATTGCAACGCATAGCCATATCGATCTTCTTTCCGGGACATCATCATTGCGACGTAACTTGAAATGAGCACGAAAGTCTCACTATGTTGCAATTACAGTTTCACCAGTCTTACAATAAAGTTTCAACAGCTAAAGCACGGGGTGCACCAGTCCAAGCCATGTTGGTAAATGATGATATTTAAAACAAAATGGTAAGACTATCCTGGAAATTTAGTTAGAAACAAAGAAAAGCGTACCGAACTGTTATACAGTAAAATCCCTGACAACCGTACTAAGAAGGCCTTCCGGATATGAGAAATTGGTTACAAAGTCCGGATATAAGGGATTCCGGATATGAAGGATTCCGGATATGAGGGGTTATATTTAGATTAAAATAAAAGAACTGAAATCAGGTTTAACATTTATTTCAATAAGGGTGAAAGAAGCATAAGCAATTATCCAAAGTAAATTTCGTGAAAAACAGAAATTTCAAATCAGTTACATATCACCCAAATAGTTCTTATATACACATCAAAATCATGTCCGGATATGCTGGATTCCGGATATGAAGAACTCCGTATATGCGCGATTCCGTATATGCGGGATTCCGGATATGTGGGATTCCGGATATGAGCACACCATAATATAGGGATTCCGGATATGAGGCACTCCGTATATGAGTAAATTCCGGATATGAGGCACTCCGTATATGCGGGATTCCGGATATGAGGCACTCCATATATGAGGGATTCCGGATATGAGACACTCCGTATAAGCGGGATTCCGGATATGAGGCACTCCGTATATGAGGGATTCCGGATACGAGAGATTCTACTGTTTATTATTAATACCCTTGTATGACTGTGGGATGCTGGACAAGATTATTTCTGGTTTCTTGCTTTCATGTAAGCAATGATAATCAAAAATTTAAATGCCACGTCAATTGCCATCCTAAACCAGCTGCCGAAAGGACAGCCTCAAGAAAACGATGGTCAACGCTATCGAAGGCCTTGGACTGATCTAAATTGATCAGCGCGACTTCACTGACGACTTGTTATAAGATCAAGCGTATCATATGAAGGTTGTCTAGAATAGTTCTGCCCTTCATAGCACAAGTCTGTTCGGAGCCAATCAAACTAGACAGGACAAGCTGCAAACGGTTGGCTAAGATCTTTAACTCCTGGTTTAACATGGTTAAAGGGCGAAATTTATCTGACCCATCCCCACAGTTCTTGCAACTTGATCACGCCGCTGGTGAAGCGTTGAGGTATAGACCCCTGCTTCATCCAGTTGTTAAAAAATCAGTTTCAGAAAAGGAACAAAAACGGGCGACAGCCTCAAGTATACGTCGTAGGGAAGACCATCTAATCCCGGAGATTTATCCAGGCCAACCTGCTTCAGCGTTTCCGGCTCTGTGATGGGATACTCGCACCCAGCCACTTCAGCTGCCTCGAGGCAGGGAGAGTCGGCCAAATAGGCGTCGAACCGAACAAGGCTCAGACCGTGCTCCCTGGTGAAAAGATCCTGAAAGTAATCCAGAAAGGCCCCGCATATGCCCGCGTTTGTAGTCACGGTCCGCTTATCCGGCAATGTGACTCACGCGATATGTCACCGAGACGCGCCCCGATTTTTTTCTGCACGCAATTCAGCATCCATATTCGTCACCTCAGGGGACATTCTTTTTAACCTAGCCCTAACTACCAGAGCTTGATCATTCTTGATAAGCAAGGAGGACAACTCTGCCTTAGCTAAGGCTAAACCCCCTATCACCGGATTTCACTGCCCGATCAACTTTTAGTTCTAAAGCCGTTTACGCCGCTAATCTATTTAGATTGTCGACTAAAATCGGCAGCAAACGTTCTAATTTTGGATTTTAATTTATCCTACCAGGCGTTCACTACAACCGTCCCCGTCAATTCCCTCTGTATCATTAGTAGTAGCTGATTCCGGAAATCATGCTCACCAAATAATGAACAGTTTAATTTCCAGTAACCAGCCAACCTAACCTTAAGATTATCTAAGTTTACACGGATCTGGGACAAGCCTATGATCCGAATAAACTATATAAAAGAAATTTGGACACCCTAAGAACCCTACATCGACTATTCTAAATAAGACTCGGTCGAGGTATCTAGGAAGCGTTCCAGGAGACGAGTTGCCACTATTTGTTCAACTCCATGCTACCTCCCGAGGGTGCTCATTCCTGTACTTATCGACAAGATCGAATCCGTCGATAAAGTCCCGAAATGGTTTCACATCTCGGTTGTTAGTACCCGAATTTGACCCTATACGATTTATATCGGGGTCAAGGACGGCATTCCAATCCCCCGCTAAAACTACCCGACGAGATGACGCCAAGAACGGCTCGATCTACCGAAACAAAGCAGGCCGCTCAGCATGGTTATTATGCGCATAAACCCCAATGAGACGCAGAGCCTTATCTTTTATGGTAACATCCAACACGCAAAGCCCGCCCGCCGGATCTTCGAAGACAAGAGTACATGCAGCCTTCGAAGACTTGCTCATTAGCCAAGAGAAACCTCTCGAACGACCATCAAAATAAAGGGAGAACCTCTTAGACAACACGTTCTCACGGTCATGAGAAGAAAACCGGGTCTCTTGCACGCAACAAACATTCACCCCGAGGCGCTGAATGTCGCGAGGGAGCCTCGCCCTGCGAGACTCCGACCTCAGGCCTCGGACATTTATACTTGCTAACCAGAGAGCCATCGTGAAAACCGATCAGGGTTGCTTTCCTGAATTGAACATGGTCGGGGTAAGGATACCGACATCCTCTCCCATAGACCCATCTCAGTCTTTATGGTACTGTCTTGGGAGATTCCGCCTATATCACAGAGAAAAGTTAGTTTTAGTGATCTATAGAGGGAGGGGTGAATAAAAACCGGGACTTCACAGCACAAAATTACATCATTTTTCTCAATTTTTCGTTCTGGACGATTGCAATGGGCGGGACATTTTAAATGAGGCTATAGCTTATCCAAACTTGCTTTGCCCCCGTCTCACTTCTTATTACTGTTAGAACCCTTGGGCGCTGGGAAAATTGTGGGGTTCTTCAATGTCCTTGTGTCCGAATTGCTTTATGGATAACAGGTATTTTAAGTTTTTGATCCTGTTAACATAATCTCTTGCTTTCTCAGTTTGAATGGGCGAAATTTTGCAAACGTCTTCACCGGGATTAAAAATGTGTTTTTTTTTTTGTTTTTTTTTTAACCCGGTTGATTCCTGAGTGGGGCTTCTGTGTCTTTTATTTAGTGGAGGGGGCATTTCTGGGGATTTAATGGGAGAAGGACTGGGGGTGTGGCGAGGTGTATATGTTTGTCTAAAAGTGCCGGGGTCTCTACTGAGAGGAATTGAGGATTGGGAAAAAGGTCTCTACTGAGAGGAATTGAGGATTGGGAAAAAGAAGTGGATGGAGAGGCAGGTGAGGACTTCTCTCTAGAAAGAGGGCTTGGGAATGGGAAGAAAATAGGTCGGAAGATGTGGAGGGAGTGGCCTTCTTTGAGGACTTTGGCTGACTGGATGTAGAGGGCTGGGGGATAGTGCAGTAGATTCTTGGTAGGAGAGGATTTTGTTTTCCTTTGCTGGTCTAATTTTTGTTTGAGATTTTTAACTTTTTCGTTCTTTTCATAGCCTGGGTCGTATTTCCTTTGTAAATTTTGAATATTCGGTATTGAGGCCGGGGCGTTTTCCTTACTGTTCTCAGTGGGAGTAGGTCTGTGTGTGCCTTTTGTCCTTGGGGGTTCAGGGGACTGAGGACCTGCTGTCTGATGCTTCCCTCTGACTCTGCCAGCAACCTGCCATTACCCCTCTCCCTTCTCCTCGACTGCACTTACAGTGTAAGAAGGCTCTTCGGGGAATGGGGGCTTTGGTGATGGCCCAACCGGGGTTTGACCACTCCGGTCCCAGAGGCCAGCATGCCCATTACAGGTTTGTAAAAACTCGGTCAAAGGGGGAGTTTGGTCGACTGTGGCCTGACTTCCAGAGGCCTTCTTCTGTGGACAGGAAGAGGAGAGGTGACCAGTCTCCCCGCACTATTAAGATAGTTGGGGATGGAGACGAAGACCTTACGATATAGCATAATGTCGATGCTCCATCCCTCAGTCAGGCTATCACAGGAAGCACCAAGAATTTCGCCGTACTGGGACAAGAAAGCCGCCAGGTGCCTCCCGATTACCTGAGGAAGGACCTCGGATATTGCTAATATTGCTTCGACTGCCTTCTTACTCTGCTTGTTGCTTTTACGCAGTCTTCGGCGGTGGGTAACAGCACATCCCACATTAAAAAGCCCTTGACCTTAATGATTCGAAGTGGCTTAAACCCCAGGGACTCCAGTGTTTTCACCACTGTGTCTTTCGTCGAACGACAAATTTTGCGCGAACGCTTGTCGGCGACGAAAATGGACACTATTCTTTTATCAATTTTCTTAAGTTCGATTGGATGCTCCAAGAGCCCACCTTCTACCACAAGGCGTGCGTAACTCTCGGCACGCTCCGCAATATAGATAATGAATTTAGGTTGGGACTTCCAACAAGAGGGTGATTCCCTGGCCTCTGCATTCTGACTTGACTTGTCTTTTTCCTGGTCATTATTACCTTCTACGTTTTGGCTCTTTTCGGCCTCCGTAGACTTAGAAGCTTTTTTTAAAGGCATTTATAATTTCTTCATTCGATGGAATACTCGATAAGACTGGGTATTCGTCAATGTTATCCTTATCAGGCAGGTAATTTTTTGGGTTAAAAAGATGCTTCCTCACCGATCTCCTGATGGAAGCCAAAAAAAAAAAAACAAAAAAAACGCACACACACAGACAAAGCTCGTCCGAAGGCGAGACAGCAAGTAAAAAAATACAAAAACAAAGAACAGATAAATAAATCGACACAAAGTTTTGATAAAAATCAAATGACGAAAGACAAATAAAACAAGGTTCACCTAAAGGCAAGGCAAATTAAAATGTACAATAAAATAGACGAAAAATAAAAGAAAAAAGTTCGCCTAGAAGCGAAACAATAAATTTAAGAAAGAAGACACAAAAACGAAAATAAACAATAAAACGAAAACTCTAGACAAAGAAATAGGCAAACGTTATACAAAGAAATACGAAATTTACAAGAATAGACTCAGTTAGTCACAAAACAAAATGGCTCACCCTCCGAAAGTGAGTCAACCCGATAAACAAATAAACAAAAGAAAATAAATAGACAAATTAGACAATACAAAGATTAGAACAAATATGGCACAGAAAGAATTTTAAAAACCAAACACGGAAAAAATATAAAAGAATATTAAAAGGAAAGAAACAAAGTAACACGTAAAGAATAAAATAAAGTCAGTCGTAAAAAAAATATAAAGCGAAACTATGGCAGGGGTTACAAAAATAATTAAAAAAACGAAAATATATTTAGAAGAGAAATTAAAGAAAAAGAAAATCAAAATCAAAAAAGAAAGCTAAAATAAACGAAAAAGAGCAAAAATAAAGGGGTAAAAAAATTTAAAAAAAATGGGGAGGGTAAAAAAGGAAAAGAAAAAAATCAATTTTTTTTTAAACAGTCGTAAAAAGCACAAAAAGGCGGTAATAAAAACAAACTCAACCAAAATGTAGTTAAAAAAGCGTAGTCCAAAAACAGTCGGGCGGCAAATACCAGTCAGAAAAAGGTCAGAAAGAGCCCACCAAAAAAAAACTCAGTGTCTGACTGACTTGAATTAAGAAGAGCGATACTTTTTATAGATTTTCAAGTTTTCAAATAGGCTCCAGGGTCCTGCGCTGGAAAAATGTTTGTCTCAACTTTGCTACATTTTAGTGCCTTTTTAAGCAATGGGAGATTGAGTTTGGAAAAGTAAAGTGATGATTGGTTAAAAGTTTATTTGGGGAAGAGTGCAACTTCCTGTGGGGAGTAACAGGCAAATATGGAGGATTCCATAATGTAATGATGAAACCCCCCTCATTTTCTGAACAACTTAATATATTGAAGAATATAAACTGTGGTCGTATTTATAGTTGGATCAAAAGATAAACCCTGATCCAGTTTATATCAAACATCCATCCAGAAAAAGAGAAATTTCGAATGATGTCTGTTGCATTTGGGGTTATTCTAAGTTTCACCGACGGGATGAAATATGGCGATTTATAATTAAAGTCAAATTTATTCGAAAGAACAAAATGAAGATATTCTAAAATTATGTTCCTGCTCTGAGAGGTACCAGGTCCGAAACGCATAATATTCCAAAACTGATAGTGAAACAAAATTGTAAATACAGGTTTATAGATAACATTAGTTTAAACCAAGGAAAAAAATAGAAGTCTTCATCGATTATCAGTATCGGTTTGTAAGATTGGTTCCATAAATTCTTTTTCCTCTCAAACCGATTTTGGCAGACAAAGGGCCCTGTCCCAAGAAGGTATCCTGTTTTGAATTTATGTTCCTTCTCTGAGAGGCACCAGGTGCGAAACGCATAATATTCTAAAACTCATAGTGAAAAAAATATGTAAATACAGGTTTAAATTGTGTGTATTTAGGCTGTATATTTTCATTCATACACGTTTCATTAAATAATATAGACAAGTGTTGTCTATTTATTTTATGTAAATTTTTTTCGTAACTTCTGATAAGTTTAATAACATTATCGTTGAAAGAAGAAAGAAATTCCCAATAGTGATTCGTAGTTTTTTAATACAATCTAAGCTTTCGGTTTACTTAAGCCATTATCAAAGATGTCAATTACAACATATTAAACAATATACGGACAAGACAGTGATGTCAATGTTTACATAGATGATTTCTAAGTATAAAATAAATAAGATTTACATAAAATAAATAGACAACACTTGTCTATATTATTTAATGAAACGTGTATGAATGAAAATACAGGTTTATAGATAACATTAGTTTAAACCAAGGAAAAAAATGTATCGGTTTGTAAGATTGGCTCAATAAATTCTTTCCCTTCAACCGATTTTGGCAGATAAAGGCATTTGTTCCAGGAAGGTATCCTGTTTTCCTGGATATCTTGAGAACCGGTTGCGTGGCCTTGATGTAACTTAACAACCAAGTAGAGAAGAATTTACTACGCATGCGTGAACAGAAAAATATCCTGTTGGTCGTCTCAGTCGATAATAAGATACCACGGAGGGGGCTTCTGTACCACGTGACCACGACATTCAAAAGTACAGAACGATTAGGTTCTGCAAATCCCGCTCTGTTTTTTGTAATCACAGAATCACGTCACTCGTCTCTCGTAGAATCACCCCCACCACATTTCATATTTGCCATTTTTGTTCATTTCTTTATTTCGTTATTTCCTTACAAACTAAAATTACCTTTTCAAAAGCCACGGATGAGATTATGTAAAAACGCGAAATGGCAGCTGATGTTGATCCCGAACGATAAAGATGTGTACAGAAATTTAACCAAACTGTTAAGACTTCAGCCTCCATGCCCTGCAAAGATTCTCTTGACCTGACTTCTTTTGCTTCTGAACCTGGCACTATATCGTGTGTCAGATGTCATAGCTCTGCCATGCTTCTTTCTCCTTTATTCAACATTGTTAGCACTAGTTGCTGAATCTTGTTTGTCATTTAAAAAAAGATGTTTATGTTTTCTACACACACTGGTAATCGAACTGGGATCAAAGTGCAGTGTCTGTCTTCCTCATTTGTAATCAGTAGTTTCCTTACAATGAATCATTCAGCATTCATTGACCGAACAGCCCCTTCTACTGTCGATTGAAATTTCTAAAATCTTTCTATAAGAAATGGTTTTCAGGAAAATACGTTTCTCAAGCCAGTAACTGTTATCGCTCTTTCACGTATTAAAAGAATACGTTTTTCTAACATTTTGATGTATGTCAGTATTTTCTCTTTGAGTTACATGTGTCGATTTTGTTGTTTGCGATTCTGTAGCGCCAGTCTACGTCGTTCGAAGAATGATGGTCTCTGCTAAGACCTACGAGATTTTAGAGCAATAAAAGGCAGGAAGTTTTTGGTGGACATGATCACCCATGACCTGAAGAGATATGCTACATAAAAGAAGAGGTTTCTCAAGTCCAGTAACCGTTATCGCTCTTTCACATATTAAAAGAAGATGCCTTTCTAAACTTTTGACATATGTCATTACTTACTCTTTGAATTACATGTGCTATTCATTTTAGTTGTTGCTGTTAGTAAAAATCCTCAAATGATATAATTTTTTGTTTGTTTGGTGCAGTCGATTTTGTTGTTTGTGATTCTGTAGCGCCAATCTACGAGGCTCGACGAAAGACGGTTTCCTCTAATACCTACAGATTTTTAGAACAATAAAAGACAGGAAGTTATCGGGGGCCATGGTCGCCGATGACTTGAAAGGACTTTGGGCATGAAAGAAAGAAGCTGTTTATTCAGTAGTATTGCATAGTTGTATATTTCCCTAGATAAGTCTTCTGTAAAGTCAAATGCAGTCATTCTTTTTGAATAGACTTCAGATTGCACTTGCTTTAAAAGCAAATTGATACACATTTCATAAAACTGAAGAACTTTGTAATATTGGGTAAAGTCTAAGACCGTCTTTGCTTAAATCATAAAGTTTTCCTAAAGTCTCTTTGCTGTGTGACATTTGGCAAGTGCACATTATAAAACGTACAGCGTTTTGGCATCACCGACAATCTCCTGGTGACTTAGTAATAGACGTTTATTTATTTATTAAAAAAAACAAACTTATTCAAATTCTTCCTTCAAGAGCATTCCCATGTGAAATATTCTGTGATTACTAATGCGTCACTTTAATGGAACTTTGGCAAAAGCTTTTGGATTGACGAGCAGATGTGACGAACCAGCACTTCACATTCATGTTAGAATAGAGATGGTAGTCGTTCAACCGGTACAGAATAGCGAATAATCCTGTTTGGACGTTGTGAAGTTAAAAGTTCGTTTTAACCCCTGTTGATGTAGCTTAAATTCTCTAGATATATAAGAGGGAAAAATGGATTCAGTTGAATTTCCTACGCCATTATGTTGTCTTCTTTCTTTCATATCTTAGTTTACACACACACACACGCGTGCGCTCACAGACACACATACGCACATATATTCCACAACCTCTATTAACCACGTGGCCTTTGTATCTTTTATAAGTCTGTAAGCGTCTTTTCATTAAAGTTGTCTTTTTTTGTTAATGATTTCTTTCATTCTATCATTTTTTTCCTTACTTTTCATTCTGTTCATATATTTTCTTCTATGATTCTGTCTTTTTTTTCGTTCTTTTCACTTTTTCTTTATTTCTTTTCGCCTTATTCTTTCTCGATTCTTTTCTTGATTGTTATTGTCCATAATATTTCTTTTTTTCTTTCTCTCTATAATATTTTTCTTTTTCTTTCTTTCTTTCTTTCTTTCTTTCTTTCTTTCTATGATATTTTTCTCTTTCTTTCTTGCTTTCTATCTATAATATTTCGCTCTTTCTTTCTTACAATAATATTTTCTCGTTCTTTCTTTCTTTATTTATTTATTTCTATAATATTTTTTCTTTCTTTCTCTCCTTAATGTTTTTCACTTTCTTTCTTTCTATAATATTTTCTCTTACTTTACTCTTTCTTTCTTTCTTTCTTTCTTTCTTTCTTTCTTTCTTTCTTTCTTTCCATAATATTCTTTCTTTATTACTATAATATTTTCTTTGACTTTCTTTAATATTTTTCTCTTTCTTTCTTTCTTTCTTTCTTTCTTTCTTTCTTTCTTTCTTTCTTTCTTTCTTACTATAATATTTTCTCTTACTTTCTTTCTTCTTTAATATTCTTCTCTTTCTTTCTTTCTTTCTTTCTTTCTTTCTTTCTTTCTTTCTTTCTTTCTTTCTTTCTGTCTGTAATATTTTTTGGTTTGTTTCATACTATAATATTTTCTCTTTCTTTCTTTATTTATTTATTTCTATGATATTTTCTCTTTCTTTCTTTCTCTCTTTAATGTTTTCCTCTTTTTTTCTTTCTTACTCTAATATTTGCTTTTACTTTCTTTCTTTCTTTCTTTCTTTCTTTCTTTCTTTCTTTCTTTCCATAATATTCTGTCTTTCTTTCTTTCCATTACATTCTTTCTTTCTTTCTTTCTTTATATAATATTTACTTTAATTTCTTTCTTTCTTTTATATTTTTCTCTTTCTTACTATGATATCGTTCTCTTTCTTTCTTGCTTTCTCACTATAATATTTTCTCTTCCTTTCTTTCTTTCTTTCTTTCTTTCTCCCTTTAATATTTACTCTTTCTTTCTCTCTTTAATGTTTTTCTCTTTTTTTTTCTTCCTATAATAGTTTCTCTTACTTTCTTTTTTTCTTTCTTTCTTTCTTTCCATAATATTCCTTCTTTCTTTCTTTCTTTCTTTCTTTCTTTCTTTCTTTCTTTCTTTCTTTCTTTCTTTCTTTCTATAATATTTCCTCGTGCTTTCTTTCTTTCTTTAATATTTTTCTCTTTCTTTTTTCTTTTTTCTTTCTTTCTTTCTATGATATTTTTCTCTTTCTTTCTTACTATTATATATTTTCTCTTCTTTCTTTATTTCTATAATATTTCTCTTACTTTCTTTCTCGTTTTAATGTTTTCTCTTTCTTTCTTTCTATAATATTTTCTCTTACTTTTTTCTTTCTTTTTTCTTTCCATATTATTTTTTCTTGCCATAATGTTCTTTCTTTCTTTCTTTCTTTCTTTCTTTCTTTCTTTCTTTCTTTCCTGCTTTCTATGCTTTTAAAAATCTTCCTTAAGATAATCTTTTTTCATGTTCGATAAACCATTCTTTCTGTATTATTTTTCTCTTTCTCCTTTAATATTTTTCTCTTTCTTCCTTTTTTCTTTCTTTCTTTGTTTATTTATTTCCATATTTCTTTCTTTCTTTCTGTCTTTCTTTCTTTAATAATACTTTTTGTTACTTTTCTTTCCATAATATTCCTTCTTTCTTTCTTTCTTTCTTTCTTTCTTTCTTTCTTTCTTTCTTTCTATAATATTTGCTCTTACTTTCTTTGTTTAATATTTTTCTTTTTCTTTATTCTTTTTTCTTTTTTCTTTCTTTCTTTCTTTCTTTCTTTCTTTCTATGTTATTTTTCTCTTTCTTTCTTACTATTATATATTTTGTCTTCTTTCTTTCTTTCTATAATATTTTCTCCTACTTTTTCTTTCTTTTTTCTTTACATATTATTTTTTCTTGTCATAATATTCTTTCTTTCTTCTTTCTTTCTTCCTTTCTTTCTTTCTTTCTATAATATTTTCTCTTACTTTTTTCTTTCTTTCTTTCTTTCTTTCTTTCTTTCTTTCCATATTATTTTTTCTTTTCATAATATTCTTTCTTTCTTCCTATAATATTTTGTCTTACTTTCTTTCTTTCTTTCCTTCTTTCTTTCTTTCCATATTATTTTTCTTTCCATAATATTCTTTCTTTCTTTCTTTCTTTCTGTCCTGCTTTCTATGCTTTTAAAAATCTCCCTTAAGATAATCTTTTTTCATGTTCGATAAACCACTCTTTCTTTCTATATAATTTTTCTCTTTCTCCTTTAATATTTTTCTCTTTCTTTTTCTTTCTTTCTTTGTTTATTTATTTCCATGTTTATTTCTTTCTGTCTTTCTTTCTTTCTTTCTTTCTTTCTTTCTATAATATTTGCTCTTTCTTTCTTTGTTTAATATTTTTCTCTTTCTTTTTTCTTTCTTTCTTTCTATGATATTTTTCTCTTTCTTTCTTACTATTATATATTTTCTCTTCTTTCTTCATTTCTATAATATTTTCTATTACTTTCTTTCTCGTTTTAATGTTTTTCTCTTTCTTTCTTTCTTTCTTTCTTTCTTTCTTTCTTTCTTTCTTTCTTTCTATAATATTTCTCTTACTTTTGTCTTTCTTTTTTCTTTCCATATTATTTTTTCTTGCCATAATATTCTTTCTTTCTTTCTTCCTTTCTTTCTTTCTTTCTATAATATTTTCTCTTACTTTTTTCTTTCTTTCTTTCTTTCCATATTATTTTTTCTTTCCCTAATATTCTTTCTTTCTTTCTTTCTATAATATATTCTCTTACTTTTTTCTTTCTTTCTTTCTTTCTTTCTTTCTTTCTTTCTTTCTTTCTTTCTATATTATTTTTTCTTTCCATAATATTCTTTCTTTCTTTCTTTCTTTCTTTCTGTCCTGCTTTCTATGCTTTTAAAAATCTTCCTTAAGATAATCTTTTTTCATGTTCGATAAACCATTCTTTCTTTCTTTTTTTCTATATTATTTTTCTCTTTCTACTTTAATATTTTTCTCTTTCTTTCTTTTTCTTTCTTTCTTTGTTCATTTATTTCCATATTTCTTTCTTTCTGTCTTTCTTTCTTTAATAATACTTTTTGTTATATTTCTTCTTGTGAATAGTATTTTATTCTTGAATCCCTTTTGCCTTTTCTTTTCAAACTTCTTTTTTATTCTTTATATTTCTTATTATACGTTCTTTCAAAACTTATTGTTCCTATCTTTCTCTTGCTGTTTCTTTCTTTCTAAGTAGTTAATCGGTCTTTTATCCATCACTAAAGATGCTAGAGAAAATGTTCAGTTTCTTGCTACCATTCTAGTAAGTACCTGACTCCTATTATCCTTTAGGTTTACAATAGTCAAATCAGACCAAAAAGTATTGACATATCTGAGCAGGAGCTCTCCAGTCTTCACTTCCCAGTCTTGATAGGGTCTAAAAGCATCTCCTTGTACTTGTCGGTGACAAATATTTTTCCATCCCTTTCTCCCAGATGAACCGTTTGCAAGCCTCTCGTTGTCCTATCGTTATTTCCTTGGAAAGGGTTTATACAAATTACAATCCTTAGTTCCGCTAGTTGTAACTGTCATAACAGAGACACGCCATGCCACGGCCATTGTAGTGACCCACCTCTCATTCCCTTCGTATTCCTTTCGTGAGAACTAAAAGTAATTTAATCGAGTAATTTCTTCCCACGATTCGTTGTTTTGTGGAACTGACTCAGGAGGATGCATCACCTATCTCTGCAATCTTAACCTGTTCAAGGCCAGGGGTTATCCGTCACCTTCCCCTCATACCCGCATAAACCATGCCTCTGATTCTAACACTCTTCCTCGAAGAGCAATCGGGTCTTAGACAGGCCGTTGTACGCTCCGGCCTTCTTCAGGATCTCTTTATAATTCTGAGGTATTGTAATTATTATATTGTTCGGACAGTTGTTCTCATTTTTATTGTCATATTCACGAGGTTTCGGCCCTTGTACGATCCGTCCTTCTTCAGCATTCTTTGTTTTGAATTAGTTTAAAATACCGTCTATACGATGATTTATGAATTAGTATGCATATAGTATTGATTATCGGGATTTAAAAGAAATTCCACATTCATTCGAATTTGCAGATGTTATTCAGTTGATAAACATTCAACAACCGAAAAGAAAACGATCTAGAAAAAGAGTTTCGCAGAAATAAACTTGTTAAAACTTACTTTTCGACTTGTGGCGTTGAACACTATTTACATTATTCGGACTATTGTTCTCATCTTTGTCGCCATATTTATTACAACGTTTCGGTAGTTGTACGCTTCGGTCTTCTTCAGATAGTTGGAATATTGAACTGGACAGACCTTTCTAGTTCCACGTGCCATGTCTAAAGGATGTCAGTTATCAGTTATCTCCTCTTATGTATCTGTTTATATTTCTTTCTATGATATTTTTATCTTTCTTTCTATAATATTTTTCTCTTTCTTTCTATAATACTTCTTTCTTTCTCCCTTTCCCTCTATAATATTTTTCTCTTTCTTTCTTTCTTTAATAATATTTTTTGTTACTTTTCTTCTTGTGAATAGTATTTTATTCTTGTATGTTTATATTTCTTATCATTCGTTCTTTGAAAACTTTATGTACACTATTTACATTATTCGGACTATTGTTCTCATCTTTGTCGCCATATTTATTACAACCTTTCGGCTCTTCAGTATCTGTTTATATTTCTTTGATGAGGTAATATGTACAATATTTACATTATTCAGACTATTGTCCTCATCTTTGTCGCCATATTTATTACAACGTTTCGGCCTTTCAGTATCTGTCTATATTTCTGAGATGAGGTATTATGTACACTATTTACATTATTCGGACTATTGTCCTCATCTTTGTCACCATCTTTATTACAACGTTTCGGCCTTCTTCAGGTGGTTGGAATGTCGAACTGGGGTAGATTGTTCTAGTACCACATGTCATATCTAATGGGTGTCAGTTATTAGTTATCACCTATTAATTCCCCTCTACCAATTTCTCCATTTACCTTAACCGGATATTGAACTCACACTCTTTGGGTTCTGTCACTGAATGTAACTAACGCCTTTATCCACTGTGCCATGTGTCCTTGAGGACATCTTTGTATGAATTTCTGGGTGTTATAAACCTTATGGCTTCAGCAACCATTTTTACCTGTGCTCATATTTCAATTTTTTGATGTTATCATGGCATGTTTTTTTTACCAGAGCTCATATTGCAATTTGTGTTGTTGCTATCACTTTTCTCTGGCACTCCTTATTATTGCTTCCCATATTGTATTCATTTCTATGCTTGGTCGGCTCAGGAGATTTGTATGGCCTAGCATATATGCTGATTTCTTAAGTTTACTAATTTTTCAATGGTGTTCTTTCTCTATGATCTCAACCTGATCCCACAGAGAACGGCGATCTCCCTTTTCTCTCCATATGTGGTCAGCCACGTCTGATCTTTCCCCTTCCCCTCGTGTTACAGCTTTCTGGTGTTCTTGAATCCTTACCTTAAGGGGGCAGCCTCTCACACCTTTATATTTCTTTCCGCAGCTGCACGGCATTGCGTACACATAGTCTTTAGTCATGTTCTCCTCGGTTGGGCGTTTTACTCGGGAGAGATAACTACGAAGTGTCATCCAGAATATGGTGTTGGATGAAGTAAATCCCCCTTATACACGGAATCACCCGGCTATTTGCAATATTCTTATACTGAGAATGACAACGTGTTTTCTTGGAGGGGGGTGAATTTTAAAGGTTGAATGATTTTATGTATTTTTATAAATCAAGAAGAAACTGTTGCATGAGAAAAAGAATTAAGATTTATTCCAAGTATTCAATTCTTGATTTCTTAAAAAAAATGATCATGATATATGGAAAAAAACTGATTAATTCGTTTTTATGGTTTATGAACTCTTTGTGGGTTATTTAAAGCTGAAACATAGTTTAGATTATTTTTAAGACATTTTTATGTTTATACATTCTTTTTTATACATACAAATATTTAAGTAAATGCTCTGTTCATAATAAACAGTATTAACAACATTTACCGGGCCAAATGTCCAAGAAATTTTCATAGAAAAATATGCATCCTCCGGCCGGTATCGAACCGGTATCCTATACGGAATCGTCATATAGCAGGACGCGCCTTTATCGATTGGGCCACAGAGGAGAGCTCGGTTAGCAAGATCGATTTTACTGTATTTAAATACAATTCTCCATGATTTTCTCTCGTACAGTCATATCTGCCCAGTGCGTATCCAAATGTAAACAAATGACATAAAAAAAACAAAGATAAAAAATGTCTTAAAACTAATTGTCGATCTTTGTCCATTTCATAATGTATGTCGTCATATTTCACGTCTGTAGTGTCTGAGATATATTCCTCGCAAAAGGCTCGTTCCCACATTTGCAAAGCAGGTGCCGCTGGGACAGTCATGCGAATCGCAACTCGTCGACGGGAGGTTACCTTTCGTCAATCCTGTAACTGGTTCACTTGAAAGTTGTGATATTGAGCGCACGTTATATGCTGGCATGATCTGCGAAGAGAGAGTTACTTGCGAAATCATCGTATCAGAAAACTAGTCCCCTAAAAATGGCAGTCAGTACTTTGAGTTGCGGAACATTTTACAAGTTGGCTGTTAGGGGTTGAAAAACAGATAAACCATCACAAAAATGGATTTAATGACAACAAAATGTGTGCTTTGCGCATGCCAACTTTGTGCCTGAAGTTTTAAAAGTTTAAAGAGTACTCGGACATTTGTCCGCCGGACATTTGGCCTACGAACATTTAACCGAATGGACATTCAGACGAAAATGTAGTTGCGTACTTACATGTATCTCATAGTCTTTATCGTAATGTGCTACATATATATTTATATTTATTTAATGTATTAATTTATAATTTTCTTTTTTTTTTTTTGACAGGCTTTTTTAAAAATCTATTCTGTGTATATTTTACTTCAAATATTACTGTAAGATTATAAATATTTTGAGAAAAAGCACATTTTACTATAGCAAAAAATCTTAAGGTTTTACGATATAAAGTATTTTCAATTTCGCTTTTAATGATCATTATCTTAAAGTAGGTGAAGTAGATTTTTTATTAATGTTAAATACGAAATTAAATAATTAGGTGCTACATACAAATACACTCAAATATTTTTTAAAATACTAATTACATTAAACAAATTTTGAAATAAAAAAACTTTTAACTTTAAATTTATATTTACTAATTTTATCACTAGAAATTCAGTGGTAATTATTAGTCCTATTCTACCTTATAATACTGCTAATTTAAATACTTATAGTATTGCTTGCTACTATTTTGAATTATATTAGGTTGCGTCCTAGTGGCTTCTTGCCTTGCTTGGGGGTGAAACGCTAAAAAAAAAAAAAAAAAATTAGGATGTGTGCAGACTTGGGAAATATTTCATCGCATTTGGTCCGCTTGGAAGAATTTTTTTTTTATAGTTAATGATATTCAATCTGTAACTAAATGTAAGGCGACTATACTTAATGCTATTGGAGGAAAAAAAAACTTATGGCGTATTATAGAATTTATGTTCCCCACAGAAGCCAACTAACATTTCATATGAAGGAATGAAACAATTATTTTTGGAACATTTTAAACCTAAACACCTCCTCGTAGGAGAAAGTTTTAAAAATGGCCGAGTTAGGAATTGCTTTTACTTTAATCAAAGATTTAACCCTGTTTTACAGGTAGATAAGTACCCCTTTTCCAACATAGACGAGTTATAATATAAAGTCTCCGGTGGACTTACTGTTTTCAAAGTTAGAGCGATGCATATTTACAGATTCCATTTAATGATTAGTTGCAGAACCTAACCCCTATAAATACATATAAGAATCTCTTCCTGTACACTTGTTTTTGTTAGGGGTTTGATAATGCATCTTCGCCGGGATATTTCAGTGGATCTAGGTAAATTGCTCGAAATCAATTGCTCGATAAATAATTTCTCGAACTATCAATTGCTCGAAAGGCAGATTGCTCGAAGTACTAGGTAACCAAAAAAGTTCTGTCCGTTTTTTGATTAGTCATTGAATGAATTTGAAATATATACGAAATGCGTCTAGCAATTGTTTTCAAATTCGGACAGCCGGAAGTAGGAACATCAGACGTTATAAAAAAACACGTGCACCGTGCCCGGCCATCAGTTATAAGCCGGACAGCTGTGAGAAGGATGGAAGGTCTAGAGATCTCGTTCGGAGCTGTTTGCTTTACGACTTCAAAGTGGGCTTATCAGCATATGTCAAGCGTTTGGGGATAGTGCTGTGGATGTACGTACTGCAAGGCATTGGTTTCGAAAATTCAAGTCTGGAGATTTGTCTCTCCCTGATGAGCCTCGCAGTGGATGACCACAGGTCTTGAATGACGGAGTTCTGAAGGCGGCCACTGAAGAGGACAGTAGTCTAACGTATGGTGAACTTGCAAGACAGTTCAACGTTTCCAATGAAACAGTTAGACTTCACCTGCACCGCCTAGGTAAGACGTACAAACTGAGAAAGTGGGTTCCGCAAACGCTTTTAAAGGTCCACATGGGACAACTAGTGGCAGCCTGCGTATCGCTGCTTTCTCGCCACCTTACCGCATCCTTATTCAATCGAGTGCTTACCAGTGATAAAAAGTGGGTTCTGTACGAAACTCCCAAGCGTTCCAGACATTAGTAGTCTCCTCAGTATGCTGTTCCTCACAGCGCAAGACCGCCTATGCACCCAGGCAAGATTATGTTTTGTGTCTGGTGGACAGGTCGTCAAGTGGTTCATTATGAACTGCTACCAACGGGCCAAACGGTCACTGGAGACCTATACTCGCAGCAATTGAAATGTGTGCAACAGGCATTGCGCCAGAAGGAGCCAGCAAAGGTGTGCTTTTCCTCCGTGACAACACCAGGCCGCATGTCGCGCGAGTGGTCAGGGATACCATACAGCAACTTGGGTGGGAGACTTTGTGCCATCCACCTTATTTACCTGACCTTGCGCCATCCGATTACCACCTCTTCCACTCCCTGGATAATCATCTTCGTGAGAAATCCTTCACCAATGAAGCAGACTTGCGCAAAGCCCTCACGGACTTCTTTGCGTCAAAACCCCCCATTGAACAAGGGCATTGAACAGCTGGAGACACGTTGGCAGAAGGTGCTGTATGCCGATGCCGATTACTTCGAAGACTAAATATAAGTTACACATACTGTGAAGCGTTTTCTTTTTTTCCTTTAAAAACGGACAGAACTGTTTTGGTTACCTTGGAATTTCGAAGCTCGAAGCACCACGTAAACTGCGCCGTCTCACTACACGTCAACGGAGCTCGATATAAAAGGAGACTCACTTTAGCAGTCCGTCTTCTATGACTGTCTCTATTGGCTGGCTCAACACAGGGTGGCAAGGACACTCTCTGTACGTGTGGTTCTCCCTTTCTTCCCATAGCAACGATATATAGTGTCATTAGACTTGTCTTACAGTATTCTTTTAATCGTTAATACTCATCACAGGATTGTCTATTGTTGGTATTGAATTAACCTACAATACTACTGACTTTTCTTTATATTTTCCTGATTTTTTTATATACTTGTTTTATATTTCTATTTCAGACTATGACACAACAAACAATGTTGAAGAATATTTAAGAAGTGTTGCATAAAATATTTCATACTAATAGAGTAAATATTAGCAATAATAGTTATATTTTTTATTTTTTTAAATCACGAATAATAAAATAATATTAATTAATAATAAAAAGTAAGAATAAAATAATATATAAGTAATAATAAAAATGTACCCTTTATTTTAAGCAATGGAGAAAAAATAAGACCTGTTATATAAATGTACTCGTTCTTTAATTTTAACTGTTCAGTTAACAACGATAAAGTTTTATTATTTTATCTTATAGTAAATATTAGAAACATTGTAGTTTTATTTTCTTTAAACCACAGGTTTCGAACAAACTCCCTTCCGAGCAATTGATATTTCGAGAAATTATTTTTAGAGCAATTGATTTCGAGCAATTTACTGTCGAGCAATTGATTTCGAGCAATTTACCGGATACGTAATTCAGTGCAAGATTCAAACCTTTATTAGTGTCGGCTAACAGTTATAAGATTTTCGTCTTATTGTTGGGTATCTACCAACGAAGAGGAACGGAAAAATCAGCAGCACCGGAATCAAACATTAAAGAACTGAACATTGGGTCACGACGATCAGGGTATGAACAAGACTTCCACACGGGAACACCACCCCGTACAGGACGATCGCAGGCAAGACGCCGGAAACACAAACAAGGACGAACAAATTTCAAACGGTGCTGGGAAACAAAAAGCGATCCTGTTACACGGTCGACATGGCGGATTACCTCTTCAAAAGATTGCTGACAGTAGATTTGAGCCCTGATTGTTATATTAATTGGTAGCAACTCAAAGCGAATTATTCCTTTGAAATCCTACCAAATTGAAAGAAGGACCATCTACATATCAGGTTCCCTTCTCGGTTATGTTTGAGCCTTTTCCTCATTACCAAGCCACTGTCTACGACGTTTAACATTTTGGTAAAAAAAAAAAATCCATTTTTCATCACCAATTACAAGTCCATCCAAAAAGGGCGAGATGAATTCACGGGAATGAAGAGAAGAGCAGATGTCAGCTCGGTATTTGCAGCTGATTTCAGACAATTCATGAAGTACCCATTTCCCAAGTTTAGTAACGTTTCCAAGATTTTGAATGATGACTATGAACAGTTGTATGGTTTGAACGAAGTTTCATTGCCAATTCTTCAACTGATACTGCAGGAATTTCTTGAAGTGATTCCACAAGAAGCTCATCATCAAACTCAACTGGACCTCCTCTTCGGTCTTCAGCTTCAAGACTGAAGACCAAACAGGAAACCGAAGACCGAAATTTCCACTTCTAAATTTGGTAAACCATCTTCTGCAAGTTCTTTTTATTCAAGCATTCTTCTCCATAAGCTGAGTGAATATTTTGAGTCCCTTCGGCTGCAGAATTCCTATTTCTAAACTCATAAATCATTATGTGCCTTAAAAGCTCCTTCCACACCTCCATCTTTGATGGGATAATCTGGGTAATTAATTCAGTCAAATTATTTGATAAAAAGATATATTGTTAAAGTTTTCTAAATTCATATGATCATCAATAAGTATCATTTGACATTTTAGAATACTATGTGATTGAAATTATATACGTGTATATAGGTGTCTGTAAAGGGCGGGTGCACTTTAAAACATAACTTTATTTGTATTTGCGATAAAAATAATTTGTAAAAAGGATTAAAAAGAAGTAAATCTATATATTTTTAAGGCTTTATTGAAATTCTATTTAATTTTCCAAATGTCTTCCATCATTAGCAATACAAAAGGTAATATGATTTTGCAGTTCACGGAAAACATTTGCCAACTGATTCAGCAATGCCTGAAATCACATTAGTTATTTTAGCTATACTTAAAACTAGGTACATTAGATTTTATAACATTTTTATAGATTATTTCTACCGCAAATACAAATAAAGTTATAATTTTTTTGAAGTGCACACGAACTTTATTCATACCCTGTATATAATATTTCGGACAGAACTTATGGGATGACCTGATATTTTTATATTTTTTTGTTTTGGGGGGTTCACTTTTTTTCCCATAAATGGGACCCTTATCAGGTGTTATTACACCGGGTCAGTGGGCCTGGGGACAGCAGCAATTAAGAGGTGGTTCTACGTTCCTCAAAACCTCCAATCTTCCTATGTAGTTTATCGTCATACCGAGGACTTATTATTCCGTAAATGTGCAGTGATGCCTTTTTGGAAGAGCTACACGAAGGTCATCCTTTTATTTCATGGGTGATGTGTCGTGTCTGGTGGTCTAATATAGATTCGGATGTTGTATTGTATATGAGGGGTTCTGTTAAGTACCAAAATAGCAAAGATATGCTTCAGGCTGCTGCATTATATCCATAGGAGTGTCTATGGTTCAGGGGAGTGAGACTTAGTGATTGTGTATGCTCACAGTCGACCCATATCTATCCTACCCTTCCTCATAATTTGCCTTTCTTAATTCCTCTTTCCCCCTCACAAAAATCTCACTGGCGTCCTCGGTAAGACGATAAACTACACCCGACAGCAAGGCCTCTGCTCTGGAGGATTTGAGGAGCGTGGTACCACCTCTTAATTGCTAGTGTTCCCAGGCTCACCCTGAGCGGGGTGGTAACACCTGTTAGGGTCCCAGCTATGGGCAAATAACCCCAAACTGGGGTCAAAACGTGTAAAAATAAGTTTTATTAATAGCAATACACATTTGTAAAAAATTGTTGCCATTAATGAATTTTTGAAGAAAGATTATTATCAGCAATAATTTTTTGGAAAGAAAATCACCAGCAATATATTTTTGGAAAAACATAAGCAGCCATACAGTTTTGGAAAAAAAATATTACCAGCAACACATTACTTACATTTTTCAAAAAAATATTAGCAGCA
This sequence comes from Acanthosepion lycidas, assembly GCA_963932145.1. Classification (NCBI taxonomy): domain Eukaryota; kingdom Metazoa; phylum Mollusca; class Cephalopoda; order Sepiida; family Sepiidae; genus Acanthosepion; species Acanthosepion lycidas. The sequence continues at coordinate 72,970,183 of OZ010604.1, read as the reverse complement.
ATAAAAATCTTGTCGGCATTAAATAACCCATTGAGGTTGATATGCTGTAAAACAGAACAAACCAAACTAATATATACTGAGATAGATAGATAAAAAAATATTATCAGTAATAAAAAACTTGTCGGCATTAAATAACCCACAGAGGTTAATATGAGGTAAAATAAAACAAACCAAACCAATATATACCGAGATAGATAGATAGATAAATATTACCAGAAGGTTGATATACCGTAAAACAAACCATAGCAAAACCACAAGAAAAGCGATAAAATTACCAAGACCGAAGGGGTTAATGCTTATGAAATGATCTGAAAAGAATCATTATTAATCAAAAATGGACGATGAAACATATATATATATATATATATAGAGAGAGAGAGAGAGAAAGAAAGAAAGAGGGGTGAGATAGATAGATAAAAAACTTTACCAGCAGTAAAAATCTTGTCGGCATTAAATACCCCATTGAGTTTAATATGCCGTAAAACAAACCAAACCAAGCCAAATTAATCTCACTCAGTAACCGTGTACCTTGTGTGGTCCAGGGATTGCTGAAATATCAGTAAATAAAAAAAGCAACATTCAACATTGCCCCCAAAACCACCAATAAAAACAATAATGGTTTCCATTGTAGGTGATAAGACCCGACTGTTGAGACAACCCAGTTAAATTTAGGTTGTTTTGGTTCGTTTCGTTTCCCGAAGTACGGCAAAAGAATCTTTCGTAGCATTTTTCGCTTCTTAGTAAGTCTGGTTATATATATATATATATATATATATATATATATATATATATATATATATATATATATATATATATACACACTCAAAAGGGCCTGTCATGAAATCATTCCTGGCCTGTTAATTCCCCTCTCCAAGTTCTCCACCGCCTTAACCAGAAGAAATGGGCACACTATCTTCATTTGAAAAATGAAAACATTTCATAAAACATACATACATACAACATACTATTTCTTATTTAACAGTTAAAATATTTAATCCTTGAACATGGTTAAATGTATAGACAAACGTACTCGGATAAAAAGAACATTCGGTCAGTTTTTATATAATTTATCATCTGAAACGAAAAAAAAAAAAAAAAATAGATCGCATGAGAAACTAAATAAAAGCACTTTGTCTGTCGTATTCAATGAAATGTGCATTCATATATATATATATATATATATATATATATATATATATATATAAAAGTGAACATAGAAGTCAACACTTAGAGGCGACGGTCTGTTTCATGCTATATGCAATCGCTATACACACGCTCTATCTCTGATATTGAGCACTTTATTCCATAAATATAGCACACCTTAAGACTATATTTCTTTATATATATATATATATATATATATATATATGTGTGTGTGTGTGCCTTTTAGATTAACACCTTTTACGATTTGTGGGGTGTTTCATTGAACAGCGATGTGGAGAATAAAAATTACAAATTGATGATACGAAAATCAAGCAAGTATCTCAATTTTAATCTGGGAAGTGTTTTAATAGAGGAGGGAAGGTGCAACACTTAAATCCAAATGAACGGTGGGATAGCGAAGATGCCTTCCAAAAGCTAGGCAGAGTATTGAAAAACAGAAAAAGAAAATTCGTTAGAAAAAAAGAAAAGAGTGACGAACTGTTATGTAACATCGGTCTTCCGATATGACAACGAATGCTGGGTATTCTCGTCACAGATGAAGAAGGGACATTAAGTTATCGAAATATGATTCTACTGAAAGGTGCTGAGGATGCCATGGATCAAATATGTGGCCAACGACAAAGAATTAGAGAAAAATAAGAACAAAATGGACATTTATACTTAATATGAGAAAGTGACAGTTTAAATTTCTGGGGTACAATGTGGAAAGAAGGCTTGGAAAATTTGATACTCAGAAAAGTATTGAAGGCAAGAGAGACAGAGAAAGCGGAGATCGCTTGCCTAGAGAGCTTTAATAAATGAATAAATGTCAGAACAACGTTTAGGAGAGTTAAAACGAATATAAAATTCGTTAAGAGCTACAATGAACAGGAAATTTAGGAGAGCTAGGATTAGTCTTCAAGGGACACGGCAAATAGAAGAAGGAAAAGGAACTTCTGTCACCTGATGTACCTACAATATATATTAGAAAGAGTAAATAATAATAATAATAATAATAATAATAATAATAATAATAATAATAATAATAATAATAATAATAATAATAATTACTAGAAATTATCCAGCACATATACTAAAATATTGTGTTAGCCCAAAATGTTGATTCTGTGATAACTATCCAGAAACAATTGATCATCTTGTATCAGGTTGCACGATATTGGCACCCACTGAGTATAATACCCGGCATGACAGAGTGGGCCAATATCTGCACTGGAAAATTTGCAACATCTACGGGAAGGAAACTGAAAGAAACTGGTATGAACACCACCCAGACCCGGTTACGGAGATAGGACCTTTTACAATTCTATGGACTACACAATACACACTGATAGAACAATCAAAGCCAACCGCCCAGATATTGTTATTAAAGACCATAAAAAAGTGCCTCCTTATTGATATGGCAGTACCTTCAGACTGCAATGTATCTTTGAAGATATTCAAAAAGCTGTCAAAATACAAGGACCTTGAAATAGAAATCTCAAAAATATGGCACATGCGAACGTCAATAATCCCTGTTGTAGTTGCAGCCCTAGAACTGGTTGGAAAAGATTCCCGTAGAATAATTGAAGGGATTCCTGGAAGCCCATGCCTTAAAGAAATACAAAATTGTTCTCACAAGTACAGCCCACACTTTACAAAGTGCTTTATCTATGTAAAATATATATTTTTTTTGTCAGTGGAAAGTGTCATGATGCAATTTCTAACCTTAGGTCTCTGGGCGGGACCCGGAAAGAAATGTGTACAGGCCAGAAATCAAAGGAAATAAAAACAATAATAATAATAATAATAATAATAATAATAATAATAATAATAATAATAATAATCCCGCACTTGTCGCTTAATGGATAAGAATGCAATCTGCAACCACGGCATCCAAGTTGTAGGAACGCACCCAAAGTTTTAGACAGATAAAATGAGACATTTATTATCGTTGGCCACTTAACCAAAGCGAAGCACTACGCCAAATTGAAGAATATTTAAGCGGAATGATGTATTCGAAATGTGTTTGGTCCGACACAGCAATACTTCATCATTTTCTTCAGATCTTCTAATGTCTGCCAGAAGATAAATTCTACGGAGCAACAAAGAGGAGAGAGATATCGATTGATGGATCTATCTATCTATCTATCTATCTATCTATCTATCTATCTATCTATCTATCTATCTATGTGATCATCACATAAGCCTGGCGGTCTACTAAGAATTGTACTGCTTGTTGGCAGATAGGGTTGTATATTTCCTTCCGAACCCTACAAGTATAAGGTAAGAACTACAGCTGCAAGAAAATTGATGCGACAGAAACACATACTTCAGAGGTCACCGATAACTATATTGAACAAATATTGATATATTGTCAAATTCGCATGTTCCTATCTATCTATCTATCTATCTATCTATCTATCTATCTATCTATCTATCTATTTCAGTATGTTCATATATATTTCAGTTTGTTCGTATCTACTATCTCACTCTGTTAATATCTATTTATCTCACTCTGTTATATATATATATATATATATATATATATATATATATATATATATTTATCTATCTTAGTCTGTTATCTATCTATCTATCTATCTATCTATCTATCTATCTATCTATCTCACCCTGACAATATCTATCTATCTATCTATCTATCCCCTCTTTCTTTCTTTCTTTCTTTCTTTCTTTCTTTCTTTCTTTCTTTCTTTCTCTCTCTCTGTCTTTCTCTCTCTCTCTCTCTCTATATATATATATATATATATATATATATATATATATATACATTATCACTCACGTGTACGCTACTGATCCATCAGTAGGAACATATGAAGAGATCCACACAAATACGGAGAGAGAGAGAGAGAGAGAAACAGAGAGAGACAGAGAGAGAGAGAGAGAAACGGTGATAGATTGCGATGGAGAGAATATATATTAGAACGATGGAAGTGAAAAGAGACGAGAATTTGGAAGGTGGCGGGGGAAATGTTGTTGGCGGCAAATACAGAATTAGTCAAGTAGAGCCTGACAGAGATTAAAAGAATATTCAGATATTCAAGCTTAAAAGATCCTTTTGAAGTATTTGTTGCCTCCGCTTCTGGTTTTTAAGTTTACTAAAGATTAGTTGGCTTAAAGTTAGAAAGGGAATATGTAAGATGGAAAGAAAGAAACGAATTAGATAAAGACGAAGACATAATGCATTTTTCTAGACAGAGATAGCCATGACACAGCGTGGTAGTGGGTAATATATTTTGTGGCTTAAATACCTCAAACCATAGGTCGACACACTACATCCTGTGGGCAAATTCCAGCTTGTCGTGATATTTTATCTTGGCCGAAAACCATATGAAATTTGTTTTCACTCTGAAATATTGATACTGCACAGAATAAGACAAGTGGTTTCGCGTCCTGGGCATGACGATAAACTACATCCGGTAGCAAGGCCTGTGATCAGGACGTTTCGAGGAACTTGGAATCACCTCTTAATTGTTCCTAGATCCACTCTGAGCCGGGTTGATAGCATATGTTAGGGTCACACCTATGGACAAATAGTTAAACCCTCAAAGTGGGGTCAAAACCCTATGAATGTTTAAAAATACATTTTTTATAGTAGAAATAAGAGCAATACATTTTCATCGTAAAAGTATTGCTAGCAATACATTTTTGTAAATGAAATTACTAATGCTCCCAAGAAAATAAAATTTTGACAGTAAATGACCCATAAGGAGTTGATATGCAGCTAACCACACAAACAAGCAAACAAAACAAAGACTAGCAATTTAGATTTGTATTTTAAACGTTTCACAATCAAGCACGGCGAAAATATCTATCTATCTATCTAGCGATCTATCTATCTCAACTCTGTTAATATCTATCTGTTTATGTGTTTAGAGATTTTCACACACACACACACACACACACACACATATATATATATATATATATATATATATATACAAGCTTAACATTAAATCAGTTAATATATATCTTTGTTAATATCTATCTTTTTATCTATTTACGTATTCCGACGTTTTGACAAACACGCACACACACATATATATACACTAGCTTAACATTAAATCTATCTATCTTTCTATCCCACTCAGTTAATATCTATCTATGTATTTAGAGATTCTGACACGCACACACATATATATATATTCTAGCTTAACATTAAATCATTTAATATCAATCTATCTTACATTGTTAATATCTATCTTGTTATCTCGAGATTTTGACAAACACACACATATATATACACTAGCTTATCATTAAATCAATCAATCAATCTATCTATCTATCTATCTATCTATCTATCTATCTATCTATCTATCTATCTATCTATGATAACTTGGTCATTATCTATCTATCTATCTATCTATCTATCTATCTATCTATCTATCTATCTATCTATCTATCTATCTCACTCTGTTAATATCTGTTTATCTATCTATCTAGAGTACGATGAAAGGACAATAACAGAACAGTTTTCGTGAATACAGAAGATGGCGATTGGCGTTGCTTTTATTTTTTTTTAAATATTAGGTGGTAGAAAGATAAAGAATTGAGAAAAGGTTAGAAGTACAAGTAAAAGAAACGATTAAAATAGAATATACGGTCGCATCTTGCTAGTTGTCATTCAGGAAATCGTAGTACTAAGGCGGAATGTTCAGAATAATTGCTACGAAATTCTTTGTAGAAAACACAGAAGGAAGCTATGTCGATGAGAAAGTGACTGAAGACGAGATGACAAGGTCAGGATTAATTGCATAACAGACCATTCTTTGAATTTTGTCAAGAATCTCGAGATATATAGTCGGAATAGGGGACAAGATATGACAACAATATTCAATGAACAGAAGAGTGGTAGATTTATAAATGTACATTCTGACGAGAAAAAATTGTCTGGCTTGACGCAGCGAAGCAACTCTCCTAACAATAGACGTCGTAATTGATTCATTACATTTTTTTCTAAAATTTTTTATAAATTATTCAATTTAAAATAGTAAAAATTGTAAAAAAAAAAATGAGGACAAATCTTGTAGAAATTTATTTTTCATCGATTTTTTTTTTCTTCAGACAATATTGTCTTTAATATATATTATACATAAAAGCAATTAAAAGCTTTTTTGCTTTTCGCTCAGGCCCGGTCCTATTTTAGCGAATATAGTCACTAAGAATTATTTCGCTGAATTTCGCAAACTTTCATAAAATTAAGTGAGGGAAGAGAAACACAAACAATTTTTTTTACCAAGATTTTCTAATAAAAATATTTTAAAGGTAATTTCGTTTCGTTTGTCCTGAAAATTTCATTAAAATCCGACAATTATTTGATTTTTGCAACTATTTCCAAATTGATGTGTCTGTCACCGCAAAAAAAAAAAAAGCGAAAATTTGCTATGCTAAAATTTAGTTTTTTTATTCAAAATTTCTAATCTTCTAAAAAGGGGCAAAAAATTAATTAATAAAAAATAATTTGATTCTTCTTAATAATAACATAACTATTTTGATGATAAAACTGTTTTCATTACTTTTGGAGCTAGTTTTTATCACAGTATGCTGATTTTTTAGTGATCTGGTTGATCTTTTAAAATATTTTTTTGTAAAATCAGATTAACTTAAAAATATTTTTTAAATCCTATTCACTTCAAAATATTTTTTAAACATGGCAAAAAATATTTTTAAATACCTAAAATATTGTTTGTTTAAAGAAAGCTGAAATATAAATAAAGACACACAAAAATCTCAGAGAGGTGGAAAGAGAAAGAGATGGAAAGAGAGAGAGAGAGAGGTGGAAAGAGAGCGTTGGAAAGAGAACGCTGGAAAGAGAGAGGTGGAAAGAGAGAGAGAGAGAGGTGGAAAGAGAGAAAGAGGTGGAAAGAGAGAGCGGTGGAAAGAGAGAGGTGGAAAGAGAGATGTGGAAAGAGAGAAAGAGGTGGAAAGAGAGTGGTGGGAAGAGAGAGAGGTAAAAAGAGAGAAGTGGAAAGAGAGAGGTGGAAAGAGAGAAGTGGAAAGACAGAAAGAGGTGGAAAGAGAGCGGTGGAAAGAGAGCGGTGGAAAGAGACAGAGCTAAAAATAGAGAAGTGCGAATGGAGAGAGTTGGAAAGAGAGAGGTGGAAATAGAGAAGTGGAAAAAAAACTTAAATCATTATTATGCGCCGAACGGACACACCATAGAAGCACGTACGATAAGACACGAGATAGATAAATAGATAGATATGAATAGACTGAGATAGATAGATAGATAGATAGATAGATAGATAGATATTGGGATAGATGGCTAGATAGATAGATAGATATTGGGATAGATGGCTAGATAGATAGACGGATAGATAGATAATAGACGCTATAGCTAGCTGGTTAGATAGATATGATCAGAATGTGATAGATAGATAGATAGATAGATAGATAGATAGATATGAACATAGATAGATAGATAGATAATAGACGAGATGGCTAGCTAGTTAGATATGAGCAGAATGTGATAGATGGATAATGGACGAGATGGCTAGCTAGTTAGATAGATATGAGCAGAATGTGATAGATAGATAGATAGATAGACGAGATGGCTAGCTAGTTAGATAACTATTAGCAGAATGTGATATATATATATATATATATATATATAGATAGATAGATAGATGTTGATTAAACTAATTGGGTTTCTTCAAAAATGAAGTTTAAATATTGTTGCTCGTTTTGGAATAAACCGTATTTACACTTTTAAAGCTTTAATTCCACTCAAAGGATTTATACACATGTTTTTTTGAAACATTGTTTGTTGTAAATTTTACGCTACCAACGACTTTTACTTGAGCGGTTTCTTACATGGTACTTACACTTTATGAAACCAAGCGTAGTAGTAGATTGGCGGCAAGGTTTCATCATTTTACAATCGAAATGACTATATGAAAATGTGAGTTTTATACTAAGAGTTACTTCTCACGAACTTCTCGTCTGTGGAACTCTCTTCCGGCTTTTTGATTTCAAGGCTTCAGGCAATGAAAAATTGCTTATCGTCTGATCTTTGAAGTTAAGAAACATACTATCATTCACCTCTTAAGACTGAGATATCTTCATAAAATAAATTATTTAACGACAGTGATACAAAAGACGTCATTAAATGCTGCGATCAATTAACATTATGTTAATAAACCCATCAGTACGGACATTTATATATATATATATATATATATATATATATATATATATATATATATATATATATATATACACTGCGTGCCAAATTATTATCGAGATAACTTTTTTTTAATATTTCAAAAACCGTCCAATCAATTCACACAAAATTTTCACACAACATTGGCAACACTGTGAAAGCACTGAAATTTTCGTACTGATCTGCGCAATGTAAACAAACTGGCGCCATATTTGTTTTCAGCACGGTGATTTAAGGGTTTCCAAATTATTAGAAAAGTATAAGAATTTAGTGAAAAGCTGGGCCGTAAAAGCAGTTTAAGTGATACTGAAAAGAAAACTATTGCCTCAGAACTCTCAAAAGGTAAATCTATCCTAGAACTTTTTAAAATGATAAGGAAGTGTTCTCAAACAGTTAAAAATTCACCGTCGACCCTACACAAATACGCAAAAGGGCATATAAAGGCAAGCCGAGAGTTATTTCACATCGTCTCATGTCACAACTTAAACGAGAGGCCACGAAGAACTGTGGACTTACCAGTCAAGAGCTTTTCAGTCGTATTGGGGATCCTACTGTGTCTAAAAGTACTCGGTTACGGTATCTGAGGGAAATAGCAACAACAGTCAAACTTGTATCGAAGTCTCCTTTGACGAGAAATCACATTCAAAATCGATTGAAATGGGCCGAGTACAATATGAAGATTGACTTCTCTAAAGTTTTGTTCACAGACGAAACTCGAGCAACACTTGATGGGCCAGATAGATGGTGCAAAGGCTGAGTAATGAACGGACAGAATCACCAACAAGGCGTTGGAGGCATAATGATCTGGGGTGGTATTATTAGAAACACATTAGTGGGCCCATGGAGAGTACCAGATGGCGTCAAAATGACTGCTGGTGCATACATAGCGTTTATGAAGGAGCATCTTGAACCGTGGATGAAAAGGCAAAGCCTTCTATTGTTTTTTATGCAAGATAATGCTTCCTCGCACGCTGCTCACATGACTACTGAATATTTGAAACAGTTAGGTTTCGATGGACCTCGAAAAATGAAGTGGCCAGCAAATTCTCCGAATTTGAACCCAATCGAAAACCTTTCGAGCATTATGAAGCGAAGACTGTACGCCAACGGACGACAATTCAGGAGCAACGCTGAGTTGTGGGAAGCAATTCTTGACATATCTCGCGGCATAACAGCAGATCACATCCTACAATTAACAAATTCTATGGATCGTCAAAACAGGGAAAGCACATACCCTATTAATTTGTTTAAAACTGTGCCTTTGCTTGTATCTCTTATTATTTGTTTGATTATCTTATTTATTAGCTTCTTTTCAACATTAATAAACGTTTTGTTTGCTCAATTCTGGGAATTTTACTAAACCTTTCTAATAATTTGGCACGCGCAAATCACTGTGCTGGTAACAAATATGGCGCCAGTTTGTTTACATTGCACAGATCAGTACGAAAATTTCAGTGATGTCGTAGGTCAGTGTTGCCAATATTGTGTGAAAATGTATGAATTGATTAGATGGTTTTTGAAATATTAGAAAAAAGTTATTTCGATAATAATTTGGCACGCAGTGTATATGAGAACCGAGTTCAAATTCCAGTCGAATACATTATATTCACTTACGTGCTAATACCCTTGGGAAAGGTGTGAATCCTCTTCTTCTCCTTCCAGCTATGGGTAAATAGCAGGACAGACTGGGTTCTATAGCCTTCGATGGCAACTGGTCTTGGAGAAGGACAACTCTGAATTCAAAACCTGCGGAGGGTCGTTTGTGGACATTGTGACACTAAGTGCACCAGGTCTCTGTATTCGGCCCTTCAAAAAATGTGGATGGTCCTGCACGAAACCTTCAACACTCTAATCAAATATCATGTGCTGTTGTCTGGCTATCGGTTTCCTGGGAACTGATCTGCTTGACCCTCATACGTCGAATTTGACGAGAGAGTCCAGTATATATATATATATATATATATATATATGCTGTTTCCCTTCAGCGAGTAGACGATAATAGCTCTCCACAGTTTATTGCTCTTTGTAGCGCTTAGAAAATATTGTCTTCTTACTACAGGGTGGTCTGAAAATCTTGTCTCACCCCTACCAAAAAGTAATGAAAACAATAAAAGAACAAGTAAATACAGTAATACAAAACACATGTACTGGATTCAGTGTATTCACATTCACTGACGCTGTCACACATCGAGAAGGTCTGTTTGAACACCATATTCGTGTCATCTGAAATAAAAAAATTATGTTATGTGGCGTGACAAGACTTTCAGACTACCCTTTATTTAGCATAAATTTGCGTGTCGCCATGTACAGGTCGTTCAAAAGACTTGTCAACCCTACGAAAAATGAGAACAACAGAACAACAAATAATGCAGTAATACAAAACACATGTACTGGATTCAGTATATTCACTTTCATTTACGCAGTCATACATCGAGAAGATCTCTCTGAACTGCATCATTTTCGGGTCACCCCTCTGAAATGGGAAATTATATTATGTAATTGTGATAAATCTTTAGGATCACCCTGTACATTATCTAAACTTCCCATTATAGAAAAATATCGGCCTTCAAATATGATCGGTAAATAAATATTGGGCCATCTCCTCATAGCTGAAGAGAATTGAAGCAAAGAAAATATCATACAGGGTGACAATACTTTCAGTCCACACTCTTCGATGAAAAATAAACACTTCTAATAGGTACAAAAAACAGGAAATTGTGGCGAGCCATGATTGTCCACGCCCTGAAAGGTGGCGGCACATATAAAAGGAAGAGAAGTGGTGTACATTTCGATCTCTAAAATAATAATCTATAGGTTTGTCGGAAAGTCTTCTGACCCTCTACCAAAAAGTACTGAGAACAATAGAAGAACAAGTAATACAGTAATACAAAGCCCATGGACTGCATTAAATGCCGTGACCACAATCAATTATTAGGTTGGTGCAAAAATAATGACGTAATAATGTCGTCAAAAAACGACATTATTACGTCATTATTTTTGCACCAACCTAATAACAATATGTTAATAAACCCATCAGTACGGACGTTTATATATATATATATATATATATATATATATATATATATATATATATATGCTATGTTCCTTCAGTGAGTAGACAATAATAGCTCTCCACAGTTTATTGCCCTTTGTAGCTCTTAGAAAATTTTCTCTAAGAGCTACAAAGGACAGGAAGTTGTGGAGAGCCATGACTGTCTACGTCCTGAAGGGACACTGTACATATTAGAGGACGTGGTTTACGTTTCACTATTGACAAAATGAACTATAGTGTTGTCCGAAAGTCTTGTCACCTCCTACCAAAAAGTAATGAGAATAGAAGAACCAGTAATACAAAACACATGTACTGGATTCAGTTTATCAACTTTCATTGACGCTGTCACACATTGAGAAGGTCTGTCTGAACAGCATCATTTTCATGGCAGAAAATGATGCGGCGCTATGTCCTGTGTAATATTCTCATATTCCCTATTCGATCGCCACTAAAAGACGTCATTAAATGCTGTGACCACAATCAATTAACATTATCTTAATAAACACATCTGTACGGACGTTTATATATATATATATAAAGAAATATAGTCTTAAGGTGTGCTATATTTATGGAATATATATATATATATATATATATATATATATATATATATATATGCTGTGTCTCTTCAGTGAGCAGACGATAATAGCTCTCCACAGTTTATTGCCATTTGTAGCTCTTCGAAAATTTTGTCTAAGAGATACAAAGGGCAGGAAGTTGTTGAGAGCCATGATTGTCCACGTCCTGAACGGAAACAGCACATATTAGAGGACATGGTGTACATTTCAATCTCGACAAAATGAACTATAGTGTTGTCCGAAAGCTTTGGTCACCCTTTACCAAAAAGTAATGAGAACAATAGAACAAGTAATACAGTTAATACAAAACACTTACTGGATTCTGTTTATTCACTTTCATTGACGCTGTCACACATCGAAAAGGCCTTCCAAACTGGGAGCCCGTGTCAGTCATCTGAAATAGAAAATTATATTATATATAGTTGACAAGACTTTCGGACCACCCTGTACATTTAATAGCTTGAGGCCATTCCCTTTAGTGAGGTTAGGATTTTTTCTGCCCCGTTTCGCATATATGTATCGGACCTGAATCACCATGACTTTTGTTTGTTTCAATACTTGTTGTTTTATATAAATGAGTCATTTTTAATTTCTTCAAATGAATTCGGAGAAATGATAACCTGCTATTCGCTTAATATGCCTCTGCGAGATTGCGATATGCCTCCATGTTTAACGAATACAAATAACAGATGGAGAAGAGACGTCGTTTTCTATAGTGAGGATTGAATTAGCCAAGTTCTTTTAATGTTGATTAACGATTTGTGGGTTTTGAAACAAAGAAATATTACTTCTCACTGTTTAATTTTCTCTTTCTTGTTCATAAATCTAAAGGTTTTTATTGATTTTTTTCATTGCCACCTCCAGACGCCGGCCAGGGAATCTCTTTTAACATTGATCAAATTTCAAACGGCTGCCATCTTTGTTTTCGCGTTCCGTTTGCTCCTGAATTAGTGTGCGCATGTGTAATATTTGCGTTTCCTTTTAAGATTGTCTTTTATCAATAAACAACAGGAGAACTGAAAACAAATTAAAAATTACCCACATACATGCCGAAGACGCAGGCACATGCGACGCACACGGAATAAACGTGTGTGACTTTTCAAGAAAAATAAAATCAGTCAATAATTTGCCAAGAAAAAAAAAAAAAGAGAAAATATTGGTGATTTAAAAGACAAACAAAAAGTGTTTGTTTTTGTTTACATGTATTTTTTTCTTTGGGTTTTCAGGTTCAATTTTTTTTTTTTTTCTAGATTGAATTAGGATTCCAATTGAAATTATCTCCCTTGGCAAACGTCTTCTTTCTAAAAGAAAAAACAACGAACTAAAGAAAATAACATTTAACAATTCGGATGAAAGTGGTGAGAAATGTCGTGGGTAATTGAATCTTTAATGATAAAAATAATATTACAATTAGTGACATTGCCGAAAATTCACACAAAAAATAAAATGTAAAGGCAAAAGTAAGGAATAATTACTGTATTTTCCGGCATACAAGACTCTGCGGCTTGGAAGACGCACCCTAATATAGGAAAAAAATTTCACTAATCTTCACTTTCTACTATCACCTCTTCCATTCATGTCACAAAACTCAGTTGTTTATTAATATTTTGAGTATAAGTTTCTACCTTGGACGGCTTTTGAGCCTTGTATTAGCTGAAATTTGGTATATTAAACTATTCAATAAATTTGTAATAAATGTCCAAAACTAATTCTAACCGGGTCAAATGAGGAACAGAGATGAAATTGTCACGACATTCAATATAGTAAACTGCTGTAACCTAGAAAGGATTACTGAATGAGGAATAACCAAAACGGAGGTTGAAAATGAAATGGTAATCTTTATAACATCAACAAAATACAATACTCGCCAGCGGCGTGAACTAGGTAAACCACTGCTAGTGGTGGACTACTTAGACAGTATAATACCGCAACACTTACAATAGTATCCAAAGACTTCCATTTTCTTTCTTTCTTTCTTTCTTTCTTTTGTAACCTAGAAAAGGCTACTGAATGAGGAATAACAAAAACGGAGGTTGGAAATGAAATGGTAATCTTTATAACATCAACAAAATACAATACTCGCCAGCATCGTGAACTAGGTAAACCACTGCTAGTATTTATGAGGATTGTATTAGTGTTTATATGTACGGTATATAACATAAATAAAACTTTTTCTTAGGATTTTCTATTGAAAAGTTGTCGGGGTAGTTTTCTCGGCCATAAAATATAGTCATGGAAATGGTTCGTGCGCTCAAATTTTATTTATAAAACGGCTTATACTTTGCAAGAAAAAAAAATGTAATTTTTAACTTCAGGTTTTTTGCGATTCTCAAATATCTGTTGTTGTTGTTGTTTGTTTGTTTGTTTGTTGCAAGTGTAAAGGGTACCAGGGTGGAGTCATGCTTAGTGTTTCGAATTGGAGAATCGGAGAGTCGAGTTCAAATTTCAGTCGAGTTCATTACATTTACTTATGTGCTAATGCCCTCGGGAAAGGCATGAATCCACCTGTTCTGCCCCAGCTATGGATAAATAACAGCACAAACCAGATTTTATCGCCTTGAGTGGTAACCCGTCTAGTAGAAGGAAATCTCTGAATTCAGATCAACCTGGAAAGGTTTGGGTTCCACTAGGCTATCTTACCCAAGACATACCACGTCTACTGCGGCTTCAGTGCATATGGTGGCCCAACGAACCTCAGGGGTTACGGGAGACGTGTCATCATGAAATGATACCAGAGTGTTGTGGAGTGATTTCACAGTGGAGGCTTGTATTTGTACTAAGTCGGTCCTAAAATAGGTTCGACGTACAAAACGTTAGGAACTTGATATAATAGGGATATCGCAGAATAAATCTAGTTGTGGTCGCTGATACTTTAGTATTCGACTAACTGTCGTCCGACATCGACTGACTCACCGTATCCCACGTTTCTCTTACTACTCCTACTTATTATAGGTGGGAGACTCTATTAACTATAGAATAGGTGTGTTCCCACATAACACCCCCCTCCTAAAACTTTACTCCGTAGGAGTAAACTGTTTCATTTATTTATTTTTTACAGGAAATATAAAGAAAAAACAAAAAAAAAACTTCATTTTTTTAGCAACATCGTAGCGTATCTTCTACGTTTTGGATCCACTTTTAAATGAACAGTTGCCTTCTTTTTCTGCTGGATCGGCGTACCTCAGGTAAAATCCTTGCAGGCGTTGTTAGATCAAACGTATCGAAAATCACCTCCATCAGCGTTTCTTCCGCGGGACTGCTGTCAACCACATCTGAAGAGCGTCGTCTGATCTGGTTAATGTGCCGTCTGCACGTGAATTTTTCGCCTTTCACCAAGTACATCATATTGCCAATCCCCTTTTCTATTTTTTGGTACCTCCATAGTGTTACCTGAAACAACCTTCCGCTTTGAGCTTCTTAAGGATGGAGTCACAGTTTCTGTAGGTTCTTCTTGTGGTTCTATTTGTTCAGCCTCTAGCTTCCCTTTTGTTGATCTTGTGCTTCTTAACGTTTTCTGTGGTGACTTCAGTTGACTTAAATCATTTAATAATACTGCATGTCCTTGGCTGCGGGTAACTCGCTCCCCAGTTTTTCTCGGTGCCGGCTTCATCTTTACTTTCTGGAGCTTATTTTTTCACGTATATCGTCGGTGTTACCCACTCAACTTTTTTAAATACACCGGTTTTCTTTAATCTGTCCAATTCTTTATCTATCTGTTCAACTGAGGCAAACGGCACATTCCTTTTCTTTTAGAATATCGCCTGAGCGTTTTCTTTTAGCTGGAATTTTGCCTCCATCTTGGTACACGTTCCCAACCCTGGAGAAAAAACAGTAGGAATTGTTTCCTTAAGTTTCTTCACTAATTTTTGGGATTCGCAGTTTAAACTTTCTACCTTGTAAAAGAAAGAATTTATCGGTAGATCCCATAATTGGAATTCTGTTATCCAATTCTTACCAAGTTCGTGGTATTTTCTATGACAAATAGTTTAGCTTTTCGCATTTTTTTTTATTTAACGTGACGTTTGTAACAAATTCTCCAATAACTTGTATTTTTTCTCCCCTCATTGACCTCGCGATTTTCTTTGTCTTCATTAAAGTTGGTTTCCTCAACTTCTTCCACGTATGCAAATTTATGATAGATAGATTTGAGCTAGTGTCAAGTTGCATTTTTATTTTTTTATTACTTATTTCGACGGTAACAAATTTTCTGGTTATTCCATCGTTCACCTCGTCGGACTTTAATTTTCTTATTTTATTGTCTTTATTTTTTGACCTGCAGTGCGAGCTTTTATGACCCACTCTTTTCAGTTGAAGCATTTTTTATTCCTAAAATTGCAATATCTGTACCAGTTTAGTTCACCGCAAGCAAAACATGGCGTCGGGATTTTTTGTTTATTTTTCTCTGGTATTTCACTTTTTTCCTTGCTAATCCGCAATTTTAGAATTCTTTTTGGTAGACTGACTTTCTTTTTTGTAGCGTATTTACCTTACATGCGAAATGCCAGATTGTTTTATCTTTTTTGAATCTTTCTTTACACTAACATATCTTGTGCAGTCTTCAGTCAATTTTGTGTAACGTAATACTTAGATTGCTTTCCAATTTTGCCAGTACTAATTTTCTCAACTCTGCGTCTCTTTCCGATACCAGCCCTTGAACAAACACCAAGCACTTAAAATTGTCTGCGCTTAACTCTGCCACCTTGAATTCTTCACAATGCTTATTCACATTGGCTGCGTACGTTATATAGTCTTGTTTGTCATCTTTCATCAGATTCAAACATTTCCACCTCTTGTGAAACAAAGATGTCTTTTTACTAAATAATTCACTTAATGTATTTACCGCCTCGGTAAAAGTCAACTCGTTAGTTTTTTTCAGTAAAATGTAGTTTACCAATTTGTTATGCTCAGCAGTTCCTAATTTGCTTAAAAGAAGTCTAACCTTCTTTCCTTCAGACCACGAGTGGAAGTCCTCGTTATACACGTCCGTATATTTTTTATAATACTCCTCAAAAGTTATCTCTTCATCTGGACTGTACTTGAATATTTCAATTGAATTCCATATTGTATTCACTGGGAAAGAATAATTTTGTAGATTTTTCTCTTTCCTCCTCTCAGTTATTGCCAGAATTTTGTTTTGAAACTCCTTATTCATCTGTTCCATTTTTTGTTGAAATTGCATTTGTCTATAAAAAGTTTCCTCCTGTAGTTGCATCTGGAATGTCTTCTGTTGCTCGAATATTGTCATCTGTTGTTCCGACTGGAACTTAACGAATTCCTGGAATATATTTTTCCATTCCTCCATCTTCGCAAAAAGTTTACACAATGCTTAAATATTGTAGAGGGGGGGTCATACGAACCTGCACTTCGTAATCTATTTGAGCAAACTGTATTATCGAGAAAAAAATTCTTTTCTCAGTTGAGAATACGACAGATTTTTTCGTCACTAAGTTGACGTCTTGTCTTTCGAAAAACTTTGCCAAGTTTTTTTTTTAAGTGTGAATCCGAGATTTTGTCGCCGAAATTATTGTGACGAGCAAATTTTTTCTTTTCCTCCGTATGAGTACGAATATCGTCACGAAATAATGTTGTGGCGAGCGAACTTTTTTTTCTTCCACCGTATGAAACCGAATTCCACGTAGCCAAATAATACTGTGGCGAACGATTTTTTTCTTCCACCGTATGGATCTGAATCCCTCGTCGCCAAATTATGTTAGGAACTTGATATAATAGGTATAACGCAGAGTAATCTAGTTGTGGTTGCTGATACTTTAGTATTCGATTAACTGTCGTCCGACATCGACTCACCGACTCCCACGTTACTCTTACTACTCCTACTTATTATAGGTAGGGGAGTCTATTAACTATAGAATAGATGTGTTCCCATATAACACAAAAAAATCAGATCGACAGAAAATTTCTTTGTGAATTAATGTTTTATTTATTTTTGCAATACTTAGGTAAATTGACTTGTCCCCACTTTTAAGACTATCATGCATAGTGAATGACGTCATAATCCTTATGATCTTCTCTGTATTAAAAAAATAAGACATAGTGTCCCAGGTGTGCATTTCTAGAACAAGAAAGCCTCTCCGAATAAACTTGTCATTTAATTACGCTCGATATAATTCAATATCAGCGTTTTATATTATCAGTAGCGCGACTATGTGTGGATCTGTCAGTTTACGTAAGGACACACAGAGAGGTAGAATTATGCCGTTTAAACTATTCTCGTTAACCATCACCCCAAGCTGAGGCAATACATACATACATATATATATATATATATATATATATATATATATATATATATATTAAGAAATGGACAAAGTCCGACAATTTATTTATTGAAGACATTTTTATGTTTAACGTTCTTTTTATAGATACAAGTATTTAAGTAAGTGCTCTGTTTATAATAAACAGTATTAAATAACATTTACCGGCCTGAATGTCCGAGAAATTTTCATAGAAAATATTCGTCCTTTGACAGGATTCGAACCTGCATCTTATACGGAACCGTACGCTGACGTGCCTTAACCGACTCGGCCACAAAGGAGCGTTCGGTAGGAAAGGTCGAATTTACTGCTTATAAACTTCAATCTTCCATGCATCTCGTACATTCATAACTGCACATGGCGTATCAAATGTAAAAAAAAAATGACGTCACACATTAAGAAATGGACAAAGTCCGACAATTTATTTATTAAAGACATTTTTATGTTTAACGTTCTTTTTATAGATACAAGTATTTTAATTAAATGCTCTGTTTATAATAATTCACGCCTACCACCCACCCAGTTTGTTTCAATTTACGAAAAATGTCTCCAATTGCACTCTTGAATCTTTAACACGTCTTTTGATTGTTAATCTTTCCATGGTTGAAATTGCTAAAGTTATTAGACGCTTAAACATAATAGACATTTAACATCCTTCCAAGTTATTGGAACACACTTTATATATATATATATATATATATATATATATATATATATATATATATATATAAAAGAGAAAGCACACACACACATATATGTTTGTTTGTGTGCACTTTATATAAATATATATATATATGTGTGTGTGTGTAAATGTATACATTCTTGTGCAAATTAATTGAAACAAAACGAATAATTCCATTATTATTTACTTTTTTCGTATTTTCCCAATGAAACATGGCTCACTTCACATGTTAGTACTTCGCATGTCCATTCCACAAAGTCGTTCTTTGCAAATTGACCACAGATTCTCGATTGGATCTAAATCAGGAGATTTTCCGGCCACTCTATACTACTTTGATTTGCTCACTGGTAAAGCCTGCAAGTGTGTTCTTGCAGCGTTACAATTTTCGTACTCTTCCTTAGAGTAACGTCCAACGCATACAATCGGCGTAGGACAACTAATCGACTGTCAAGACAATAGTGTCTGAGCGTGATAAAAATCTAGTGTATCACGGATGACGCAATAAATTTCAAGGCTAAACAAATTTTATCATGCACCTCAAACATTGATTCAAATTACTGCACACCACTGTAAACGACCTAATCTGAAAAGAAAAATAGATTGCACCGTCATTCCAGTCGGTATAAAACTGACCGAATGGCGAATGAAAGGAAACTAAAGCGGTTGTTTCAATTAATTTGCACAATTTATGCATTATTTGAAAATATATTATTAAATATAACACACAACGGATGTCTATTATGTATGATCATGCGCCATTCTAAGCCCCATATATTTGCTTTAAATGGACGTCAGAGTATGAACAATATAAAAGTACGTCAGACTATATGACGGTTCCGTATAGGATACAGGTTCGATTCCTGTCGGAATCCCAGCGAGGTGGAACGACCTCCACTGGATAGTTAATGTGTGTCGACGTTAATAAAAATAGAAGTTAAAATTCTCTGTGTTGATGTCATTCATTGGTAACTAAAACAACTAGTGATCACCGACCAAGAGAGGATATAACATTATTATCGAATTGGTACCGTGACTTCCCATCATGAGGCAACACTCCAAGAATACCTGAAGTTTGTCCTACCATTGTCCCAGAGCTGGTGGGAGGGAGAAAAGTTGGATTTATAACTTTCCCAAGTAAATGTAATGAACTCGACTGGAATTCGAACTCGGCCCTCAGATTATTTAATCCGAGCAGCAATCCCTTATTGCGCCGATATACGTATGCTTAATGTATTTTTTATATCAAATATAAGTTACTGTTAATTGCACAACAAAAAAGTTTGAGGACCGTCTTGCGAAACTAAGAAAACTAACCATGCAAGAGTATTTTCTTTTATCGGCGCAGACAAACCGGTCATATTAAAATGTTTTCTCACAGACCAATGATTCTCAAATCGGATGCATGCCCCACCGGTGGGGCATGGTAATATTTTGGTGGGGTATGCGTAGGTTGTGCACCCTTCGGCTTACTATACCAAGAGAAGCTCAAATGTTATTTTGCATTTCATGAATAAAATGACCAAAGTATATTACAGAATAATCTTTCATTCAAATATTTTATATTTAGGCCTTTCAGTTTTCTATTAGATATTTATATTATAACTTTATTATGGGCCAGGAAAATCTTAATTACCATCTTAAACAAAAATGTCCTATTCATTGTCAATTTAGGTTCAAACATCCTAGTTGAACATATGTTCAGTCTATGGTATTCTTAGCCTTCTTCTGTTGGACCTCATATCTACTACGTTAGCCATATTTTTTTATCTTTAAGACAATGATTCCTATCGGTGGGGCATGGTGATATTTTGATAGGGTATGCGAAGGATATCCACCCTTTGGCTTACTATATCAACATGAGTTCAAATTTCATTTTGCATTTCATGATTAAAATGATCAAAAGTATATTACAGAATAAACTTTCATTCAAATATTTTATATTTCTGCCTTTCTGTTCTTTATTATATGTTTGGAAACTTTTTGTTTTTTTTTTTAATTTTTCTCTTTCATGGACACCATGGTCTTTGGAGGATTGTTTAGAGACCAAGTTAATGGCCTTTTAAGCTTCCTTCACGTGAATTGCAGTAAAATTTTGCATATGTAAGAATTAAATATTACAGAGGGCGGGGGTACCAGAATTATAGAAATACTGTTACACCTGAACGTACCTATTCTATTATTAATAGACTCTCCCACACATAATAAGTAGTAGTAGTAGTAGCGGCGGCCAGTTGAGCTCAGTGGAGTTGAGTGAGTCAGTCGATGTCGGACATTGAAGTATCAAACACCCCAACTAGATTGCTGCGTCATTAACTATTATCTCAAGTTCCTAACGTTTTGTACGTCGGACACTTTTAGGACCGACTTAGCGAAATACAAACCTCCATTGTGAAAACTACTCTACAACAAATACCAAAGTGGGGTCTGGCCCCAAATCGGTTGGAAACCACTGTTATACACTCTCTTCTAAAATCCATTTCTGGATCCCTTTCCTTTATGTTTCTATGTTTCTGGTTTTCTTTTTAGTATTTCATCTTATTGCTGCATTTCTCCTCTTGCTTCCTTTTATTCAATTATATCTTGCCTTTCCACAAACCCCGACCGACTCCAAACTGCGTTACCACCATCTTCTTTCTGCACAACGAACGGTGTTGTTTTTATTCTTAGCTCATGATGCAATCTTAATTTGCAATTAATACGCAAACATCGCCTATAACTTAAACATAATTTGTCGCCTTTTCAATGCAATTGATCTTGTTTTCATCCTTTTGTTCTTCTGTATCTGATCAGACAGCTTCTATTGTGAACTGTTTAATTATATTTTTAAAATGATTTTCTATTCGTTTCGTCGCCGGATTTTTTCTTTGCTGGAAAGGTGAAGATTGGATACGTGTCAGTGGGGACCCGTGCAGTGAAATGTGAGGCTCCCACGTCTTCTTCAATGTGTTAATGCTGAAGAGGTGATTTATTCAGAGTTCAGTGTTAAGCCACTGTTTACGATAACAATACCACAGCTCCAAGAAGAATTCGCTTTGTCAAACTTTGTCTGAAACAAAGCTGTAACATTTCGAGCACTCAGTGAGAATCAAAGTGACAGAATAGTACGCTAAGCTACCTTACTAACAATTGTCCCATAGTAAAGCAACCTAACTGCTCGGATAGATATTTATTTAAATTTTAAATTTATCTGGCTCACAGAAGATCGAAGCCACTAATGTAACAATGGCATGCAATAGTGAAGCAATCCTATTTCTCTGATAGATATCTGCTTAGATGAACTTTGTGTGACACAAGGTCCTCATTTCGGAGCACCCAGTGTAGATCGAACCCACTAATATAGCAATGGCATGCAAAGTTACGTTACTAAAAGTTCACAATTGGTGAGATAATCCTTTTTCTCGGATAGATATCTGCTTAGATGAACTTTGTGTGACACAAGGTCCTCATTTCGGAGCACCCAGTGTAGATCGAACCCACTAATATAGCAATGGCATGCAAAGTTACGTTACTAAAAGTTCACAATTGGTGAGATAATCCTTTTTCTCGGATAGATATCTGCTTAGATGAACTTTGTGTGACACAAGGTCCTCATTTCGGAGCACCCAGTGTAGATCGAACCCACTAATATAGCAATGGCATGCAAAGTTACGTTACTAAAAGTTCACAATTGGTGAGATAATCCTTTTTCTCGGATAGATATCTGCTTAGATGAACTTTGTGTGACACAAGGTCCTCATTTCGGAGCACCCAGTGTAGATCGAACCCACTAATATAGCAATGGCATGCAAAGTTACGTTACTAAATGTTCACAATTGGTGAGATAATCCTTTTTCTCGGATAGATATCTGCTTAGATGAACTTTGTGTGACACAAGGTCCTCATTTCGGAGCACCCAGTGTAGATCGAACCCACTAATATAGCAATGGCATGCAAAGTTACGTTACTAAAAGTTCACAATTGGTGAGATAATCCTTTTTCTCGGATAGATATCTGCTTAGATGAACTTTGTGTGACACAAGGTCCTCATTTCGGAGCACCCAGTGTAGATCGAACCCACTAATATAGCAATGGCATGCAAAGTTACGTTACTAAAAGTTCACAATTGGTGAGATAATCCTTTTTCTCGGATAGATATCTGCTTAGATGAACTTTGTGTGACACAAGGTCATCATTTCGTAGCAGCCAGTGAAGATCGAACGCATTATTGTTATAATAGCATGCCAGGCTATCCTGTTGACAATTTTTCCGTGGTGAGGCAACTCAGTTACTTGAATAGATATGTACTTAGCTTGACTGTTTCTGACACAAGGCCATAATTCCAGGGCACAGAATGCGGATAGAAATCACTACTGCAATACTGTTTGCCAGATTACCTTGCTGGGAATAATCCATGGTGAGGCAATATTAATCTTCGTATAGATGTTACTAAGATTAACTATATCTGGTACAAGGCAATCATTTCGGAGCACTATACTTGTATTTATCAAACATTAATTAATACAAACGTGAACGGATGATTGTCTGTTAGAAATTTAGTTCGCTCATACAAACGGAAGAAAAATCGAAATTAATAAAAATCTGCCAAGATCTATCTATTTTTTACTAATTTCTATATATTACGTTTAAGCATATATACGGTGCGTGTCACGTTTGATATATGGCGTTCTGTGTCGTCGCTGGATAACCACGCTAGAACATAAAATGGTATCAACGAAAAGGACCATTTCTTTTTGTTATTCGTTTTTTTGAAGATGGTGGTGGAAGCATGGTTTCTAAGAGGCAGCGGGAGGAATGGCGTCGCTGGAACGCATGTCGCACGTTAGACAAGCGTCCATCTGCTGGTGGTCTTAGCCGGTCATTAAGCTGGGTGTGGGAGGTGTATCGCCGTTCCAGAATAATTGCGACTATTTGCAGAATTCGCGCCGTTCTGAAAATATCCAAAACACAGACAAACGCAATAAATCACTGTCGGAATACCACATCTTAGTAGCTTTCCGGCTAATCGATGACCATTCTAGTCCAGGCCTTTGAATTCTGTATCATAACATATATTTTGAGAGGGATTGGAGGAGGTACTTTGATAAATACACTTGTTTGCAGTGAGGGGTTAAATCATATTTATCCCTGAACTGCAAGCGACCTTCAGAAATTAAAACCATTTTTTAATAATTTTTAATCATTTTCTAATATAAGAGAAATAAACGATGTTCTAATCAAAACGCATATTAAACACAGACTGTTGAGCGTTTGAGAAGGAAACAAAAAAAGAGGGACATAGAAATTAAAAGAGAAAAAGAGATACAGAGAGGGAGAGAGAGAGAGTGAGTGAGAGGGTGAGAGGGAGATTGATGGGTTTAGAGAGAGAAAACGAGTGTATAACACAGAGAAGTTTTGGAGGGAGAGTAACTTCAGATAAAAGCAATTGCTCATGATTAACTTTCCTCTATTGTACCGACACTTTATAAATTTAAGCGCAGTTCTAGATTGGCGGGAAGGTTTCATAATTTTACAGTTGAAATGGGTAGATGTAACCGTAAGTTCTATACAAACAGTTTCTTCACTCGCACTTCTTGTTTGTGGAACGCGCTTCGGGTTTCCGACGTTCCAGCCAATTGTGATCTTTAAATTTAAAATGGTATGTCAATCGTTATCATTCTGTCTTAGTCCCTTCTCTTTTATTGTTCTCTCTCCTTAATAATTATTTTCACCACATTCTCTTACACTCACTCACTCACTCTCTATCTATCTATCTATCTATCTATCTATCTATCTCTCTCTCTCTCTCTCTCTATATATATATATATATATATATATATATATATATATATATATTCACCCCTAATATGAGGTAATTTGGAATTTTGTTGTGTAATATTATTTATATGCTCTGTTATAATAAATACATTGTGCTCTTTTTGTGGATCAGTTTTAATATTTTATATTACTAGAATCCACTTGGATTATATACCAACGGATTTATTACCTGTACTATATATATATATATATATATATATATATATATATATATATCAAACATATATATATATATATATATATATATATATATATATATATATATATATATCAAACATGTAGTGCTGTTTAATTTATATTACAAAGAATCAATCATACAAAAACTAAATTAGTAAAGTTAATGATATAAAATAGCAACATCGCTTCTCTAACTAAATTTTAAAGATGCATTAACCCACAAATCACTCGATGAATGTTATGTGACCTTTCTTTTTAAAAAATTATAACTGTATTAAGTTTTCCTTAAATACGCAAGTACTTTAGACGGTTCTACCAGTCATCACCAGACATGAAAACTATTTTGTTTTTGATAAAAATCAGGTAGCATCCGAGACAAAAAAAAAAAAAAAAAAATAATCCTGATCGAAATATGTTTTTTTTTTGTGTGAGTTATTAATAACGGATACAACATTGTGGAGCATGCAGTCGCAACGCTTGAAAATTTAAGTGAGTGCGTTTTTGTTACTAATATGGCAAATTATATATATATATATAATAAGTCAAGAATATATATATATACATATATATATATATATATGTATATATATATATATAAATTATTATATATATATATATATATACTTATATATAAATAATGATAAATCAAGAATAAATTATATATACTTATATATAAATAATGATAAATCAATATATATATATATATATATATATATATATATATATATAGTACAGGTAATAAATCCGTTGGTATATAATCCAAGTGGATTCTAGTAATATAAAATATTAAAACTGATCCACAAAAAGAGCACAATGTATTTATTATAACAGAGCATATAAATAATATTACACAACAAAATTCCAAATTACCTCATATTAGGGGTGAATATATGTTAGGTTGGTGCAAAAATAATGACGTAATAATGTCGTTTTTTGACGTATTTTTTAACGTCAAAAACGACATTATTACGTCATTATCTTTCCACCAACCTAATATATATATATATATATATATATATATATGAATAAACTATTAAGATTTTAAATATTTCTTTATGTCCTAGATAAATATGTTTATTACAATAATAGTTATATTTAGTCCTGAAACTACTTACTTAAAAAATTAAATATTTAAGTTAATAACAAAATTTTTTTCAGACATCGAATTTTCTATCAAACATTGTAAACTATCTTTTACATAATTTTGTTAAAACAAAATTATAACAACTCCATCTCTCTTTCCCCCTCCCCCCTATCCCTCTCTTTACCATAAGACTCACTTGTATACATTTTCGACAATTCATTTCCGTTTTATTAACCATCTGAAGAGGCCAAGTTTTCTGTCACTCCTCCTACTCCAATATAAAACATACTTAAGAGAGATATAAAATTAACCCCTCCCTATACTTTATATTGTCTGGTTAACTACCACTCTCAACCCCCTCTATTAAATTACAAAAATTACACTACCCACCAATTTCTAATCCCATTTTTTTTCTCATTTCGTTGTTGGAAGATTTATCTGATCATCCTGAATCCTTAAAAAAGGATTTAGGTGAAATAAATTATCGTAATGGTACATTAAATGGTTTGTTTTTCATTAC
This sequence comes from Acanthosepion lycidas, assembly GCA_963932145.1. Lineage (NCBI taxonomy): Eukaryota > Metazoa > Mollusca > Cephalopoda > Sepiida > Sepiidae > Acanthosepion > Acanthosepion lycidas. Next base: position 72,943,681 of record OZ010604.1, on the reverse strand, counting down.
ATTATATATATATATATATATATATATATATATATATATATATATATATATATATATATATATATATATAATGATTTTCGGTAAATTGCGATCAGGTATGTAGTTTCTTGAGGATTAATTGAACAAGGTACATTTGAATTTCTAGTTTCACTTGCATACATCCATTAAATTGATTAACTATCTTAATCTTTTAAGTGTATATTAAGGATTAGCCGATCGGATTTTGATATTTTAAAATTATTAATCCATGACCTTTGTTACTCTCGATAAATGGGTAATCCAGTATGCTACTGGTACAGCGCTGCCATATCTATATCTATATCTATATCTATATCTATCTACATATATATATATATATATATATATATATATATATATATATATATATATATATATATATATCATAAAGAAATAATTTATACAAAGAATTAAATAGCAATGTTAATGTGATTAATGGCGAAATCACTTCAGCAGATAAATACATATAACATAAAAATTTCGTTGATTTAAAATTTTTCAAAATTCAATTTCTCACTGGATCGATTTGGACAAGAATTCTAGCGTCTCGGCATTGCACTCTCCAAAACATATATTCATCTGTCAATAAGTAGCATAATTTAAAAAAACATCTTTCGGTCTACACATATTTCGTCTTAGTGCTTGACTGTGTTTGTGAAAATTACGCCCCTGAAGATGACAGTTTAAAATTGTCGAAAGTACTTAGGACGTGTCTTCCAACTGACAACAGCTTGAGTATAAGGATCATACTATTCAAGGAATTGATAGTAAGTTACTGTCTGATCAAGTCCTGTTAGCGAGGTGTTTTCTCCATTAATCACATTAACCTTGCTATAAATTGTTTCTTATATAAAACATAAGCTGCACACTAATATATATATATATATATATATATATATATATATATATATATATATATATATATATATATATATATATTGATGATTGCATTAATAAGAAACAGACTGTTGCCTCTGGTTGCTGACTTTAATGACCCCTTTTATATTTATATTTCCATACACTCTATCTCTGATATTGAATATTTTAAACCCAAAATAAAGCATATCTGAAAAATATTTTATCGCATTATATATATATATATATATATATATATATATATATATATATATATATATATTAAATGACGATTGGAAAAATGTTCATAAAAGCATAATGTTTCGAAAACATATGCGATAATGCATAATACCCAAATCGAAGACGAAAAAGTGAATTGTATGTATATGTATTTTGGGGTTTATTTAAAATTATGAGATCATATATTTTTTTCACACGCTGACGTCGCGCGTGACTAGAAAGCAAGAAAATGAGTGACTATTTAAAAAAATCCACTATTTACATTATTGGGATTATTGTCCTCATCTTTGTCGCCAAATTTATTATAAAGTTTCGGCCGTTGTACGCTCCGGCCTTCTTCAGGTGGTTGGAATATCGAACTGACCCCTTTATTTCGCTCACTGGGGTAGACTGGACAAAGATGAGGACAATAGTCCGAATAATGTAAATAGTGTATATAATACCTCATCTCAGAATTATAGACATATATTGAAAGGCCGAAACGTTGTGTTAAATATGGCGACATAGATGAGGACAATAGTCCGAATAATGTAAATAGTGCACATAATACCTCATCTGAGAAATATAGACAGATACTGAAGGACCGAAACGTTGTAATAAATATGGCGACAAAGATGTGGACAATAGTCCGAATAATGTAAGTAGTGTACATAATACCTCATCTCAGAAATATAGACAGATAGTGAAATGCCGAAATCTTGTAATAAATATGGCGACAAAGATGAGGACAATAGTCCCAATAATGTAAATAGTGTACATAATACCTCTTCTCAGAAATATAGACAAAAAAATGTCGTTTAACATTTTATGTTCTTTGTTTTAATTGTCTGACCCTAAAGATAGAAATCCATCAGAATGGGTAGAAAATAAATGAAATATTTGTTTTTTTACTCCATGCGTTCTCCATATCGACATTATTTTAAGAATTTACGCAAATGATAACAAAAGAGTTCTACATTAAATGACAATTGGGAAAACTGGAGTTGTATTATCGGATATTTTTGTCTTTTCGAGACATTATACTTTTATGAAAGTTCTTTCTAATGTATAAGTGACTTGCGACATCCTATCCCACCATCTATAGAGCGAAGCGTTCGGTATTTGATTGTATGTCGTTTCGTGTGTCAGCCGTAAGCTATAACTCTTCTCATAATGTGACGCTATCGTAACATTGCGACAAAAATCATTCCTTAGGCCTTTATAGTCCAATCACATTCAACTTCCGGTTCACCGTCTTCTACACTCTTCTATAAAAATAAAAAAAAAATGAGAAAAGCGCTGAACAATTTCTTTAATAATATAATAATCTGTAAAAAATGTTATATTGTTTAATGTACCTAGTTTTAAGTATAGCTAAAATAACTACTGTGATTTCAGACATTACTGTAAATCAGTTGGCAAATGTTTTCCGTGAACTGCAAAATCGTATTACCCTTTGTATTGCTAATGATGGAGGACTTGTGGAAACTTAAATAAAATTTCAATAAAGCCTTAAAAAATATAGATTTAGTTCTTTCTAATCCTTTTTACAAATTATTTTTATCGCAAATACAAATAAAGTTATACATTTTTTAAAGTTCACACGAACTATATGGACACCCTGTATATTTGCACTCCCGTCTTGCTCTGTTAAATACTGACCTTTCGTTTCGTTTCTTGATGATAGCACATGCATGCCGTATAAAAAAGAAAAAAAAACACACGAGACAGACTAACAATAAATTTACCCACTTTATATTTCAACATGATAACACTAATCACTTGTTGTTGTAAGAAGCAGTTACCCTCTTGATCCATTCATGATAAGTAGTCCTGGGTAATTGTCCAAATGAAGTACTATTCCAGTGATTTGTTTCGCCGTGTAATGCATACTTCTATCGCGACTGACTGTCGAGTTTAGTGTTATGTCCTGCCAGACCCCACATCACAACATCACCCAATCAACATAAATCGCCGAATGACTATTTCGTGGATACACATTGTTTGAGTAGACGTCACTGTTTTCAAGCTTTATAATTTCCGTCTCATGTTGTGTGTTTTTCGAGGGTCTTTAATGAAGAATCTGGGCCAGTCATGTCGAGGTATGTCTCTTCCGGATGTCTCCTTTAACTCAACTCTCCAAGTTTTTGCTCACCACTGCAGTAGCCAAATATTGAACTCACAACTCCTTGGGTCAAATCACTAGATCCAACCGACGGTTTTATCCACTGGGCCATTTGAGACATCCGGAAGAGCCATAGCACGTGGAACTAGAACAATCTATCTATCTATCTATCTATCTATCTATCTATCTATCTATCTATCTATATAATTTTCTTCTTTTTATTTTTTTTAGTTAAAACTAAAGTCATTTAAAATTCCAACTCTCAAGTGAGAAAATTAATTCGATTAAAATTGTATGTGTTGTAGATCGGATAGGCAAAAACAGTTTTATATTATTATTATTTTTAATCAGTCACTTTTAAATTGATTTGTTTTGTTTTGTTTTACGGTTAATCAAAACAAACAGGAGTTTTTGTGGGTTATTTAAAGTCGAAACATATTTTTTATTTTATTTCATTTTACTTTTTTTTTGTAAATGAATGCAGCTAACACAACCGGAAGTCGAACTCGGATCTCCAATTTCTCATTATGAGCTGCTATCCGCTGCACCACCCGCACCTCGACAATTTCCCCCCCCCTTGACTTCAGTGTAAGCTTCTAGTTATCAAAAATTTGAAAACAGTAATAATAATAATAATAATAATAATGAAAATAATAATAATGATAAAAATAATGAAATTGATAATAATAATGATAATAATAATGACAATAATAATAATAATGATATTAACAATAATGATAATAATAATGATAATGATAATAATAATAATGATAATGATAATAACAATAATGATAATAATAATAATGATAACAATGATGACAATAATAATAATAATAATAATAATAATAATAATAATAATAATAATAATAATAAAGGAAAACACAACCGTTAAGGAAGAAGTAGGCATACGGTTATTACTCTTGCTGAGAGAAATATTCTTAACCGGAAGTACAAGACATTCTGTATTAACACCCGTTTCCGGTACATTTTTTAGGTCAATCGCCCGTGCAGCTGATATTTGGCGGATATTTCGGTCGGTATTGATCGGCGGTTAAAGAAGTTTTGTGGAAATCCTTAAGGGCATCGTGTTAGATTTAATGTCGGGCAAAGAAGCCTTTGATTGTCTTTTTGTCGTTGTGCCAAATTCCGTCGCGATTTTTGGCTCGGAAATAAGCGAAACATGGAAACGATGTGATGAGAAAAAGAAGGCTTTTTTTTTTATTTTATATTAGAGGTTGAAGTAAAACGAAACAATTGTAGCAACGCTAGGGAAACACATCAGCAATGTAAATATATAAAGCATTCATATGTATTTTTTCCCATCTTAATGTAGTTAATTATGGCTCTCCATAGATATATTTTCTTTCTTTTTTTCCGGATTGTCATAACGTGTTGGGAAAGAAACTGAAAGCGTTTTTCGTTGCCTTCTCTTTTTTTTTTTTTCAACTTCGTTATGTTCCGTGTCCCCTCAGAATATAGACAATCATAGCTCTCCACCAATTCCTGTCCTTTTTAGCTTCTAATAAATTTCGTCATCTTGTTATTTCTCCAAAATTCTAAGTTCTATGCTAACAGTTTCTTTTATCGCACTTCCCACTTGGGGAACTCTCTTCCTGCTGCTTGATTCGCAGTGATCTCTAAAAATTCAAATGCAATGTCAATCGCTATCTTCTGTTTTCTTAATTCCTCTCCTTTTATTGTCTTAATAGAATATTTTCTCATATTCTCTAACATTCAGTAACCCCTTTTCATCTTAGTGGCTTTAATGCCTTGCTTAGGGAGAAATTTAAATGCATTGTCAATCGTTATATTCTGTCTTATTAATTCTTGTTCTTTTATTGTTCTCTCTCCTTAATAGTATATTTTCTCATATTCTCTAACACTTAGTAACCCCTTTGCGTCTTAGTGGCTTTAGTGCCTTGCTTGGCAGGAAATTTAAATGCAATATCAATCTTTATTTTCTCTCTTCCTAATTCTTATTCATTTATTGTGATCTCTCTTTAATAGTATTTTATTCATATTTCTAACACACAGTAACCCCTTGCGTCCTAGTGGCTTTATTGCCTTACTTGATGTGGGGGAGGATTAAAAACAAGCAGCTTTGACCCGCCATTCATTTAATCAACTTCCCTAAGTATGTCATACTTTCTTTTCTTCTGTCTCTCTTGCCTTCAATATATCATGTGAGTATTAGATTTCCCAAGCCCTCTTTCCTTATTATGTGCCCCCAAAAAACCGATTTTCTCTTCCTGATGTTAAATATGAGTGCCCATTTTGTTTCTATTTTCTCTATAACTTCATGGCTGCTCAAATACTCAGTCTATGATGGTTTTGAATTTAGAGAACTACTTCTAGACCGGTTATTACTGAAGATGCTGTGAGATGAAATTAATTCATGCGTTTCCGATTGTATTTGTGCGAAAGTGAATGTGATAGACTACGTAGAAATTTGAACTCCGATCGACGATTCCGTTTTCCGCATCAATAACAGTTGCGACACACACACATTGCGTAAATATCAGGATAAAATAATATTTTAAAAGCCACAGTTTTTTGCAGGACAATGTTATTTTAACAACTTTGATCCACAATGGAGCGCGCTACATACTCAACCTTGTACCAGATTAAACTAATCCTAATATTGGTAATGGATGCAAATGATATATCATCACGTCGGCAATATCACCAAATCTGGCATCCCGTCTACAGTCGCTTTCTCACGGACATTCTGTGGCTTCCCTCTGTCTTTTCTACAAATATTTTCATGGCAACTGCTCTGACGAGCTACTCTGACTGGTACCAAAACTGCATGAATTTAAGCGTGCTACTAGGTTGGCATTTCGGTTCCACCGTTTCCCTATCGAAACGGTGAAATATAACCGCCTTTTCTATTCCAACAGCTTCTCTTTCACTTCCCGACAGTGGAACTCCCTTCCTCTTACTTGCTTCCCTGATAACTATAATCTTCAAATATTCAAATGTAATGTCAATCGACATCTTCTGATGCCTTGATTCTGATTCTCTATGTCTTTTCCTTAAACATGCTTCTTTACTTTTGCTTTCACTCTTTGTAACCCCTGTGTTCTAGTGGCACTCCCGCCTTGCTTGAGGTGAAATGATTAAAAAAAAAAATAATGGTCGAGATGGCAAAAATTTTAATTTCTTCACTTTTCACCCCCCCCCTCATAAATGATATTATTATATCCATGGAATAATAACATCTTATTTCATGGAAGGAACAGAATAGCTGAAAGAAAAGGTATAAAATACATACTCCTGAAAGAGTTTTCTGCCCCTAATCGTAAACGAAATTATATACACATATTTACATTTCTCCCACACAGAGAAAATATAACACATATATGCAACAACAAGCAGTGTGAAAACGAAACGAAAAAAGGGAGTGTTTTATGTAAAATAATTCTCAACGGGAACTGCAGATATTTTTCTGTGTTTCTAGAGAGCCATATTCGAGCGGGCCGGGGTTGTATGCTATGTCGCTGCCGAAGACATATTTCGCAAACGGAAAACGACAAATCAGGAGATATTTTTTATCTGGTGAATATATATTTTCATAGGAAAACAAAGCCATAGTCTCGTTATGTGCACCATGTGGTTTACGGAGGCAGATTTAGCCTCAGCCCGAGCCGAGGAGCTCGAGCTAAATAAAGCAACGGCTGGATTTGACTACTGGAAACTGACTGAATAACCACTTTCGTCACCCTATGAAGTGACGTCACCCAGCGGCCGTCACGCTACACACGTAACTCCATCTCGACCAAAGGGAGGTAATGGATTTTTTTCCATTCATTAGTATCGGATATCCAACTGAAACGGTGACTTCCTGGACTTCAATCCTAATAAAACATGAAATATTAATAAATCTCTTGTCTAGTGACATTCAAAATGTGTGTGCATATGTGTTCATGTGTTTGGGCACGTGGTGTAATGGTTAGCAAGTGTTACTGGATCAATTATGAGTGAGTAGTGGGTTCGATACTCACTGAGTGCTCCATACTTTCGGCTTTGTGCCACATCTAAGCTAACACTTAGAAAATCATTGGGACACTTCGACATGGTGTAATGTTTAGCAACTATGTCTCACTTGATCAATTACGACAACGGTTCGGAGTGAGAAATTCGAGAGCCGAGTTCGAATTCCAGTCGAATCCATTACATTCACTTACTTGATATACCCTTGGGAAAGGTATGAATCCTTTTCTTATACCCTATCCCCCAGCTATGGGCAAATAGCAGGACAGACCAGGTTCTATAGCCCTGGATGGTAATTGGTCTACCTCAGAAAGAAATGGCAACCTACTGCGGGAAAAAATCTGCTTCGTCAGTAATGTATCGAAAGATACATGATCGCCTAAACATGTATCACGCATATCACATAACAGGCTGACTAAGTTCGATACTTATTAGGTGCACCTTTCTTTCGGAGCTGTGCAACATCTAAGGTTCTCAGCTTCTCTGTGTGGGTGCGTGTGCAAGAGTTTGTCTAACCGATACCATAAACCAATGTTTCATGTTCTAACATGACTTATGATTGACATTATATTTGAATATTTGAAGATTATAGTCATCAGGGAATCAAGTAGGAGGGAGTTCCACTCTCAGGAGGTGCAATGCTACAATATTGAAGTCATATTCTTCAATATTTTAGCCTTAAGCCAGACTACGGTAAGTTTTGTAAATAGCTATATATATTACTACAGAGAATGATGGATTCATTCGCTGGAGGTTTTGAATGTTCTGTCTTTGAATAAGTAAAATTTGACCTATGTTTTTATAAAATACATTTCCATAACTTTGTTCTCCGGGTGAATTTCCATGTTTGGTATAAACAAAAACATAAAACTTTCGCGCATATATATATATATATATATATATATATATATATATATATATATATATATATATATATAATTCGTTTCCTTTGGAATATCCAATATAAAATTACATATTTATATATTCAGGTCCTTTTCGTGACCCGGAAAATAAATACGAAACTTCGTTTCATTGAGATTTTTTTTAAGCAGCCCTAGCTCGATCCCTGTCTGTCTGTTTGTCTATCCTTGTCTTTGTACACATTTATTTATTGCACGCTCAGTGGCTGAGAGTGTTGCTTGTCTCCTTCTAGTTCGCGACATCATTTTGTAGTTGCGGTAAAAGGGTGTTATATACTTGAAATACTGGCGCAACACAATCTTCCCAGTCCCCCCCCCCGCCATTTAAGTATGAGTCATACTAAGTGAACCCTAGTACAATAACGAAATAACATTTCCCAACTTTTAGGGATATATGTGTTAATCAAATGAAGAATCTGCAAAGTTATTGGTCCTAACCTGGCATCTCTACTTCAGTCACTTTCCCACCGCAGTAACGTAGCTTAACCGAGCTTTTTGTTGCCATTGAGATTCTGCTACCTGATGAGGATTCCTCTCTGCTATTTTTCCGAGTCCTCGTTGGAGAAGGATTATTTTCCACCCTCCAACCTCTCTCTCTCTCTCGCAGGCGGGCCTCTCACTGCTCTGTGGCTACCTCCATGGAAAGTGCTCAGACGAACTATATTTCTAGGTTCCGCCACGTCTGACAGTTACGCCTAAGATGCGCCATGCCACTAACATTGTTGCAAACCACACACACTATCTCCGTATTCCAACGGTGAGAAGTCAGTTCCTTCCAAACTGTTTCTTCCCGTAAACAACTGTCCTGTGGAAGACGTTCCCAAGAGCATGTTTCCTCGATCGCTGAAATCTTAACCGGTTCAAGGGTAGAGTTAACCATTATCTTCCCCTCCTATCCACATAAACTACCCCTAAATCTCTACCTCGAGAGGCTCCCGTGCCTTGAGTATATTGAACCTTACTGTAAAAAACAAAAAGAAAAAAACATCGCCTTCATGAATTTAAGCGTAGTAGTAGATTCGTAACTAGGTCTCATTATTATAGTGTTGAAATTGCTAAATGCAACCGCAAGTTCTATTCTAATAGTTTCTTCTCAGTCAACTACGATCTTCACAAATTTAAATGCAATGCCCATCGATATCTTCCGTTTCCTCTAAACCTGTTATTTTATTGCCCTTTTTCCTCCAGTACATTTTCTCAGTTTCTTTCATACACAGTACCCCATTGTGTATTAGGGTACCACATGTTGTCCCACGCGTTTTCAAGAAATGGGGGCAAAATACTGTCCAGCCAACTGTAAAAAATCCTTAATTATAATACTTAATAAATCAAATATTCGCAACTTTTAATAATAACACAGGTTTACAAAAACAAATATAGCAATGTCTGTCTATATTTCTGAGATGAGGTATTATTCGGACTAATGTCCTCATCTTTGTCGCCATATTTATTATAACGTTTCGGCCGTTGTACGCTCCGACCTTCTGCAGATTCTTGGAATGTCGAAGTGAACCCTTTATTTCGCTCACTGGGATAGACTGTTCTAGTTCCACGTGCCATGTTTAATGGATGTCAGTTATCAGTTATCTCCTTCAAGGACACATAGTACGAATAATGTAAATAGTGTACATAATACCTCATCTCAGAAATATAGACAGATACTGAAAGGCCAAAACTTTGTAATAAATATGGCAACAAACATGAGGACAATAGTCCGAATAATGTAAATAGTGTACATAGTACAACATTTCAGAAATATAGACAGATACTGAAGGACCGAAACGTTGTAATAAATATGGCGACAAAGATGAGGACAGTAGTCCGAATAACGCAAATAGTGTATATAATACCTCATCTCACAAATATAGACAGATACTGAAGGCCCGAAACGTTGTAATAAATATGGCGACAAAGATGAGTACAATAGTCCGAATAATGTAAATAATGTACATAATACCTTATCTCAGAAATATAGACAGATACTGAAAGGCCGAAACGTTGTAATAAATATGGCGATAAAGATGAGGACAATAGTCCGAATAATGTAAATAGTGTACATAGTACCACATTTCAGAAATATAGACAGATACTGAAGGGCCGAAACGTTGTAATAAATATGGTGACAAAGATGAGGACAGTAGTCCGAATAACGCAAATAGTGTATATAATACATCATCTCCCAAATATAGACAGATACTGAAGGCCCGAAACGTTGTAATAAATATGGCGACAAAGATGAGGACAATAGTCCGAATAATGTAAATAATGTATATAATATCTCATTTCAGAAATATAGACCGATATTAATAGGGCCGAAACGTTGTGATAAATATGGCAACAAAGATGAGGACAATAGTCCGAATAATGTAAATAGTGTCCATAATACCTCATCTCAGAAATATAGACCGATACTAATAGGGCCGAAACGTTGTGATAAATATGGCAACAAAGATGATGACAATAGTCCGAATAATGTAAATAGTGTACATAATACCTCATCTCAGAAATATAGACCGATACTAATAGGGCCGAAACGTTGTGATAAATATGGCAACAAAGATGAGGACAATAGTCCGAATAATGTAAATAGTGTACATAATACCTCATCTCAGAAATATAGACCGATACTAATAGGGCCGAAACGTTGTGATAAATATGGCAACAAAGATGAGGACAATAGTCCGAATAATGTAAATAGTGTACATAATACCTCATCTCAGAAATATAGACCGATACTAATAGGGCCGAAACGTTGTAATAAATATGGCAACAAAGATGAGGACAATAGTCCGAATAATGTAAATAGTGTACATAATACCTCATCTCAGAAATATAGACCGATACTAATAGGGCCGAAACGTTGTGATAAATATGGCAACAAAGATGAGGACAATAGTCCGAATAATGTAAATAGTGTACATAATACCTCATCTCAGAAATATAGACCGATACTAATAGGGCCGAAACATTGTGATAAATATGGCAACAAAGATGAGGACAATAGTCCGAATAATGTAAATAGTGTACATAATACCTCATCTCAGAAATATAGACCGATACTAATAGGGCCGAAACGTTGTAATAAATATGGCAACAAAGATGAGGACAATAGTCCGAATAATGTAAATAGTGTACATAATACCTCATCTCAGAAATATAGACTGATACTAATAGGGCCGAAACGGTGTAATAAATATGGCAACAAAGATGAGGACAATAGTCCGAATAATGTAAATAGTGTACATAATACCTCATCTCAGAAATATAGACCGATACTAATAGGGCCGAAACGTTGTGATAAATATGGCAACAAAGATGAGGACAATAGTCCGAATAATGTAAATAGTGTACATAATACCTCATCTCAGAAATATAGACCGATACTAATAGGGCCGAAGCGTTGTGATAAATATGGCAACAAAGATGAGGACAATAGTCCGAATAATGTAAATAGTGTACATAATACCTCATCTCAGAAATATAGACCGATACTAATAGGGCCGAAACGTTGTGATAAATATGGCAACAAAGATGAGGACAATAGTCCGAATAATGTAAATAGTGTACATAATACCTCATCTCAGAAATATAGACCGATACTAATAGGGCCGAAACGTTGTGATAAATATGGCAACAAAGATGAGGACAATAGTCCGAATAATGTAAATAGTGTACATAATACCTCATCTCAGAAATATAGACCGATACTAATAGGGCCGAAACGTTGTGATAAATATGGCAACAAAGATGAGGACAATAGTCCGAATAATGTAAATAGTGTACATAATACCTCATCTCAGAAATATAGACCGATACTAATAGGGCCGAAACGTTGTAATAAATATGGCAACAAAGATGAGGACAATAGTCCGAATAATGTAAATGGTGTACATAATACCTCATCTCAGAAATATAGACAGATACTGAAAGGCCGAAATGTTGTAATAAATATGGCGACAAATATATACGTGTATCTGAATACGTACATAGCGGGTGTAACAGCAAAATTGTCCAAATCGTCTAACATGGGATAACTGTTCATGCCACAAAATGTTTAATATCTAAAAAAAACAACACTAAGCTACTTGAGTTTCTTTTTTCAGGTCTTGATGCCATTTGTCTTAAGATTCAGTGAAAAATTCTTTGACTTTTCAGCTAAAAAGAGGTCAGGTTAAAATTGTTTTGTGTCAGACCTACTGTCTTCCTAACTGAGCAATGGCAAGAGGAAAAAAAGATCATTCAGACGTTCGATAATGGTACCAACATTCATACTCTGGTTTCGATGTTCAAAGTCAATTCAAGAACCATCAAGAGAAAGGTGAATAAGTTTAAAAAAAAGAGCGGGTATTAGGAAGGAAAAGTGGATCAGGAAATTAAAACAGCAAAAGAGATCATCAAATCAACTTAACTACAGTTAACTACATTCTTATTGTTCAAAGTAGAGTCCAATAGTGTTATAGAAACCTCGTAGAATTTCAGTAAAATATCTTTAATCATTTCTAAGATATTGGACAATTTTCCTGTTACATCCAATATATATATATATATATATATATATATATATATATATATATATATATATAGTCTTAAGTTGTGCTATATTTATAGGATAAAGTGCTCAATATCAGAGATAGAGCGTCTGTAAATATAAAAGTGAACATTGAAGTCAACACTTAGAGGCGACAGTCTGTTTCATGCTAGAGTAGAGCAAATATAATTTATTCGAAATTTATAACATAAATATATTATAAAATCACTACAAAATTATCCATTTTGTTTCAACACTTCTTTTTTCTTATCAAATGGCAGTTTTCAACATCATCAGTTGGTAAGACACCAGAAGTGTTAAAAGAAAATGGCTAATTTTGTAGTGATTTTATAACATATTTATGCTATAATTTTCGAATAATTGCTTGTAATATTTTTTTCCCCAAAAATCTATTGCTAGTTATATTTTCTTCTCAAAAAATGTATTTCTGATAATATTCTTTTTTACAAAAATGTATTTCTGGTATTAAAACCTATTTTTACACATTCATAATATTTTAACCCTAGTTTAACTGTTAATTATTCGCCCATAGCTGGAATCCTAACAGGTGCTACCTGGAAACACCAGTAATTACAAGGTGGTTCCACGCTCCTCAAAACCTCCTGATCAAAAGGCTTGTTGTCGGATGTAGTTTATCGTCTTACCCAGGACGCGGATGTTGTTTATCGTCGTGCCCAGGACGGAAATTACAAATCGGAGATACCAAAATTAACCAAGAACAACCATTTCAATATCTTCGAAGTTTTCTAAAAGAGATCTTAAAGTGCAACACTGAAATCCGAAGATGCATTTGGATAACAAAAGATGTATTCCAAAAACTAAGCAGAGTATTAAGAAATAGAAACACTTCTGGCGTGCTAAATATCACTTAAGTTACCTTTTCTCCATCGCTTCCTCCCATAATTTCATCCAAACCGAACCTTGGAGTATTTATTTATGAACATGGGGAAAGTTTTCCCCAAGATATTAGTCTGTTATGATATTCTCCTAACGAGTGTGCAGGTTCGCCTCATCAGTGACTTGGGTTCATGACAAATTTCGGGTCTTTCAACATCATATCTGTTCGCCCCATAAACCCTACCGGAACAATACCTATACCGAACTGCTCATATAAACAACTGATGTTGAAATAGAAAGTGATGACTGAGAAACAACTTACGTCACTTCCGTCTCAGCCACGATCAGATAAAAAGGAGAACCAACCGAATTTCCCTCGTAGGTCCAACATGTGGAACGATACACCCTCGCAAAAGACAGGTAAGAAATTACTTTTATCGCCGGGAAAGTTTTTGTACCCTATGATACTCAGTATCTCATAACCCCACCCCGCAAAAAAAAACCCAATAAAAACAAACAGAAAAAAGCTGTTATGCCCATTCGCTGAGTGTTGGGATTATGATTAGAAACGATTTATCTTGTGGGTCAGATAAAAGACTGCATCAAGGGGAAAATCAAGAAATCGCCGTAAAAGGAAATTAAAAACAAAACAAAAAAAAAAAGACAAAAACGAACCTCCCTTCAAACAGTGACCTGGCTCACATCTTTTTATTAGGTTGGTGCAAAAATAATGACGTAATAATGTCGTTTTTTGACGTTAAAAATACGTCAAAAAACAACATTATTACATCATATTTTTGCACCAACCTAATATATCATTTTTATTTAATTTTTTTATCATTTTTAAATTATTTTTAATATCATTTTTATGTTTTTTTATCATTTAATGTCATTTTATTTCGTTTTTATATCATTTTTTATATCATTTTATATAATTTATATATCATTTTTGTATCATTTTTTATATAATTTTTTATATAATTTTTTTATCATTTTATATCATTTTTATATAATATTATGTCATTTTATATCACTTTTTATTATTTTATATATTTTTTTATATAATATTTTATAACATTTATACCATTTTTATCTCATTTTTTTATCATTATATATCATTTTTATATAATATATTATATCATGTTTTATCATTTTATATGATTTTTATATAATATTTTATATCATCTTATATCAGTTTTATCATTTGTATGTCATGTTTTTATCATTTTATATCATTTTTATACAATATTATGTCATTTTATATCACTTTTTATTATTTTATATCATTTTTATATCATTTTTTATGTAATTTTTTTATAATTTTTATACCATATTTATCTCATTTTTTTATCATTTTATATCAATTTTATATAATTTATTATATCATTTTTTTATCATTTTATATCATTTTTATATCATTTCTATCATTTGTATATCATGTTTTTATCATTTTATATCATTTTTATATCATGTTTATATAATTTTATATCAGTTTTATATTTTTTTTCGTATTTTCTTTTCTTCCTTGAAACTCAAATGGCGCCTCAAGTCACTCCGATTCTCTATCGTAGAGCTCCATTGATTTGATGTTTTAATCCATAAAACATTTTGAATTTTTTTCTGCATAACAAAAAAGCTGTTATGCCAATTCGCTGAGTTTTGGAATTATGATTAGAAACGATTTATCTTGTGGGTCAGATAAAAGACTGCATCAAGGGGAAAATCAAGAAATCGCTAAGGAAAGAAATTAAAAAAAAATGAAAGAACCTCCCCTCAAACAGTGACCTGGCTCAGCTCCTTTTATATCATTTTTATATCATTTTTTATCATATTTAAATTATTTTTTATATCATTTTTTATATTTCATTTTATCATTTTATGTCATTTTTACATCATTTTATTTCGTTTTTATATCATTTTTATATCATTTTATATCATTTATATATCATTTTTGTATCATTTTTATATAATCTTTTATATAATTTTTCATCATTTTATATCATTTTTATATCATATCATTTTATGTCACTATTATTTTATATCATTTTTTATGTCATTTTTTATATAATCTTCATCATTGTTATATCATTTATATATCATTTTTGTATCATTTTTATATCATTTTTTATGTCATTTTTTATCATTTTATACCATTTTTACATCATTTTTATACCTTTGTTTATAATTTTTATATCATGTTTTTATCATTTTATATCATTTTTACAACATTTTTTATATCATTTTTATATCACTTTTTATCATTTTATATAATTTTTACATCATTTTTATTTCATTTTTTATCATTTTTATATCATTTTTACATAATCATTTGTCATCTTAAATCATTTTTATATCATTTTCTATCATTTTATATCATGTTTTTATCATTTTATATCATTTTTATATAATATTATGTCATTTTCATATAATTTTTATATCTCTTTTATATTATTTTTATATAATTTTTTATCGTATTTTCTTGTCTTCCTTGAAACTCAACGGGCACCTCAAGGCACTCCGATCTCTTTCGTAGAGCTCCATTGATTTGATCTTTTAATCCATAACCATTTTGAAGTTTTTATGCACATTCTGAAATTGCTGTTATGGCCTTTCTCTCTTTTTTTTTTTTTTTTTTTTAATCTCCTCAATCCCAGTTGACTTACGGCTCTGCAAAAAGATCTTCCTGCAATACCACGACATCCGACTTCAATCGGAAGACAGGTAGTCCGCCATTGGTTAGACCTGCGTTTCTCTACCAGCTCCTAGTATTTTTCGAAATTTCTTTCAAAGGTCTCTTCCAAATACTCTTCCCAAAGTACTATAAGTTCGAGCATTACAACTTGCCTGGAGACAATTGACCAGATTATTCAATACGGGTGCAAGGAAGATGCTACTATTTACTCTGGGAAATTTCAACTGTTTTCCGTGGTCTACTCTCAACTGCCAGTCTCTGGCGGAAGGAAACATTTACCCACTGAGGAGGGATTTTTGCCACCTTTGACGAAATTGATCGTCGTCGTTTCAGGCTTGAAACTGCGAACACTGATTTCTGTAACCACTGCTTCGGCTAATGACTTCAGGACCTGGTCATGTATCCATCGGCCCCTCCCATCATCAAGGATCCTTGGTCAAGCTCTTAAAATGTGATTCAGCGTATCTTTCCTGGCACAGAGTGGGCATGATGATGTATGACTCTTCCTACAAGTATACAAGTTTGCAGAACTCGGTAGTAAATCATACACGGATTTTACAAGAAATTTAATCCGACTGGAGTCGGAGTGCCAGATATCCGACCAGGTTATTTTCCGTCGTAAAAAAAATTCTCCCATCGTATCCATGCTTCCTGCTGGTTCAATCTCAACATCTTGTATATTCTTTTATTCCCAACGTTGGCTCGGATTTCCTCCTGAATTTGTTCTCGTCTCTGCTTGTTCATGGTTTTTTCGTTTCTGTCGCTAAAACAGAAGCCTAGGCCAGCATGGCCTACTGCCAGCGTCTGTACGAGAATCTTCTGCCTAATATTTAGTTCACTCCCTGAACTCAATTTCCTTCCAGTGCGGACCTCGATGCCTGTTGCAGGAAATTTTGGGTTCTTAGAGTCCCTATACTGCAGGAATTGTCTTCTTCGGGAGACAACTGAAACTTTAAAAAAAGAAGTTGTAACGCGTTTGAGGTGCCATATAACGCGACACTGCTGAGTCTTATTGGGGGCCCAAGCTATCTGTGGCGGTAGCTGTTAATTCTCCTTTCCATGGCCTCCACTGATGTCATTGGAAAGTCATAGATAAACAAATACCAGAGAATTCTGGGGAGCACAGTGTGTAGATAAATCCACAACTTGAAACAGCCTGGAAGTCCGGATTTGTCCACCTTGACAAGCTATGATTCCAGTACGGAAAGATAAAGAATAATTATCAAGGCAAGATGGGGGGGGGCATAATTTTTCTGCCCAAAACCACAGGGACAAAATGCACGAGAGCTGCAAAATAACACGCACTGATGACAATATGCTGTACTATGATGTGTATATATTGTACAAAATACAAATAATATGACGTGTATATATTGTATAATATAAATAATTTGATGTGAAATATATTGGATATTACAAATAATTTGACGTGTATATCTTGTATAATACAAATAATATGATGTGTATAATACAAAGATTATGAGGTGTATATCTTGTATAATACAAATAATATGACGTGTATATATATTGTATAATACAAAGATTAAGAGGTGTATATCTTGTATAATACAAATAATATGACGTGTATATCTGGTATAATACAAATAATATGATGTGTATATATTGTATAATACAAATAATATGACGTGTAAATCTTGCATAATACAAATAATATTATGTGTATATATTGTATAATACAAATAATATGAGGTGTATATATTGTATAATACAAATAATAGTAGTACTTAACGCTGTCAGAGCTCTGCAGCAATGATATGCTTTTATTTAATTTAATATGTTGTTCTAATATTGTATGAAGATGTTTGGGAATACGCAAAAGCGGGAACAAAACACGGATTTTAAACTGATTATTGACATTTTATCCAAATGTAATCATCTTATTCGGAAATTAGAAAAATGTCATAAAGGATTAAACAGAGAGAACTTATCTTTTAAATTATTTATGGCGGATACATACATACATACATACATATAAATATATATATATATATATATATATATATATATATATATATATATATATATATATATATATATGGGGGTGGATAAATTGTCAAAATTACGCAAAAATGTAAATAACACAGATCTCATTTTAACCAAAATTACCACAATTACGCAATAATATCTTGAAATAGTCAAAGGTAAATTTTTTTAATAAAATCACTATTGGCTTTAAGAATTGTTTTTAAACGACTTCGGAATCTCCTGCAACTCTTCTGGACAGTCCCCGTGTTTCATTTACTTAATGCTACCACAATCCTTGCCTTTATTTCATCTTTGGTGTTACAAGAAGTTTTGTTGGTCTCTCGCTCAACTGCGCCCCACAAATAATAATCAAGGGGTATTAATAAATAGGGTTGCAGACTGGGGAGTTAAGTTACCAGATGTAAATTTTCTGACAGCCATGACTGGGTTCTTCTGCTTAGGTGGCATGGTGCAGAGTCATGTTGCCAGATATAGGGTCTTCAGAAGAACTTTATCATCAAGGCAACGTACTTAGAAGGAAAAATCTCGAGAGTGCCGGTATATAACATTATCGAAATATGACTCTACGCACAGGATTTTTCAAATATCTCCGTTCCTGAAACGATTACTACTTTCACAAGCTAGCATATATATATATATATATATATATATATATATATATATATATATATATATATATGACAAAAATATGCTTTTAAGGTATGTTATATTTATGGGTAAAAGTGCTCAATTCCGAGATAGAGCGTATGTAAATATAAATGTGGAGCCTGAGGTAGCCTGAAATATGCGTTTAAGCATGAAACAACTGTTGTCCACTTAAATTGTCCAGCATCAGGGTCAGATCATATTTAAATATAGATGTTGACACAGAGGTCAACTACGAGTGGCAAGAGTCCGTTTCATAATTGAGTGGAATCTTCTGATAGCCTGAGGATTTCATTTAAACTCACTATTGTCTCTTGTCGTTGACCTCCGTGTCCACTTTCATATACGGTTTGAGTAATGGATAGAGACTTAGATTGAGGAATCAGAGAGCCGAGTTTGAATTCCAGTCGAATCCATTACTTTCACTTTGGAAAGGTGTGATTCCTTCTGTTCACCCTCCAGCTATGGGTAAATAGGAGGACGGACTGGGTTTTATAACATTGGATCGCAACTGGTCTAGGAGAAGGACAACTCTGAATTCAAAACCTGCGAATGGTCATTTGTGGACCCTGTGGCACGCAATGCACCAAGTCTTTGTATTCGGCCCTTCAAAAAGGGTGGATGGTTCTGCACAAAACATTCACCACTATAATCAAATCTCATGTGCTGACGTCGGACTGTCAATTTTCTAGGAACTGATCTGCTTGACCCTCATACATCGAATTCGACGGGAGAGTCGAGTATATATATATATATATATATATATATATATATGTATATATATATATATAAAGGCAACTTCTACAAAGATATCATTAAACATAATGCGAGATAAAAATTTTATTTAGTTTACACAGCTAACCATTGGAAAACCCAACATTATCACCATAAAATGATTCTTATCAATATGCAATACCCAAATACTACGGTACTCTTAAAATTTTACTGGGATATTAAAACAAATGACTATATACCGGTAGTAAATTGGGATTTCGTCGCCAATTCCACACTCTTTTTTTGGCAGCGGCGACCGATGCAACCTGTGTTTGCTGAAAAAATATTCATCAAAAATATTAATGACCGAAACTTATTGAACGGAATGATGGCTTGTAATCACAGGAAAAAAAACTCTCCTAAAGTATTTGAATTCTGAATAGATGAGGGGTGAGCAAACTACTGTTTGCGGGACACATGCGGCCCGTTAAATGTAAGTAAAATTCGAAAGAGAAAGTTGTCAAACAGCGCCAAATAATTGACACAAAGCAATTTAATGCCTAATTTTAAGAAATTGGTAAATGACTGCAGTCAGACATTATTCACAATGAGTCATTGAGATCCTTCTGTTGCTGAGTTGCTTTGTTTTTCAAATAAGTCTGTTTCATGTGAAGTTACTACTACAGAATATCGATAATATTTTTATTCTTTTAAGCGAATTACTTTGTTTTCAAACAAATCTGATTCATGTGAAGTTTCGACTTTAAAATCTAAATTAATTTTTTTCTTTAAATTTAGTTACTTTATGTGTGTTTTATTTGAAGTTTCTACTTTAAAATATCAGTAACAATTGTTTCTTTTTATTTCTTTACGCAGAGTTAATTTGTTTTTCAATATATATGATTTCTACTTTTTTATAATATTAAGTAATAAAAATATATTTTTTTTTAAAACAAGGCCATTTTGTCTTTCAAATGTGGTTCATATAAATCTTCAACTTAGAATACTTATTAATATTTTTTTCTTTAAAGTACTTTAAACTGAATTACTTTGTCTTTCAAATAAATGCGTTTCATGAGAATTTTCTACAGTACTTTAAAATATTAATTAATAAAAATTGATAGCATTTTTTTCATTAAAAGCTTTTTTTGTCTATTTTAAATATTACTTATTTTAGGTTAATATACTATGCGGCCCAATAAAATTGTGAATTTTTAATGTAACCCTTGCACTGAAAAATTTGCCCACTCTGGGGATAGATCATTTATCCGAATATCACATGCCCATTACATATTCTAGGTTACATATTGATTACCACCCTTTAACCATTTAAGAGTCTATTAATACTTTCATCCTTTCTTATTTAAACTTTAAGCTTGCATCTTTTTTCCATTATACCCCACATACACTCTACATTTTGTATTTACACCCCAATAATATATTAAGTTTACATTAACTTTGAGCTTTGAATCTGCGTTTAATTTACCGTTCCTCCAATGAGACTCAGTATGTTTTTCATAAAACAACTGTAATAAGTGCTTCATTCACCAGTTCGTGCCTGACGACTTGGGAAACCATAAAACTTTAGGTTGCACTACAAACGTAGGTATATGTATATTTAATAACATATACTTCTTAGATATGACTAACTTCATTGAGCAATGCTTTGTTTACACCTTAAATATTTATTCGCTTATCTGTGTATGTACGCTAACGCATGCATATACAATTGCTAATATCTAATTCTTTGGTTTATATCCACACGTATACACACACAGACACACACAATATACAACTTAACACTCTTGAGCGCTTAGCTTGGAGCGGGTAGAATGGAGATCAACATGTTTTAGAGGATTCAGCAGTTTTCAATCTGCTTGTCTGGATCATCTTCAAGAAGGGAGAGCAAGAACTAAAAGGTCAGCCAATCTAACAGTGGTCTCATATCACAATCCTCACTCTTGCTCCATATGAGGCCTCCTTTGTGAATCACTAGCGGTTCTTAAATCCCAATAAAGATTATCGCACAAACTTTCATAACTGAATCAATAAGCTGTCAGATCCTCATACGTCGAAACCGACGGGAGAGTCCATTATTATAATTGTAGTTAACGGAAGGTACACAAGTCGATACTTTCCTATATATATATATATATATATATATATATATATATATATATATATATATATATATATATACATATATATATATATATATGCAGTTTTGTGACAGCACTAAAAAATTGATCCGTGAATTTGAGAAGATTAAAATAAAAATAAATAGACATACCAAGATTGTTCAACCAACCATGAATAAAGATATGCTCTCTCTCATTCTCTCAATATATATATATATATATATATATATATATATATATATATATATATATATATATATATGTGTGTGTGTGTGTCGGGGGGTGGAGAGAAAGAGATATTAGGAAAGTAACTATATATATATATATATATATATATATATATATATAACTCGTATACTGTTGAGATAACTATATATATATATATATATATATATATATATATATATATATATATATATATATATATATATGTGAGAGAGCAAGTGATAGAGATAGACATATAGTGAGAGAGAGTTACAGTGAGTGAGTGAAATAGATAGATAGAAAGAGAGATTTAAATAAGTGAGGGAGAGACAGAGATAGAGATGGAGAATTACAGTGAGTAATATCGATAGATAGATAGAGAGAGAGAGAAGGAGAGAGAGAGAGAGAGAGAGTGAAAGGAGGAGTAAAATAGATGTAATCCAAGAGTTTTATGTTCTTCATTTCTTCCTGTTTCGCTCGAATCTTCTATAAACTCTTCTCTTCCTGGTCACCCTGACAGTTTTGGCTATGATCACATCTGGCCTGATCATTTTCTAAGTCAGGTCACTTACATTTGCTTCCCTCGTCTGAAGCAATATCCTGTGCTAGACAAACATCGATGACTAGAAATAGTCTTCACGTCGCCCGTTTGACCCCCATCTCCCAGCATTTGGCCCAGCTGTGTGACTTGGCTTCCCTCAAGCACTTTAACATTCTCTTCGTCCGTTTCTTACTCTCTTTACAGTTTCCTTCATCGTTCTTTCATCTTCTTCCTCTGTCTTTCTTTCTTTCTTTCTTTCTTTCTTTCTCCCCGGCATTACTGTTACTTTCTTCTTTTTTTATTTCTTTTCCTCCTCTTTTCTGCTTCTTTCTTTCTTTCTTTCTTTCTTTCTTTCTTTCTTTCTTTCTTTCTTTCTCCTCTATTTATTCTTTCTTTCTTTCTTTCTTTCTTTCTTTCTCCTTTAATTTTCTTTCCCCCTATTTTACTCTTTCTCTCTTTCTTTCTTTTTTCTCTACCTTACTTTATCTTTTTCTTTTCTCTTCTGATTTTTATAATTCTTTCTTTTTTCTTTTTTTTTTTGGTTTCTTTTTTGCCTCTTATTCTTTTTTCTTTATTTCTTTATTCTCCTCTTAATTTCATTCTTTATTCTTTCTTTCTTTTTTCTTTCTTTCTCGTATATTTTACTGTTTCTTTCTTTCTTTCTTTTTTCTTCTACTTTACTCATTCTTCTTTCTTCTCTTTCGTTCTTTCTTTCTTTCTCCTCTGATTTTTATATATTTTTCTATCCCTCTTTTTTTCTTTCTTTTTTCTCTGAATTCGTTTTTTATTCTTTCCTTCTTGGGTTCTTTCTTTCTTTTCTATTCCTTTATTTTACTGACTCTTTCCTTTTTCTCTGTTTCCTTGTTTCTTTCTTTCTTTGTTTATTTCTCTTTTGATTTTGATTTTTTATACTTCTTTTTTCTTTCTTTTTTTCTACTTTGAATTTCTTTCTTTGTTTCTATGGTTCTTGGTTTCTTGTGTATTTCACTGTCTCTTTCTTCCTTTCCTTTTCCTCTATTTTTTTCTGTTTCTTTCTTCCGTTCTTTCTTTCTTTCTTTCTTTCTTGTCGTTTACACAACATGTTTCTTTCTTTGTCGTCTTTTACACTTCATATTAATCCTTTATTTATTTCTCATACATCAGATCAAAAGTTGATTCTTTAATATCAAAACGATATATACATCTATTTGGTGCAAGTGGTGAGATATCTCCTGTCAGCATTTAATATATATATATATATATATATATATATATATATATATATATATATATATATATATATACGGGGGAGAGACATGTAGAGGGAGAGCAGGATAGAAAGAACGACATAGAAAGTGAAAGCGGCCATAAGAGATAAACTATTTGTATGCCTGCCTGTCTTGATGAACTGCATTTAAAATCTGCTTTATACCGTAAATCGAACATTGATTCCCCCCACCAGCCAATGATAAATACGTCACAATGTGATCCATGCCTTATTTGATATAGCTTACCACTATCGGCCGGGCAAAATCCATTAAAAGCTTACCAGAGTAGGGCGCAATTTAGAAAACCTGTATTCGAAACATTGGCTTTCTTTCTTTCTTTCTTTCTTTCTTTCTTTCTTTTTTTTCCTTTTCCATTACCAAACAAAAATTAAAAAAAAAAAAAGCATAAATAGTCCAAATTTTTCCCTGACATGAAGCTGAGTGATCATTTTAAATCAATTGCTTACTCTGTTGCTAGCAATGTTGGTTCACTGTCTAGTGTCAAAATCTTTCTCATCAGAATCCATCTTGCCCGTTTATAAATTTACCATTCATCCGAGCATTAAATAATGCCGCTCTATCTGGTCTGGTACTTCTGCTGCATATCCCAAGTTTCTTGGCAAAATCCAAAGATGATTATATCATTTTATCGTAACTGACCTGATCTTAACTTCAGTCACTACCGCCGTGATAAAGCTTCCATCTGTCTTTTCTAAAATATATATACATGCAAATTATTATATTAGAGCTCATCTCCTTGGTATCTCGACCGCATAAATTTAAACGCACTACTTGATTGACCATTAGGTCTCCTCGTTTTACTGTTGAATAAGCTAGCTGTAAACGTAAATCCAAATATAATAGTTTCTTTGTGCTTCTCTTTGAAACACAGTTTCGAATTGAGAAGTAGGAGGAATGATACAAAAGCAAATGTAACTATGAGCTAAAAAGCATAGGAAGTTGTGGAGAGCCACAAATACCTCTTTACTGAAAAGACATGGCATTGAAGGTTGCCGCCATATGTGCTCCGAAGCTCAAGCAATATTTCTAGAGATTTTCGACAAAATCCAAAGAAGGCTATGGGATCATGACTTCAGTCATTTTCCCACCAGTGTCTCTGTGTCTTTTCTACAAATATTTTCATGCTAATTGTTCTAATGAGCTCATCTCCTTGATACCTTAACTGCATGAGTTTAAGCTTACTACTAGATTGGCAGATAGGTCACATCATTTTACTGTTGAAATAGCTAGATGTAACCATGAGTTGAATTTTAATAATTTCTATTCACATATTTCTCACCTGTAGAACTCTCTTATAGTTTCTTAGCACCCTGCTACCTACGATATTCAAAAATTTAAATTCAATGTCAATTGCCATCTTCTATCTTCCTGAATCCTATTTTTTCATTGTCCTTTCTTCTCACTAAAGTCTTCTTAGTCTCTTTCACTTTCAGTAACCCGTTGCGTCTTAGTGGCTTTATCGCCAACTTCTGTCTTCATGAATCTTATTCTTTCATTGTCCTTTCTTATCACTAAAATTTTCTCAGTCTCTTTCACTTTCAGTAACCCCTTGCGTCTGAGTGGCTTTATGGCCTTGCTTGGGGTGAAATGATTAAAAGAAAAAAAATAAGGAAAATACCAAATTCATCTTTTAGCGGGACAAAATAAAAATCAGCTGAACTCCCTTGTATTTCTTGAAAAAGGTCATTGAGAAAATTCAAGAATCTATTTTTTTTGTAAAAGTTTAAAATTTAATCACTTAGGAATTTATGTACAGATTATAGCAAAGGTTTCTGGTTTTTTTTTTTTCATTTTTTTTTAGGAAAAACTGCTAAATTATTTCTTAGGGTTTGAATATCGAAGTGACCTTTTATCTTATGTTCCATCTAAATCTACCATTCATCCTGGCATTGAAGACCGCTGTCATATGTGGCCTGGAGCTCGTCTAATATTGCTAAGAGATTCTCGACAAAATCCAAAGAAGGCTTTGGGATCATGACATCAGTCATTTTCTTACCAAGTATGATGGGGGTTCCCTGTGTCTTTTCTACAAATATTTTCATGCTAATTGTTCTAATGAACTCACCTCCTTGATAACTTGACTGCGTGAATTTAAGCTTACTACTACATTGGCAGATAGATGGCTTGGAAAATTTGATGCACACAGTATCTATTGAAGTCATAAGGGAGTGGAGGAGATAGTGGGCGCATAACTGACCAGCTTGTGTGAATAGTGGGGTGGGGGGAATGAGAAAAAGCCAAACGTGACTATGAGCTAAAAAGCATAGGAAGTTATTTTTTAGGATAATTATATATCGTTTATTTAGGCCATATTAACATAATGTAATGCACAGCAGGAAAATGATAAATACTTCCCAGCGATTGCACTGTTAAAAAGCCTTTCCGCCTATGCTGACATTTGACTTTTGCTAGATCTGCTGCTAGGAAAATTGATTCTGTGTCATGCCAGACAATTTATTTTTGCCAAATTCTAAACAGTATTAACAACATTTACCGGCCTGAATGTCCGAGAAATTATCACAGTAAATATGCGTCTTCCGACAGGAATCGAACCTGTGTCCTATACGGAACCGTCATGACGTGATTTTACTGATGTCGACACAGAAGAGCGTTTTGGTTAGAACGGTCGATTTTACTGTTTTTAAACTACAATTCTCCATGATTTTCTCTCGTACATTCATATCTGTTCGATGCAGTAAAATCGACCTTGATAACCGAAACGCTTCTCTGTGGCTCAATCGGTAAAAGCACGTCAGGCTATGTGACGGTTCCGTATAGGATACAGGTCCGATTCCTGTCGGAGGACGCATATTTTGTATGAAAATTTATCAGACATTCAGGCCGGAAAATGTCGTTAATACTGTTTATTATAAACAGAGCATTTACTTAAATATTTTTATATATAAAAAGAACGTATAAACATAAAAACCAAAGCGTTTCTGGTTAAACGAATCTCAAATTCAATTCAGCGAACAATCGTGAAAGTTTTTTTTTGTATTATGTAAATGGCAAGGATAAAAGCATTGAAAACTTTCATTATAACTTTTTCTTCATTTAGAGAATTAACGATCCCATTAAAACACTAAGAGAATAATGTAAAATAAAAAAAACTTAAAGTAAGAATATCTTATTAAAAAAAGAAAAAAAATAGAAAACTTAGTAAAACTATTTAATTTTGGAAATTACTTCTTCATTTCCTAATTATGAGCAACTCCTTCAAGAATTCAATAGGAGTTAATGATTCAACTTCCATTATGACTTTTTTTGATTCATTTGTCAGCATCTTTCTATTTTATTTTAGCTTTTTTGAGGGTGGATATCCAGCGATCAACTTTTCGAGAAAAATATTACGTCCTTTCTGAACTTTCCGTAACTAATTTGACGCTTAACCATCCCTCTGCCGAAAAAATTCCTTTGTTGGATCAGCGACGCCAAATCGGCCACGCCAAATCGGCCACGCCAAATCGGCCACGCCAAATTGGCCACGCCGAATCAGTGACGTCAAGTCGGACACACCGAATCAGCGACGTCAAATCGGCCACGCCGGATCAGCGTCCTTCAAATCGGCCACGCCGGATCAGCGTCCTTCAAATCAGCCACGCCGGATCAGCGTCCTTCTAATCGGCCACGCCGAATCAGCGACGCCAAATCGGCCACGCCGAATCAGCGTCGCCAAATGGGCTACAACGACACATCCCATTCACCCCGACGGTAGTTCATTTTTCTCTCACAGTGTGAAAAATACATGAATAAAAAAATTCAACAGTGGCAAATCACTAAGATAAATATAAAGTGAAACGAAATTTTAATAATATATAAAAGAAATTGAAACAAGGAATACCTGAATGTAAAAAATGGTTTGGTTTGATCGTTTTGGTTTACGGCGTATCAGCCTCAAAGGTTTATTTAATACCGACAAGATTTTTTTTCCTTAAAAAATTCAATGCTGGTACTAAAACCTATTTTTACACTATCATAGTGTTTTGACCCCAGTTTAGGGGTTAACTATTTACCAATAGCTGCGGCCTTAACAGATGTTACCACTCCGGGTCAGTGTGGACCTTGGAATACCAGCAATTAAGAGGTGCTCTCACGCTCCTCAAAACCTCCTGATCAGAGGCCTTGCTGTTGGGTGAAGTTTATCGTTTTACCCTGGACGCGGATGTAGTTCATCGTCTTGCCCAGGACGCGGATGTAGTTTAACGTCATACTAAGGAAGCTGTAAAACATGTATGCGGTGTTGGCGATATGAGTAGCAAAAAAGAAACACAAAACATTGCCTTTTCAGTAGATTGAAATCGAATTACATTATTTTCTCTCTTTTTTTCTTCATTTTCTTCATTTTCTTTTTCTCTCTTGTTATATATTTTTCCTTCCACTTTTCCGTTTTTGTGTTTTCATTTTATATAATATTTAACGTTTTATTTTCTCGTGGGAGGAACTTTTAGATTTTCAGATTTTTCTATTTTCTTTTCTTTTCACATGTGCTAAAATGTTCTGTCATTGGGTTATTTGTTATCTCCTTCTCCGTTGACAGTATTTAACCAATAACGGTGGTTATTTCTCTTTATATGCTTCTTTGGCATGAGGTTGATTCCTTTCCATTTAGAAAAGATCTTTATCGTTACTGACCTCACTCCATTTTGTGTAGGCCTATTTGGTCACATAAGTGTGTTTTTATTTTTACTAGGAGTTTGGGTGAGTTGAGACGATTTCATAGATGGTCTGATCTCATTGAGCTTCGTTGCTCCAACTAACTTTTCGCCTTTTTCTCGGGCGCAATTTGAAATATCGAGTCAGGTGTCTGTACGTGCATAGTTATTTTTAGGATCCACGCGGCATGTTTGCTATGGGGCAATCCTTTTAGACTCCACAGTCTTTTTCCTGTTTTTAGTTTGCCACACACACACACATACACACACACAGAAAGAGAGAGAGAGAGAGAGTGAGAGTGAGTGTGTGTGGAATTGCAACATACAGAGAGAGAAGACTTCACTATGCAAATTAACCCAGGGAGGTTAAGTTACATTAGTGAGTTATAATTTAGAGATCTATCTATCTATCTATCTATCTATCTATCTATCTATCTCAGTTATTTCATATCTACTTTCTCAGTCATTTCATATCTATCTATCTATCTCAGTTATTTCATATATATATATATATATATATATATATATATATATATATATATATATATATATATCTCACAGTCATTTTATATCTATCTATCTATATTTTGGGGAACGCAGTTTTGTATGCAGCTGGAATAAGAATGAAAAAGACGCACTACGAAAAACGTTTGTTGATTTGAAATAGATATACGTGAATGTTGATTCACCGGGGCGATGCTGATATATATATATATATATATATATATATATATATATATATATATATATATATATATAATATTTTACATTGTGACACGGAAATTTCTACGTTACGGAACTGTAAAATACTTCCTACATGTTGGACTCTCCTGTCGTATTTGTCGTATGAGAGTCAAGCATCTCAGATCCTAGGAATCGACAGCCAGACATCAGCACATATGATTTGATTATAGTTGTGCAGGCTTTGTGCAGAACCAGCCACACTTTTTGAAGTGCCTACATATTACAATTAGTTCATTTTGCTGATTTAATAGATCATTATTTTAGGAAAGCTTTTCATGGGTCATTTAAAAACTTACAAATTCTCGTGTTCTTTTTAATATTTTCCATTTTACTGTTGGCCTTTATTGATTTCTTTTAAATACTAAAAATAATTAGAGAAATATTTTCGGTTACGGTACCCATTGTTGTTATAAGAAGAAATATGTTGATACCACCTTCGTTTAAAAGTGATTTTTTGGTCTTCCAATATAAAATTTCTTATCAACTGGGTTTTCAGTAGATGAAATGGTGCACTGGTAAACAATAGATTCAATAAGACATTTATTTTGCAATGGGCAATTTATGGGATTTCTACAATTACATAATTTATTATCAATATTATTGATTTTCAAAGGATTTGAGGACATATTTTATATGTTTTTTTTGTCCTTGTTTTGACGTGAGAAACGCACCCCTAAAGTATTTTTGATACACCCTATATACATACATATATATATATATATATATATATATATATATATATATATATGTATATTTTTTTTTTTTTTTTAACAATAAAAAATATTAAAAAATTAAAATCTTCAGACACACTGGGTTGTAGATTAATATTCGTTCGTTTTTTTATTATTATTATTTCATTTAGATTTCTCGACTAGTTTCGGCCAAAATGGCCATCATCGGGAGGAGAAATATTTCTGCTTGATGGTAGCAGTAAACTACAGAATTGAATGTCTTGATGGAGAAAATGAACTTTTGTCTGTAGTTTTCATTTTTTTTTTATTTTTTTTTATCTTTTTAACATGAATCTTTTAAACATTCCTTGTGTTCGTCAAACAGTCTCTTTTAAGTTGTTATTTGAGATAAGAGCTGAATGGATCTATGCTTCTCTGAGTTCCCGTGTTCATTTTGACAGTATATATATATATATATATATATATATATATATATATATATATATATATGGAGAGAGAGAGAGAGAGAGAGAGAGAGAGAGAGAGAGGCAGGGTGTATCGAAGAACAAAATATCGGTTGCGATGGATAAATTCTAGTTTACGCAAAAATGAATGTAACACAGGAACGTCATTTTACCAAAGTCACCCAAAATCATTTTGAAATATTAAAGAGTAAATTTATTCATATAAAATCGCCTCGGGCTTCAACCACGGCCTCCAGGCGACTTCGGAATTCTAGCATCTCTTCTGGGCGGTCTTCTTTAATATGGTAAATGCTTCTATGATCCTTGCTTTCAGTTTATCATTGGCGTTACAAAAAGTTTTGTTAGCCTCTCGTTCCACTGCATTCCATAGGTAATAATCAGGGGGTGGGAAGTTAGGTAGCAAGATGTAAGAAGTGAGATAGTCGCAGAAATTGTCTGACAGCTATGGCTGCGTTCTCCTGCTTGTATAGCATGGTGCAGAGCCAGGGAAGCACTACCTCCTACTTGATGTAGGCGTCCGTATTGAGATTGAGGCGATGTGGGAAGAGGAATAGAGGCATAACGTCACCATCACTAGTGATCACTCCAAACATCTTCGTAATCACCATTAGAATCATCCAACTCTTCCCGAATCCTCTGTATTGTACTCAGATTGACACTCAAACACTCTGAAATGTTCGTATTGGAGTTTCCGGTATGAATGCCAAGCAGTACAAGCAGGGAAGCAAGAAGGGGTTTCTACTGGCGTGAAATCCGAGAAAAGAAACTAATCGAATAGAACATACGCTTGTGTCGAGATAGTTCAAGAGTAAAATGGTGAAGCCTAGTTACTAATGTAGTAGCACGTTTAAATTCATGCAATCATTACCCTATGGAGAAAATCTCATCAGAGCGGTTACTGTGAAAATATTTGTAGAAAAGACAGAGAAAAAATCAGGTTAAGTCGATGAGGAAGTAACTGAAGTCGAGATGCCTGGTCAGGATCAATTAGATTGCAGACCCTTCTTTGAATTTTGTCAAGAATCTCATGATATACAGCAGGAAAACAATTCATGCAAGATACTAAAGAAAAAGATTATTAAAAAGGTTACTATGAAAGTATTTGATCTCAGACAACGCTGTGAAAACCCTGTCAAGGCTAGTAAATTAGGATGGGCCAGTACTGCTTAGATATAACATCAAAAATCTTATTTTGGTTTGATTTAACTCTTGGAAGGATAGAGCATGGCGGAATAATTAGATATTTACTGGAGCAGTAAAAGAAACCACCTTTTTTTTCCATTATGGACATACACCTGTGCCCGGGGTATATTTGTTGAGTATACGCAGTAGATACAACATATCATTTTCAAATTTCTAGCGGAGTAAATTGCCTCATGGTACTCTTTTCTCACAGACGGTGTCCAGCTGACCCTACTATACAGTGCAGTCGACAAAATCAAAAAATAAATAAATGAACAAAACAAATAAACAACGCGCATGCGCGAAATTAAAAATATAAAATGCGACAATTTACACTTCGTACCCTGTATACATGTGTATGTGTGTGTGTGTGTGTAATTAATAATTATTAAACTATAAATTGGTTGAACAATCGACTAATACACTAATTATTACGTAAGAATATTGTTAATAACGACTGGCGAGTACTGACGAAAAAGTATTTTACAGCAATATCGGGGCGGTCATTTCGTCAGATCTCTCTTACGCATAAATATGTTCACAAACATATTTTATGCATAATATTATAGCTATAGTCATTATAATTATTGATTTGTTATACAATAGTCGGACAAAAGTTGTTTTTTTTTTTTTTATTCTAATAGAAGCACAGAAAACAGATCAAAATGAACATAAAACCTGTCAGTTCATATCTATCTATCTATCTATCTATCTATCTATCTATCTATCTATCTATCTATCTATCTATCTATCACAGTCTTTTCGCATCTATGTTCATATATCTCTCTCTTTCTCTGTCTGTCTGTCTGTCTGTCTATCTATCTATCTATCTATCTATCTATCTATCTATCACAGTCTTTTCGCATCTATGTTCATATCTCTCTCACAGACTTTTCACGTCTATCAATGTTCATCTCTCTCTCTCTCTATCTATCTATCTATCTATCTATCTTTCTACGTCTCTTCATGCTTTTCTTTTTATCTCATCACCTATAAGCTTATATTTGATTCTATCTATCTATCTATCTATCTATCTATCTATCTATCTATCTATCACAGTCTTTTCGCATCAATGTTCATCTATCTATCTATCTATCTATCTATCTATCTATCTATCTATCTATCACAGTCTTTTCGCATCAATGTTCATCTATCTATCTATCTATCTATCTATCTATCTATCTATCTATCTATCTATCTATCTATCTATCTCTTCCTGTTCGTTTCTATCTATCTATCTATCTATCTATCTATCTATCTTTCAGTCTTTTCGCATCAATGTTTATCTATCTATCTATCTATCTATCTATCTATCTATCTATCACAGTCTTTTCTCATCTATCTATCTATCTATCTATCTATCACAGTCTTTTCGCATCTATGTTCATATATCTCTCTCTTTATCTATCTATCTATCTATCTATCTATCTATCTTTCAGTCTTTTCGCATCAATGTTTATCTATCTATCTATCTATCTATCACAGTCTTTTCTCATCTATCTATCTATCTATCTATCTATCTATCTATCACAGTCTTTTCGCATCTATGTTCATATATCTATCTATCTATCTATCTATCACTGGCAAAAAGTTTCTTTCTAAAGAGTTAACTGAAAATCCTTTTGGTTTCTTTTCCCTTTCATCGCTCCCTTCGTCTTGTCATGCTTCTTCCATTCCCCCCTTCTTTTCATGTCTGTTCCACCTTCAAGTTTCTTTATTTCTTTGCAAATTAACTCTCGATTCAAGACAAATTTTGCATTGCCTTTTTTCCCCCTCCTCGTGTCGATACTTCTCAGGATATTTTTTCACCCTTCCTATTTTCTCGCATTCTCCTTCCATAATAGACACGAATTAAATATTCCGCATTTAAATCGCATTCTCAATGCTTTGCATTTCGTTTTTACTCACATCAATTCTTCTGATCTCAATTGCGGCTGACGAGTAAAATATTGGCGGGAAAAAGGAGTAAATTCTAACTGAAAGATGGTTTGAAATTTATTATCACAAGCCATTGTTAGAAAGTTTCATTGCCAGAAATATGGTGTTTGTTTAGATAAGATCAGATTAGATAGATTGATAGGTAAATAGATAGATAGATAGATAGATAGATAAATAGATAGATAGATAGATAGATAAATAGATAGATAGATAAATAGATAGATAGATAGATAGATAGATAGATAGGTCGATTGAGGCAATCGGATATCTAGCCACACTGATGACCTGTGAAACTGTCTGTTTGTGGTTGACTGCATACATATATACATACATATATAGATACATACATACATACATATATATATATATATATATATATATATATATATATATATATATATATATATATATATATATGAAAGTGAACACTGAAGTCAACATTCAGAGGCGACAGGCTGTTTACACCATAATTTTAGGATACCCCTCGTGTTTCGTAGAGTTATATTTATGGTTAACCGTCCTGGGTAAGGCGATAAACTACATCCGCGTCCCGGGTAAGACGATAAACTACACCCGCGTCCTTGGGAAGACGATAAACTATATCCGCATCCTGGGTAAGACGATAAACTATATCCGCATCCTGGGTAAGTCGATAAACTACATCCGACAGCTAGTTCTCTGTTCAGTGTTTTTCAAGTGAGTGGAACCAGCTCTTAATTGCTAAGTTTTCCCAGGTCCACCCTGACCCGGGATGGAAACACCTGTTACGGTCCCAGCTATGGGCAAATAGTTAACGCTATAAAATACTATAAAAGTGTAAAAATAGGTTTTAATACCAGCAATACATTACTAAGAATCATTTCTTGGAATAAATATTACCAGAAATACTTTTTTGAGAAAAAAATATTACCAGCAGTAAAAATCCTGTTTTTTAATTTGTCTGTATTAAATAACCCATTGAGGTTGATATGTCATCAAACAAAAATAAGAAACCAATATATCCTGAGATAGATAAAAAATATTACCAGCAATAAAAAAAAAACTTGTCAATAACCCATTGATAAAACAAATCAAACCAATATATACTGAGATAAATAGATAGATAGATACATAAAAAAATATTACCAGCAATAAAAATCTTGTCAGCGTTAAATAACCCATTATTTCTCTTCACTAAAGTCTTCTCGTTTCTCTTTCATTCTTAGTAACACCTTGCGTCTTAGTGGCATTATCGCCATCTTCTGCATCTTGAATAGTGTTCTTTTATTGTTCTTTCTCCTCCCTAAAGTAATATTTTTAAAAAAATGTATTTCTGGTAATATTTTTTCTTCAAAAATGTATTTCTGGTAATAATTCTTTGTTAAATTGTAGTAATGAAAATTTTGGTAATCCGTATGGATAATCCCAAGGAAGATAAAACCAGCTCCGCTCAATGTTATAATGCAGTAAAGTAAACAAATGCAAACCAAATTTATGGTGAGTACAATTAAAATTGTTATGTTATCGTTATTTCTACCGTTGCTATGGCTTCAAGTTTGTATTTTACCCCAACTCTTGTCAAAGTAATCTAACTGTAATTTTGTGATTTTAAGTATATACTCCCGTTGGGAATTCCTGTATATGGACATATCTACAATTGCAGTTTCTCACGCGATCGCAAATTCTAGGTCGCTTGACCATCACACAGAAAATCGACTTCAGATGTGGAAAGGTGATTTTATTTGGTTCAACACTGTAGATATTGGACTAAGTTTCGACAAGGTTAAATCTCATTCTACGAAAAGGAATAGTAAATGAAAAAGAAAAAAAGTTACAGTAAAAAAAAAAAAAAAAAAAAAAAAGAAAAAGAAAGAAAGAGAAAAAGAAAAAAGAAGACAATAAACGAAGACTGAAAATTCATTCTGAGACATGAATGAAAAGTTCTCGGTCTAACTTGGCGGAAATGTATTTCTTCCCCTGCTAAATCTCATCAAAGGTCCCTGTCATATGTTCGTCACATAGCGACGTTGACTTCGACAACAAGCGAGAGACAGTCAGGCGAGTTAACATTATTAAAAGCATTAAGCAGAAGAAGCTAGTACAATTTTAGACTCCCTGTTCGGTTTCCCATTGCTGTTGCGTCTACATTGAATCGCTGATTTGATTTTGTGTGAGTAGCCTAGGATTATCTGGTCTGAAAATGGAATAAGTGAGAAAAGACGGTAAAACCAGCAAAGAAGAGCCCCCCCCCCCAACCAAAAAAAATATATACATATATATATAATCGAAGGTTGGATGAGAATAGAAGGCGGGAAAATTTCAGAGAAAAAAAAGTGTGGGAAATGATGTCAACTAATGGAAGGAATAAGTTAAAATGTCGGAAAAAGGTTTCGGTTAACTTTAAAAAGTGAAGGGATTAGAATTAAAAGAGAGAGAGAGAAACAAAGAAGAAAATAATTAAACAAAGAAAGAATAAAAGAGACAAAGAAACAAAGAACGACAGGAAACAAAAGAGAAAAGAAACTAAGATGTGAAGAAAAAGAGAAAAGAAAGAAAAAAGAATGATAAAGGAGAGTAAAAAGAAAAAAAAAGAAAGATGGAAGGAAAAAGAAGAAAAAGAAACAAAAGAATAAGTAAAGAAAGAAGTAAATAAGGGAAAATGTAGGGAAAAAAGAAAAAAAGAAGGAAAGAAAGAAACAGAGTAAAGAATGACAAAAGAATGAGAAGAAAAGAAAATTATAAGAAAGAAACAAACAGATAAATAAAGAAATAACTTATAAAATGAAGGTAGAACCAAAGAAAAAAACGAAAGAAAAAAAGAAAGAGAAAAAAAAATGAAAATTCCTAGAAAAATTAGAAAGAATGAAGGAATGAAAAAAGGAAGAAGAAAGGGAAAAGAAAGACCCATTAACGAATATTAGAAATAAACTAAGACCGGAGGAAAGAAAGAACTAAAAATAAAGAAGATAGGAAAGATAGTAGAATGAAACTGAAAAAGGAATTAAATGAAAGAAACAACGAGAAAAAAAGAATGAAAAAAAAAAAAAAGAAAACGAAGAAAGAAGAAAAATAAGAAAAAAAAACAGAAATAAGGAAAGAAAGAATTATAGAAAGAAAAAGAAAAAAACAAAGAAGAAGATAAGAAAAGAAACAAAAAGATAGGAAAAAGGAAATAAAGAAAAAAAGACAAAAGAATGAATGAAAAACAGAAAAGGGAACGATGGAAAAAAAAACAAAAGAAGGAAGTAAAGAAAAAAAGGAGAAAACAATTTGAGAAAGAAACAAAGATAGAAGGACAAAATTTAGAAAACAAACAAGAAAAGAAAGAAAAATAAAAAAAGAAAAGAAATTAAGAGAAAAGAATGAAAAAGGAAATAAAAAGAATAAAGAAAGACAATGAAAGAAGAAAAGAAAAGTAAGAAACGAAAGAAAGAAGCAAAGAAAAAAAAAGAAAGAAACTAACAAAGACAGAAAGAGGAACTGAAGGAAGAAAAATAAGAAGGAAATGAAGGAAGAAAAGAGACTAATAAAAAAACAATAATAAAGAACGGAAGAAGCAACAAGACAAGAAAAAAAGAAAAAAGAGAGAAAAAAGATGAGGAAGAAAAGAGAAGAAAGAAAAAAGAAGAAAAAGCAAAGGAAAAAAGAATACAAATAGTAAAAATGAATCAAAGCTGGAAAGAAATAAAGAAAAGGAAAAGAATCAAAAAAGGAAACAAAAAGGAAAAAAAGAAAACAAAAAGGAAAAAAAGAAACAAAAAAGAAAACAAAAAAGAAAAAAAAGGAAAAGAAACAAAAAAGAAAGAACATAAAAAAGAAACAACACTAAAAGGAAAAAAAGAAACAAAAAAGAAACAAATGTAATATGAACAAGTGCGTTTACCACACCAACAACAAACACATACGAGACACAGTTATTTTTTATATAAATAACTTTCCTAAAACCCATACTTAAAGAATGTACGATCCAGATACCTGTGGAGGATGAAACCCAGGTCTTTAATTCTAAAACACCAAACACCTGTCGATACACTCAAAAGTAAGATATAAGAGTAAAAATAATAGAATTAAACCAGCACCCACCCATCCACACACACGCACACATACATAACTTTCCCGAGACACATGATATTTTTCGTCAACCATAGAATTTACCTGGACACCAATTACGTGCATCTAACCAACAATCAACGCACGTACCGACAGCATCATCTCTCGCACGACCAACTGGAAATAGAAGACACACATACAGACACACATCTTGTCTTTATTTCATTATCATAAACAGGGACACACTGCTTGACAGAAACGAAAATGTCCACTAGAAACCAGAGGCAACAAAACCCCGCCCACACAAAAATACACCAGAAGACAAAGACACGTGAGATCTCCCTGATCGATAAAGACAAACAATATAAAACCTCAATGTATCGGGACTCTCTCTCTTCCACAGTTCATTTTTAAAAAAATCTGATAAAGCTGAAAGAAATTATAATGTATAAAAGTTTTATATTTTTTTCTTAATGCATCACACACACACACACAGATATATATATATATATATAATGACGTCATATATTACGAAATGGACAAAGTCCGACAATTTATTTATTAAAGACAAAAGGCCGGTAAATGTTATTTAATACTGTTTATTATAAACAGAGCATTTACTTAAATACTTGTATCTATAACGTTAAACATAAAAATGTCTTTAATATATATATATATATATATTGTTTATATATATAAAAGGCATATAGATAAAGTGATATACACACGCACACACACATATATATATATATATATATATATGATATATATGTACGTATTCGCAGGTTATTTAAATATATATATATATTTGCACGTTATTTAAGCTAGAAAATACTTTTAGATTGTGAGAAGTTTTTTTAAAAATAATAATGGTTTAATCTTATTAATTAGCCCATATCTGGAGGGGGTAAAGTGGTGGATTTATACCTAATCAGAATTTTATAAGCAAGAAATTATAATGTAGATATAAACTGGGGGTTCAATTCAATATTACAATCAATATATAAAATGATCCCTCACTTTGTGGCAACTGTAGTTTCTATACATTTATATTCCAGAGAATGTAAATAAATTTCACGCCGCCAAACTTATGATTTTAAAATAAAACACACACACACACACACAACACACGCACAAACACACAACACACAACACACACACATATATTTATGTAGCTCAATGTACCGGGACTTTCTCTTCCACAGTTCATTAAAAAATATTCTGAAGGTTAAATGAATTAAAATGTATAAAAGTTGCATATTTATTCTTTAAAGCATCATATATACATACATACATATACATATATATACATATATACATATATATATATACATATATATATATATATATATATATATATATATATATATATATATATATACATATACATTATATATATTAGGTTGGTGCATAAATAATGACGTAATAATGTCGTGTTTTGACGTATTTTTAACATCAAAAACGACATTACTACGTCATTATTTTTGCACCAACCTAATATATACATATACATTATATATATATATATATATATATATATATATATATATATATATATATATATATACACGCACATATACATTATATATATATATATATATATATATATATATATAGATATAAAGATAGTGTGTGTTTGTTTATATGTGTAGGAAGGAGATATATAAACCCTAACACCTTGAAAATACTGGAGCACTGATTATTTTTAAGACCTGTCTTAGAGTCTATTCTAGTCAATTTATTTTCAGTTTCTTAGGCTTTTCCTTTTATCCCTTTTATTAAGTGACCCATATTCCGGTAAAAAAAGAAAGTAAAGTGAAATGTAATAACTTTGACTAAAATTTACTGTGGATGATCAAGCGATCAAATCACTTAGTATGTACTTTCGCCTTATTAATATATATATATATATATATATATATATATATATATATATATATATATATATACACATATATATAATATTATATAATATGATATATAATAGGCTCAAACATCAATATTCCATTGTTATAATTTATTACATTGGAATCGTAATCAAGATCCAATACATCACCCTCCAATGCAATAAATTATAATAATGGAATATTAGTGTTTGAGCCTTTTATATTACATTCTTACTCTGTCCTGGACATTG
>OZ010604.1:72886618-72899118 GCA_963932145.1 Acanthosepion lycidas | reverse complement strand
TATATATATATATATATATATATATATATATATATATATATATATATATATATTGAGGAGGAGCGGTGGAGTAGTGGACAGCGGCTTGGAATCCATTACATTCACTTACATGCTATTACCCTTGTGAAAGGTATGAATCCTCATTTTCTCCCTGCAGCTATGGGTAAATATCAGGTCAGACTGGGTTCTATAGCATTGGATGGCAACTGGTCTAGAAGAAGGACAACTCTGATTTCCAAACTACGTGCCACAAAATCGTTTGGGGACCTTGTGG
The DNA here is from genome assembly GCA_963932145.1 of Acanthosepion lycidas. NCBI lineage: Eukaryota > Metazoa > Mollusca > Cephalopoda > Sepiida > Sepiidae > Acanthosepion > Acanthosepion lycidas. Next base: position 72,898,844 of record OZ010604.1, on the reverse strand, counting down.
CACGTAGTACACCAGGTCTCTGCTTTCGGCCGTTCAAAAAGTGTGGATGATTCTGCACAAAACCTTCACCACTATAATCAAATCTCATGTGCGTTTGGTTCCTAGGAACGGAGCTGCTTGATCTTCATTCGTCGAATACGACGGGAGAGTAGAATATTTAATTTTAATGCCTCCAACACTAAACTGCTCTCATTTAACCAACATTTCCCTGTCAGCCATCATTAATTCTCGACTTGGAAAGTGTCTCGATGCAGCTTCTTGGCCTTAAAGTTTCAACCATTTAATTTGAAGTGGAACAACTATATTAATAGCTGCATCTACTGATAGGAATGTTCGTTCACTGTGTCGTGCCAAAAGGGTTTTCTCGTTAGAGCCCATTTTGCAGATTTACAAATCTACCGTGGATTGAATACCTTTGCCATATCTGATCTGGTGCTTCTGCTGTATATCTCGAAATTCTTGACAAACTCCAGAGAAGACTTTGCAATGTAATAGACCCTGCATTGTCATCTCGACTTCAGTCATTTTCTCACCGATATAACGTGGCTTCCTTCTGTCTTTTCTACAAAAGTTTTCATGGCAACTGCTCTGACGAGCTTTTTTCCCCTAATGCCACCTCTACATGATTTTAGGCGTGCTACTAGATTGGCTTCTAGGCCTCATCTTTTCTAACTATTTGATGTATGTCATTTTCTCTTTTAGTTACATGTGCCATCCATTTTAGTTGTTGCTATTTTTGAAAACCCTCACGTGATGTTGTTTTTGCTGTTTGTGATTCTGTAGCGCCAGTCTACGAGGTTCGACAAAAGGCGGTCTCCTCTAAGACCTACAGGCTTTTAGAGCAATAAAAGACAGGAAGTTATTCGTGGGGGTATGATCACCCATGACCTGAAGAGATATGCTACATAAAAGAAGAGGTTTCTCAAGTCCAGTAACTGTTATCGCTCTTTCATGTATTAAAGAACGATGTCTTTCTGTTGAATTAGTTAAATGCAACCGCCAATTCTACTCCAAGAGTTTCTTTTCTCGCACTTCCCGCCTGTGGAATTCCCCTCCGTTTACTTGCTTCCCTGAAAACTACAATCTTCAAAACATTAAATGCAACTTTAATCGTCATCCTCTGTCGTCTTAAACACCGTTCATATTTTATCTTTTCTTCAATCACACTTCTACCCAGTCTTTTCTGTCACTTTCCCTTTCCATAACCCCCCCCCTGCATGCTAGTGGCATTCCCGCCTTGCTTGGGATGAAATTATTAAAGAAATATATGGAATGGAAAAACTGGTGTGCAGTCTGGGAAATAATGCAATAAACAAGTGTAATGTCTAAGCAAAATAAGGAGAAATTATGAAGACCAAGAAAAGAATTAAAAGTGGAGACTGGCTGAATAAAAGAAAGCGAAGATTTGAGTAAAAATTAAGGAAAATAGACTGACAAATATCATGACCGCCTAAATAAAGACAAGTTTGTCCTAAAATATCGCCTTCAAGATGAAATAAATCAAAACTAAATGCTACTTATGTTTAAAACGTTCAATTATCTGAGAATGGCTATCTATCTATCTATCTATCTATCTATCTATCTATCTATCTATCTATCTATCTATCTATCTATCTATCTATCCCACTCTTGTCGTATCTATCTATCTATATATCTATCTATCTATCCCAGTCTTGTCGTATCTATCTATCTATCTATCCCAGTCTTGTCGTATCTATCTATCTATCTATCTATCTATCCCAGTCTTGTCGTATCTATCTATCTATCTATCTATCTATCCCAGTCTTGTCGTATCTATCTATCTATCTATCTATCTATCTATCTATCTATCTATCTATCTATCTATCTATCTATCCCAGTCTTGTCGTATCTATCTATCTATCTATCTATCTATCTATCTATCTATCTATCTATCTATCTATCCCAGTCTTGTCGTATCTATCTATCTATCTCAGTCTGTTCATATCTATCTATCTATCTATCTATCTATCTATCTATCTATCTATCTATCTATCTATCTATCTATCTATCCCAGTCTGTTCATATCTATCTATCTATCTATCTATCTATCTATCTATCTATCTATCTATCTAAATAATTTTACATTTTCTAATTTTTTCCTCTTTTTATCAAAATTCTTTTGTTTCAATGTTTATGTTTGTTTCGGTATCAATCTTATTCTCTTTCTCTCTCTCTCTCTCTCTCTATATATATATATATATATATATATATATATATATATATGCATGTGTATATATATATATATATATATATATATATATATATATATATATATGAAGAAATATAGATTTCAGGTGTGCTATATTAATGGGATAAAGTCCTAAATATCAGAGATAGAGCGTATATAAATATAAATATAAAATTGATCATTGAAATCAACCCTCAGAGGCGACAGGCTGTTTCATGCTGGACGCAGTCGTCAGGCAGGGAATGCTGGATTTTTTTAAATTGATATATATGGGTCAATGGTGTATTGTAATTAATCTATACTGGCAGTTATTTTTGCGGGAGTGGCTTGTTTGTTTATTTATTTCGGTTAATTTATTTTACTTGTTTTTCATTTTGTATTATTTATTCTTTTCGTTTTTTGATGTTTTATTAACGAGTTAAAAAAATTTTGGATTTGGTTAGGTCGCTTATTTAATAGTTTGTTTTGGTCTGGGAAGATAATTAAAGATATTTATTCTTCCAATGTTTAGATTGCTTGCTGTAGTCTATTCTGTTATTTTGCCGGGTGGACAGTTTTTAATTTATTCATGCTTATTTTTATTATTTGTAACGGTTATTTTAGCGGGGCCGATTTGTTAATTTGTTCATTTATTTATTTATTTGGATTAATTTTTGTTAGTTTTTTTTTATTTATTTACTTATTTTGTATTTTGTATATTTTTATTTATTCTATTTGGTTTTCGATTTTTGAGTAACGTAGCGATGTTTATATATATATATATATATATATATATATATATATATATATATATATATATATATATAAGATGTGCTCTTGTAGCTGACATAGTTAACCTGTGTAAACCAGTATTACATTCCTCTATCCGATTCACACAAAACGTCAACTGATATTTATTAAAATTATTTATGGTTTAATATTTACTAACAATGTCACTAAATTCGCTAACAACCAGAGTATGGATTTCTTTATCAGTCAATCTCTCACTCAAATGTTACACCTCCCCAGGCATTTCCTCAGTAATCCTGACGGAGCGGCTTTTCTAGTTGATCCCTTCTTATCCTTCACCCGGACTCATGTCACGCTCTGCAGCTCAGTCCTCTTGACATTTTCGATCATGCGGTGGTGTCTATAGATTTGGTTTGGTTTATTTTGTCTTACGCCATATCAAGCTCAATAGGTTATTTAATGCCGATAACATTTTTAGGATAGATTTGTATGAGCAGATTATATATTCTTTGGTTTAGATTGGTTTGGTTTATTTTGTCCCACGGCACACCAACCCCGATTCTTTATAGCTGGTAATATTTTGTTTTGTCAAAATTCTGTTTCTGGTAATATTTTTCCTTCAAAATTGTATTCTTGATTATAATTTAAAAAAAAATTGCTGGTAATATCTGGGACCCTAACAGGTGCTACTACCTCGGGTCAGTGTAGAACTGGGAACACCTTCAATTAAGAGGTGGTTTCACGCTCCTCAAAACCTCCTGATCATAGGCCTTGCTGCTGAACGTAGTTAATCGTCTTACCCACGACGCGGATGTAGTTTAACGTCTTCCCCAGAACGGAGAGGATAGCAGAAGGAGTCAGGTACTCATTGAAGCGATAAAGTTAGCCGATCATTTTATCATCGCCCTTAATAATTAAGAAGAGAAGAGGGCCTGAAACCATTTGAAAGTATGTTTCTGTTCACGCGTTCAGATTTTCTCCAATGTCAAATTACACGTCACTTATTCTATCGGCCTTAAACAAGCACTTAGCACTTCAAAAAAACTTCATTTCAACAATCCAAGAAAGATGAGTATTTCAAACTATCTTTCGTCATCTACTTTTAAACGTATACAAGCCATTTATCCCTTCGATAAGCAACGAATTCTTTTACGTTTGATTTAAACATTTTTTAATATTATTTTGTTCCAGATGTGAACATTTCTGCTTGAAGACACTTTCATAGTGTTTTGACCCCGATTTGGGGGTTAACTATTTACCCATATCTAGGACCCTAATAGACGGTACCACCCGGGCCAGGGTGCACTTGGGAACACCAGCAATTAAAAGGTGGTTCCACGCTCCTCAAAACCTCCTTATCAGAGGCCTTGCTGCTGGAAGTAGACAGAAAACCATGGATAAACCTCTACTCTTGTTCAAAAGACTGGGGAGGTATGTGAACCGGACGATAGGTAAACCTATCTACTCTCATGATGTGGAAAAATAAACAAAAAACAAATATAAATTTCAGAGTTTACGCGAAGGCGTTTGAAATAAAGAGTTAAGTACAATTTAGAAGGTACTAGAAACCCAATCCTAAAAAGGAAGCAAGAGATAAAATTCTACTCTTGCTCAAAAGAGCGAGGAAGAATGTGAATCTATCTACTCTCATCACAAGGGAAAATATACAAAACAAAACAAAACAAAAATATTAAAAATTACAGAGTTTAGGCGAAGACGTTATAAGTATAGAACTGAAGTAGAATTTAGAAGGAACCGGAAATGCAATCCTAAAGGGGAAGCAATGATAAACTTCTACTCCTATTCAAAAGACTGGGAAGGAGTTTCAACCGGGCGATAGGTGAACCTATTTACTCCTATTGTGGAGAAAAATAGAACCCAAATAAAAAACAAGTATAAATTTAGTTTAGGCGGAGATATAGAAGTAAACAGTTTAAACAGAATTTACAATGAACTGGAAACGCAATCTCTTCTCCTGTTCAAAAGGCTGTGGAGGTGTGTGAAACGGGCAGTTTTCAGTTTTTGAGTCAGGCTTTATTGCTTAAAATTACAATTATTCATTTTTTTCACCTTTAATAATAGTAATAGAAGTTATGTTAAATAAAATGAGAAGGAATAAATAGGGTTATATGTGTAGGTTGACTCAGGTGCATGCGACAGGGGGACAATGAAGGACGGTCAGTAGATTATATTCTATTACGTTTTCAATGTAGTGTAACTTGCCATATCTCCAGGTCTAACCAAATCTCCTCTGACCGTTATCAGTTGTCCATTGTTTGTGTTGTCCCTGTAACGCGTTTCATTATCTGACCTACGGATTGATTCTGAGGGTTATCAGTGGTGTATTTTTGCAGTCTTTTATAATAAATGTCAAAGGATTTTATCATTTGGTTGTCATAACATTTTTCATTTCTGTGATACAACATCCAAAAGTCTGTAATATTATTAATCCTGACCTGGTATCTAGATTTCAGTCATTTTCCCATCGCCGTGACATGTCTTCCCTCTGTCTTTTCTATAAACATTTTCATAGCAGTCGTTCTAATGAGCACTGCTTATTGCCTCAACTGCATGAATTTAAACGTACTACTGGATTGGCAATTAGGTCTCATCATTTTACTGTTGAAATAGCTTGATGGAACCATAAGTTCTATTCTAATAGATTTTTTTCTCATACTTCCCGCCTGTGAAACGCTCTTCCAGTTATTTTCTTCATTGCCGCCTACGATCTTCAGTTTTTTTTAAATGTATCATCTATTGCGATCTTCCCTTTTCCTAAACCATGTTCTTCTATTGTCCTTTCTCATTACTAAAATCTTTAATTTTCTATCACTTCCAGTAAACCCCTTGCATCTCAGTGACATTATTGCCCTTCTTAGGATGAAATTTTAAACAATGCTTAACTTACTTTAAAACATTTTTATGTTTATACATTCTTTTTATAGATACAAATGTTTAAGTAAATGCTCTGTTTATAATAAACAGTATTAAACATTTACCGGCCTGAATGTCCGAGAAATTTTCATAGAAAATATTCGTCCTCCGACAGGAATCGAACCTGTATCCTATACGGAACCGTCATTTAGCCTGACGTGCATTAACCAATTCGGCCACAGAGGAGCTTTTGGTTAGCAAGGTCGATTTTACTTGTCTTTAAAGTACAATCTTCAATGATTCTCTCACGTACATTCATATCTGGTCATGGCGTATCCAAATGTAAACAAATGGAGTCAGACATTATGAAATGAACAAAGTCCGACAATTATTTTAAGACATATCTACTCATTTAATTACTTAAATTTTTGTATCTATAAAAAGAATGTATAATCATAAAAATATATTAAAATAATTGTCGGACTTTGTCCATTAAATTACTTTCATTACATTTCGACCGCGAAAGTATAAGTTAGAAAATATAGGCACGCGAAAATTTATAATATTTATAAAAGGGGCAATTAATCATTGCCTTGCTTAAGGGCCTCCATAGTTGAAATGGTAACGACCTTCTCCTCTCTATCTATCTAATTCTGTCTGCCACCTACAGTTTTCTAAAATTTAAATGCAAAAAACTGTACTTGTATTGTACTTTCTCCTCACTAAAGTCTTCTCATACTCTTTCATTCTTAGTAACACCTTGCGTCTTAGTGGCATTATCATTGGTTTTGAACCATAAAAAATGATAAAAATTAAAATTTCAGACACATTGGGTTGTATATTAACATTTTTGTTAAAAATGGATTGCTGGTAATATTTTTTCTTTAAAAATTGTATTGCTGGTAATAATTATTTACAAGAATATATTACTGGTAATATTTTTCTTCAAAAATATACTGCTGGTAATATTTATTTTCTTCAAAAATGTATTGTCAGTAATAATGTATTGCTAGTAATAATGTTTCCTTAAATTTCCTGGTATTAAATCCTTTTTTTACACTTTCATAGTGTTTTGAACCTAGTTTAGAAGTTAACTATCCGCCCACATTTGGGACCCTAACAAGTGCTACCACCCTGGATCCGGGTGGACCTTGAAACACCAGCATTTAAGAGGTGGTTCCACGCTCCTCAAAGCCTCCTGATCAGAGGTCTTGGTAGGTAGTTAATCGTCTTACCCAGGGCGCGCATGTTGTTTATCGTCTTACCCAGGACGAACAGAAAAAAGAGTTTAGCACACAAGTTCATTCCTATTGACATCGTTGCTGCATTAGGGGGGATGGTGATCCAGCTTTACCAACAGTGCAAATGTGAGAAATTGAATTTAGGTGGAAAAGGGAGAGCCTTGGAGATGACCCGAGGTTTGGACCTCCTGCAACTGTCATTACCAAAGAAAACATTGATCGTGTTCACCACTTGGTGACTGATGACTATAAATCAAATCGCCAATGCTGTAAACATGTCGCAAGAGAGAGTTGAGAATATTTTGCACAATGAATTTGCCATGAAAAAGGTTTCTTTTCGGTGGGTGCCGCGTCTTCTTAGTTCTGATCAATTGCGCACCAGGTTGATCAGATCACGGAAAAACATGACATTATTTAATTCAGATCCACCTGGTTTCCTTAAACGTGTTCTAACCGAAGATGAGTGGTGGGTTCATCACGTTGAGCCAGAGGTAAAGATACAATCCATACAGTGTAAACACCCCTTTTCATCTGCTCTAAAGAATGCCAAAGTGTGGCTCTAGGATAATCTAAACCGACGCCTCAAGTGGAACTCGTGCATAAGATCCATTGCTAATGATACTAGAAAAATATTAATTTCCCTGAACCTATCCACCTGACTCCCCTTGATATCCTCTAACTTTACAAATGTCAGATCAGGCAGAAAATGAATTATTGCTGGCACATATGAGCAAACACTGCCCAGTCTTTACTTTCAAGCCTCCATAGAGTCGAAAAGAGTCTCCGCGCCCTTGTGGGTGACAAATTTGCAGCCTACAACACCTTTCTTACAGACGAAATGTAGCAAGCCTCGTCGCTATTGCCATGCAAAGAGCTCAGACGGACTACATTTTTTAGTGTCAGCAGTTTTAACCTTCACGTCTAAGACTCTTTACAAAAGTCAGATCAGGCAATAAATGAATTACTACTGGCATATATGAGCAAGTGCTGTCCAGTCTCCACTTTCCAGCCTCGATTGAATCGAAATGAATCTGTGCGCCCTTGTGGGTGACAAATTTGCAGCCTAAAGCACCTTTCTTACAGACGAAATGTAGAAAGCCATGTCGCTATTTCCACGCAGATTGCTCAGATGAACTACATTTTTTAGTATCAGCAGTTTTAACCTTTACGTCTGAGACTCAACATTCCCTGCACATTGTAGTGAACTAACCTCATTCCTTTCTTATTTTCGTTTTTTCTCAGTGGGTGATGCAGATCCAGCGTTTTCTAACCCAAGATGAGTGTTCGGTTCATCTTGTTGAGCCAGAGCCAAATAGGAAATCCATGCAGTGTAAACAACTCTCTTCATCTGCTTTAAACAAGGCTAGTCTCGATAGAGTCGAAAAGCTTCCCCCGCGACAATGTGGGTGAGAAATTAATTTCCACCCTACAACCTCTTTCTTAAAGACAAAATGTCTCAAGCCTCGTCACTGTTTTTATGCAAAGTGCTCAGGCGAACTACATTCCTTAGTTCCAGCAGTTATAACTTTCACGTCTAAGACCCGCCATGCCATGCACATTTTAGCGAACCAAACACGTTCGTTTCGTATTCCACTGGAGCAGCTTCTTCCCATGGCCCGACGCTTTGCTTTTCCGATCACTGTAATTTTAACCTTTTCAAATCTAGACTTAACCATTTTTCTTTTCAACATATCCCCATAATCTGTGCCTTTTCCTCTGTAATCCTCTATCTCGAGTGGCTCTTGGGCATTGTACACGGTAAACATTGTACAATAACATCTATGGTTGGTGCAAAATAATGACGTAATAATGTCGTTTTTTGACGTATTTTTTAACGTCAAAAAACGACATTAATCTATATTAAGTATATTTCTATATGTACGATTCATTTTAAATTTCCACTCATAAACGTTCTAACCAGACTCGACGTTGCTTAACTACGGTTATTTTACGGGAACCGGTCTTTCAACTTCATGTGGCCGTAAGCCATATATATTGATATGTCCCGGAAAGGGATATATTTGAACGAAGTAGCTAAGTGGTTTTGGCTACTATAACCAAGTAGAATACGGTAGCAGTAATCGACTGGTACGCGTCGTAGTTGCAGGTAAGAAGTGTAGATCTACGGCGTAGTCCAATGGACCTCTCAGACTAAGGCACTTTGACTTTCCTACACGTCCGTCAATATTTATGACGGACACCAGCCAATCACACACCAGTGTGGGGGAACACCTGTGTATGCATATTTCATTATATCATATATATATATATATATATATATATATATATATATATATATATATATATATATATATATATATATGAAAACTTACACTAGTGTTAAATATGCATAAAAGAAAAACATTGAAATATTATTAGCAGAAAAGGCTGATATCCCCTGAAGAGTGGACGGATAGGTGTGTCTACGAAAGTCTGAAGTCAAGATGCTAAAGGTAACATCAATTAGCTAAGTGACAAAATTTTACGCACATTAATCAAATATATATATATATATATATATATATATATATAGATAGATAGATAGATAGATAAGAATAAATTGAGATGTGAACGTATAGATAGATAGATAGATAGATAGATAGATATGAATAAATTGAGATGTGAACGGATAGATAGATAGATAGATATTTGAAACATTATGATCAGATAAAAATTAATTACACACACACACACACACACATATATATATATATATATATATATATATATATATATAGTTATATATATATAGTTATATATATATATAATGATAATAACTAATATTATATTTCGAAAAAAGACGGTCGAGCAGAATATTGGGTTATTTTTATTTATCAAAACTGTGGGTTATAACAAACCAAAACATTTTTCGTTTCTTTTTTGAATCTAGCAAGGCAATAAATCCGCTAAAACGCAAGAGAAGTATCAAGTGTTAAAAAATATGACAAAAAATAAAAATAAAATAAAAAAAATAAAACACCATTAAGATGAGAGAATAATAAAACAACAACAATTAAAAAAACAGGATATAACGATTGACATTGCATTTAAATTAATTTTTAATTAATTTGCCAAATAGTTTGTTGATTAGTTGGTTTGTTGCTAGATTGATTTGTTTAAAGGTATATCAACACCTTATGGGTCACTTAATGCTGAAATTTAATTTTCTTGGGAGCTTTAAATTAATAAAAATATGATAAATGTTATTCTGCTTTCACAATTGCATACATGGTAGATGATACTCAGATTTTGTGCACATATAGTGGACATAATTACTAGTGGTTTTATCTTATAGTTTTGTAGAATTTATATTTTGGATTATAGTTTGAATTCTTTAAAAGATTATAGGATTACATGGAATAAGGTAATGAAGTTTCTTCATGTTCTTTGGTTAGTCAATTTCGTTTAGCGGCTATGACTTATTTAATATCGAAATCTAAGTATTTTGAACACAATTTTATGACTTCAAGTAAATATATTTAAAATTCTAGTAGATGCATTGTATGCCTTGAACAACAGATAAAATATATTGTTGGTCACTTTTTATATAAAAGTCTCATGTAATGTTATCATGTTTATGGTTTGGTTGGCCAATTTTGTTTCGCGGCATATCAACCTCCATGAATTATTCGCAAATTAATGCGTTTGAAAAATCAAACTTGACTGGAAAGCAAGGAAGCGGAAGAGAGTTCCACAAGTCCAAAAAGCTGTAGTCATAGAACTTACGGTTACATCTAGCTATTTCAACCGTAAAACAATATCTCATCAGAACAATTATCATGAAAATATTTATAGAAAAAAGTACGCTACGGCTGTAGGAGGGTGAATGAAGCCGAGATGCCATGTCAGGACCAGTAACATTGCAGATTCTTCTTTAGATTTTATGAAGAATCACTAAATATATAGCAAGAGCGCCAGATTAAATGTCCTCCTGGGTATGACGATAAACTATGTCCAACAGCAAGGCCTCTGATCAAGAGGTTTTGAAGAGGGTGGTAGCACCTGTTAGGGTCGCAGATATGGGTAAATAGTTAACCCCCAAACTGGGGTCAAAACCCTATGAAAGTGTTAAAAGAGGTTTTAACACTAGAAATATTTTATAAAAAAATATTACCAGCAATACATAATTACTAGCTATACATTTTTGAAGAAAAAATTACCAGCTATAAAAGAAAAAATATTACCAACAATAAAAATCTTGTCGGCATTACATAACCCGTTGAGGGTGATATACCGTAAAGCAAAACAAACCAAACCAATAGATAGATAGTAATAGACTACGACAGATAGGCAGATAATATGAATAGACCGAGATAGATAGATAGATAGATAGATAGATAGATAGATAAAAAAATATTAGCAGCAATAAAAATCTTGTCGACTTTTAATAACCCAATTGAGTTTGATATGCTGTAAAACAAAACAAACCAAATCAAACCGAACCAAACCAAAGCAAACCAAGCCAGACAGCAATATTCAAAGCAAGATCTAATGGTAGACTTGTAAATATGGTTAAATTCCTCAGAATAATTCTGATGATAAGAGAATTTAGATAAAAAAGAATTCAATAGGAAAACATTTGTCCTTAGTCATTGCCGACACGTTTCGTCAAGCTGAATTTATCAAGGCAAATTTTGGAAAATATATTTCTTATTCATTTCCAATTGTTTTCTTTTTAGCCAAATTGTCTTATCATCAGAATTATTTTGGGAAATTTAAGAATATATCGACATGGAAAACTAAAACAAGTTCTTAGTAAAAAAAAAATATATATATATACCAACATCCAGAACGAGGTTTACACAGGAGTGTTCCTTTATATTTGAATTTGATGTAACTAAAAAAATTCGCTTTTAAACTAGCCTTGATAAAGTCAGATTGATGAAACGTGACGGCAATGACTAAAAAATATATTTTCAAATTGTTTTCGTTTTATCCAACTTGTAAATATGTAAAATAGATTCTGGCGAGGCAAAAGGTATGTCTAACACGACACAGGAAACATACAAGACCTGGAGAACCTGGTGTTATCAAGCAGTCTCACATCTATTTCCCCGACTCGGCGTTGCTTAACTTCGTCTGCAAGCAAGAACTAATATTTTCCGCTTTTAGTTACAATAAATTCAAAATATTGAAAAGTGAACAATCCAATGTAAGCCTCTATCTGGATATT
>OZ010604.1:72869118-72881618 GCA_963932145.1 Acanthosepion lycidas | reverse complement strand
TCATCTTTTACCAAGCTATCTATTGTCCACAAAATTGTTATAACATTACAAATTAATGGAATGGACACCAGCCACTCCTGATGTTGCTCCAATAAAAAATTATGATGGATCTATAAAAAGAAAAAAAAAAGATTAATCTATTGAATGTATTAACAAATATCTCTTGTTTAAAACACATTACATTAAAATTAGAATTTGTATAGAGATCAGAAAAAAAACAAACTTACTACACAAACGCAAATAAAATTCAAGATTATTGTGCAGTATATATTCAACCTTTCGATGGAAAAAAAAGGAACATTCGTTGGACATTAACCAAGCTTTTAGCTCTTGGAAATATATTTCAATTGATCACTGTTGAATGGCATGCTAATTCTACAAACAACAGCCACCTGCGTTAATGCGAAGCTCTTCAGTAAAATGAATGGAGCACTTCGGCTGATTGACATCTGTTTGCATTTGTAAAAACAATACGCTAGATTTCGTTTGCATTCTGTCGAATGAAGATAGCTCAGTGGAAGAGAAAAAAATATTTTCATAGTGTTTTTCTTTTTAGTTAGTCACGTGGTTATGGTTGTTTTTATGTTGTAGGCTAAATATTCAGTTCCAATTTTACATTTTTAGACAGCTTGCCCTGACGATCCGTGTAGGTGAAACCTAGGTAGGTTTACCTGAATCTTTAGGTTCATAGTTAGAGTTGCTCTGCTTAGTGTATTGAGCACTTGGTTACTTTTGCTTTACTCGGTTTGGACGTTTTTTTTTTTTTTTTTTTTTTTTTTTGGACTATGAGCTGGAATTTTAGACAATTGTTTTCGCCTGAATTACATGTTCTTAGTTCTTTCTTTTTTATCCCTTATTTTTCCTTGGGTATTGGTTTGTTCATTTACAAGCCCAAATATTAAAGTTTTTCCAAACGTGTTTAACTATTTATATTATTACCATATATATATATATATATATATATATATATATATATATATATATATATATATATATATATATATATATATTCTAGTTGCTGATGATGTACATACGATAAATTCACAATTAGACAATCAGAAGTGTAACACTGAATCGTTATTATACAGTTTCCGTTCATTCATCGAAACGGGTAATCCGGTATGATACTGGAAGCAAGAACACCGGAAAATCGGTGGTCGATACCGTGCTAAAATCGTTTATGAATAAATAGATGAAAAGCACCCAATTAAAGAAGATATAGTAAAAAATATTTCTTCATTATTTATTCCTTTATTTCACATAAATCAAATCCAATATCTGTGTAGCATTCAACTAAAAACTAGTGTTAAAGAATGTTTCGACTAGGTTGAAACCACAAAGAGTTATTTGTAGTGAATGTAATGCCGTACCTTACTGGTCAGAACTCTGACAACCCGGAGTAGGAATTCTTTGAATCCTGTGGTCGTGATAAACTACTCTTGATTACAATTTTGATAGAAAACTAAAAGACATAACATATGAAAACCAGCCGTTTGGTTCCGATAATAATGCCTAGCTTGAGAGAGCACTGTAACAGTGAATATGGCCTTGCGTGGATTAAGCGAGAGAATAACTCCAACTCTTCGCTACACAACCTGGTAGAATGCAGAGACAATTAATTTCGAGATATATATCACGTTGTGTGGGCACCTTGGGGCGGTTTAAGGGTTAGCAAGCTTGTCTCGCTAGAGCAATTACGACAGAGTAGTGAGCTCGATCATTTGTGAAGGTCTTAGAGAGGATGCTTATACTTAACATCAGGAAGTGGCAGCTGAAGTTCCTGGGACACATAATGAGGAAGGAGAGCCTGGAGAATGTGATACTCACGGGTCGAATAGAGGGAGAGAGAGAGACAGGGGAATTCAACGCATGACATACCTAGAGGGGTTTAAGCAAGTGGATGACAGAATATGGCCTGAGGGAGGTGGCAGAGGGAAGGAAATTGTTGAGAGCTGCAAGGGATAGAGGGAGAGGGAGTGGCCATGATCGCTTACATCCTGAAAGGAACGGCACATGGAAAGAATGAATATATATATATATATATATATATATATATATATATATATATATATATATATACTTGAAATTTTTTGGGTGGGGATAGGTCGTCTTACACGCCCAGTCAACTTGTACGACAGTAATATGGTAAATGTTTCAACACTTAGAATAATTAATTCTAATTAAGCAAATGTTATTTACAATTTTTTTTCTTATTTCAAGGACAAAATAGTCGAAAAGAAAATTCATACCACAATGCAATAACTAGAAAACTTAATGTTCTTTAATCCGCGTAGTAATTTCCATTGATACTACCGTATGTTCTCGTGTAACGCGAGATCTCGCGTATTGTGCAACCCCCAAATTTTCACTTATAAAAATGATTTTAGTATGTTCTTCGTGTATCATGTGAATTCCTTTTTTGGGAGACCAAATTACAATAGTATCATTAGTAACACTATACTCCTTGCGTAACGCGTACAGGCATAAGCAACTGAACGTGAAACTGTTAAACAGCTTATAAACGTAAACAATAGAAAAAAAACGTATATCGCTGTGTTTGTATTTTATAATATGATACTATAGCGAAGAAAACGACGACATACCTCGTCAAACCAAGCGACAGCGCGTCGCGTGTATCCTACGACGAAAAATGTGGCGAAAAAGAAAATTAGTTCCCCCCAAAAAAAAGTGCACCTATTCTGCATGACATGCTAAAGATGGAATATCTAAATTAAAAACAAGTCCGTTGCAGGAGTCGCTGTAAAAGTATTTTGATATACAAAAATCGGGCGTCCTCTCCCATTTGTCGACGAATGGAAAAATGCTCTGTCGATAAAAGGAGTTATGTGTTCTCGAATCGAAAAAGAAAGATTCGGGCATTTTGGCTACCGCGTTTGTTGGAGAGTGAGTTATTTTTCTGACTGGTTACGTGCAATGTGATTCGTGAGATAGTACCTGCGAATCGAGTTTTCCACATTTCTTTCTGTTCCCACCTCCCATGTTCGAGTCTTAACTTTTAGTGATTTATTCTATGCGTTGTGGAAGTAATCTGCGACAAATATTTCTTTTGCAATCCTAGATCGTTTACAGATACTAATATGGAAATATTACATGAATTATTATTGGCTACATTTAAGTAAAACATCGGTTTTATCAAAATCATATGTATTTTAAATACAGCTATACTTATAGACTATATTAAATGGATATATATATTTCTCAACGGCGTAGCCAGGACCAGCAGTACATACGCTAATTTTATATCTCGTGTATTATGCGACCTTCTTAAAATTAGCTTCAAAATTAGGTTTTTATTATGGGGTCCACCCTTTTCTGATATAAATGGACTCGTCCTGCTGCCACAGTCAGTCAGTCATGAGGACTGAAGGTGGAGGAACAGGGGGTAGAGGAACAGGGTAGAGAAACAGAGTGGAAAGTACATAGACACTGTGATTGAGTTGACGGTAGAAGTCAGTTACAAGGACGCCCGACTCTAAGGAAGTTTACTTCGAGACTGTATATAGCGATCTAACCGGCGTTCCTGGATTTTACTAACAGCTTTACCTTTTGTATTTTGTGTAAATACATTTAATTTCTTAGCTGAAATACTTGCGTTTGTCATTTATTGGAGACCGATTTTTCACGCGGAATCCACAACAGTTTTCAAAGTCGCATGATACGCGAGTATATAGGGTACTTATTTTATGGTCACGGTATGGGCTTGAAACGAAAGCTATGTTACTAAAATTAAAGTGTCGGGAAAAATCATGTTGTGTTATTCGAATAATCATTGTGAATGTAGTTAATGCTGATGTCAGCATATTTTTGCTGACTTGTTAATTTTGAAATTTTTGAAAATCTAGAAAATCTGTAGTCTAGATCTCATCGGATGAAAAGGGCTACGCAAGACGGACATGCTAGAGAAGGCGTCCCTCGAAATTAAAGCAGAGTCAACGGCAGTCCGTTGCAGTTTCAGAATTGGATTCTGCATATCTCATTCTATATGTACCGTAGAAGAAGGTTATGAAATCAAGTGTGTGGGTCCCACAAGTTGAGGCAAGTTGAGCTCCACCTTAAACAAACTGACGTCACCGGAACTTTCTTCTTTCACTTTCAACCAATTTTGCAAAACCAAACGGCGATAAGGAATGGATGACGGAAGCAGGTTTTGGTGAAACTGGAAGGTTCTACACTTCATAAAGGAAGCGACCGGCAAAGAAGAAATTACATTCTTGGATACGAGATAAAGCCGCCACTACCGCCGATATATAGTCTTACTTTAGCCTTTCAATACAGGTTCTTTATGAGCTGGGTACGCAGATATTTCAGTGTAGTTTTAGTATGATTTTTTTGCATTGAAAACGAAGCTATATTGCATTAAAGAATTTGACTTATTTACTTTTTTAAAATCAGGAGCACGAGATTCAATGAGAATTTAAAAAAAAAAGAGGATAAAACGTAAAAGAATAATATTGTAAAGTTTAAAACAATTTTTATAGAGATTTATAACATTTGAATTTGACCGGCAATAAAGACTCCACTGTTTTTCACAAATCTTGACTTAGTTCTACTTTCGCAAATGTTCTAAATGAGAGAGTTGTGATTAAGAATACGTCGAGAGCATGTTTAACGTTTCCTAATAAACAGAATCCTTCAAGAGAGTCGCGATTGTAAGAATTTATCGATCGAAGATTTTCCAGGTCGTTTTGACTGCGAAGTAGTAAAAGAAAGGGTGAAGGAAGACGGCTGGTGTTTTTGGGGTGGGTGGGTATGTGCGGTTGCGTTGGGGTTGGGGGTAGATTTTAAGCAGCAGCAGAAGCAATATTTGCTGCCTCTTTGATGTATAACCATTTTCAGTATTTTGCATCGATACACCTTTGCACAGATCCTACATGCCTTGCAGGCTCTCTTTAACACTGAACACCTGTCTCTTGTCTCTTTTCTCCGCCGACTTCTGTGTCCTCAGCCACCTGTTCTTGTTCAACTGTTTTATCACCTAGGCCTATTCGCTTGCGTTATTATGACGCTTGGCATCCAATAGATAATCGATGACATAATTTCTTTCAATACGTCTTTGTTCTTTTTTTTCTTAAGATCTTTCTAGAACTAAGATGGTGCGAATCAGGTAATCTTTCCTCTTTGGTACCTCGACCGCGGGAATTTAAGCGTATAACTAGACTGGCAACTAGGTCACATCATTTTTCTCTTGAAATAGCTAAATGTAACTATAAGTTCTATACTAATAGTTTCTTTTCTCGTACTTCACACATGTAGAACTCTTTTCCAAATTCTTGCTTCCCTGCTATTTACAATCTTCAAAACTATAAATGTTGTTTTCTGGGTACCTTTTCTTATATTGTTCTTTCTTCTTACTAAAGGCTACTCATTCTGTTTCAGTTCCAGTAACAGCTTGCATCTTAGTGGCTTCATCACTATCTTCTGTCGCCCTGAAAACTTTTCTTTTATTCTCTTTTCTCCTGACAAAAGTCTCCACATTATCTCCCATTCATAGTAACCTTTGCATCTTAGTGGCATTATCGCTTTTGTTTTGGTGAAGTAATTAAAAAAAAGTAGCACAGCGGTTATCGGCGCGGAAAAAAAGAAAAATATTTACTTTGGATTTGTTCCTCTAATGTTCACAAGAATTAAATTCTTTAGTTTCAAAAGTTCAGACTGCCGGAGCTAATCCTCTCTCTACTCTATCGCTATTTCCATAGCAAATGTTCTGATGAGCTACATTTTTCACTCCCACCAGTTCAGATTTTGACAGCTAATACTCTCACTACTTTATCCCAATTTCCATGACAAATGTTCTCATGAGCTATATTCTTACGTCCTACCAGTTCAGGCATTTAAAGCTAAGCATTTAGGTAATTTATCGCTATTTCCATGGCAAATGTTCTGATGAGCTACATTTTTCACTCCCACCAGTTCAGATCTTGATAGTGTTGTGGGGCTCTTCCTTTTTACATAAGATGGACTCGTCCAAAGTATACTTATACTGGCAGAGAGAATACCTGCTGTTAAGATACGTTGAGAGATACGGAGACAACTACAGGGTGTTCTGAGAGAGAGAGAGAGAGAGAGAGAGAGAGAGAGAGACAGACAGACAGACAGACAGACAGACAGACAGAGACAGAAGGTTCTACACTTCATAAAGTGAAGGTTCTACACTTCATAAACGTGTGTGTGTGTGAGAGAGAGAGAGAGAGAGAGAGAGAGAGAGAGAGAGAGAGAGAGATTACGGCTTTACTTTCAGAGACTTGTACATATACTTTCTAATAACCTGCATTCCTGGACTAATAATCTTCACTTCAAGTCTGTATTCTTACGTTTAATACACTTATTTTTCTATCTCAATTACTGGTGTTGTTTATTTAGTTGTGCAGGATTCCATTCACGGAATCCATAACAGATAGCTAATACTCTCACTACTTTATCGCAATTTCCATGAAAAATGTACTGATGAGCTACATTGTTTCGTTCTACCAGTTCAGGCCTTTAGCGCTAAGCATTTAGGTAATTTATCGCTATTTCCATGGCAAATCTTCTGATAAGCGACATTTTTCACTCCCACTAGTTCAGAACTTGACAGCTAATACTCTCACTACTTTATCTCAATTTCCATGACAAATGTTAGGATTAGCTACATTCTTTCGTCCTACCAGTTCAGACTTTTCGAGCTCTGCCTTTAGGTGCTGTGTCACTCATGAAATGTTTCAATGGGATGCATTCTTTACTCCCACCAGTTAAGACCTTGACAGCTCAGCCCCTATCTACAATTTCCATGACAAATGTTCTCATGAGCTAAATCATTTAGTCTTACTATTTCAGAACTTTAGAGCTAAGCCTTTAGGTATTCTATCGCTATTTCCATGGCAAATGTTCCGGTGAAAAGGATTCTTTACTGCCACCAGTTCAGACCTTGAAAGCTAAGCCACTATCTATCCTATCGCCATTTCCATGGCACATGTTCCGATGGGCTACATTCATTAGTTCTTCAGACCTAGGACCTACCATGCTGCATATACACGGTTGAACCATCCTATGAATTCTCTTGGAATTACCGGGTACCTCTACTTTGCAGAAAAGTGCCCTAAAAGATGCTTCCCAGATTACTACAATCGCAAACTTTTCCATTCTTGGCGCAACACTTATCTATCCTTCTTTTACATGCATACGACAACCTAATTCCATAACCTCCTACATTGAGTATAGTGGTTTATAGAATAAATATTCTTTTAGACTCGTGTACAACCAAAGTTAGCGCAGATGCATAAATGTGGTGACAAAAGTTGGAGCCATATGTTAAATAATAGTTTATCAGACTGTTATTTTTAGGGGGAAGTGTATTCCAGCTGCGATTTCTGGAGGTTGATCAAGCGGTCAAATACAAGCCATAATATGGTCAGTCGATTTTGAATGGCCGAGTTAGCGTGGGAAAGGAGAAAGGTTTCAGGGAGTTGAGTCTTACACGTCAAGCAATGTTGACGTGTTCTCTTTCGTGTCTGAAATGTCTCCCCAGTGAGTTCTTTTATCTCTGAACTCAAAACAACTACCGATCACTGAATGTAAGAAAAGAATGCAACTTTATTATCGAATTGACGCCATAGGATAAGACTTCACAGCACGAGGGGTCTATAGAACATATAATTAAATTGACGCCGATGACTAAGACCTCCGCAGCACAAGGGGGCTATGCAACGCCTAATTTTCGCAAGGGCATTTATGCACAAAAACGCAACAAGTTCGTTCCGGATTTTAACTGTGCCAGCCATATCTTCCTGTACTGATAATCGTTGAACTACGAACATAGCCAATCCTACTTTCGCAATGATTAATCTTTGGTTTCAGTTATTAAGAGATATAGATTCAAAATATTTACAGATAGGAATACAAAGCGAACGCAGACGATACCACATTAAATTTGAACTGATTTAATGGATACACTTTTCTGTTGTACTAACCCTTAGACTATCACTTTTCTGACCAAAATTCGTAGTATAGATTTTTGAGAAGGGTGTCCCAGATTTTATCCTAACTCGTGACACATTGAAATAGCGATTTAACTCTCGTGTAAACGAGACCTATATCTACATTTTTGGCTGTATTATAAACGTACCCATGACTACTTTCTGCCTCTCGTGTAAACGAGACTTATGTCTCCCATTTTTCCGTTCGTGTAAATGAGACCTATATCTACTTTTCATTTCTCGTTTAAACGAGACCTATAACTACCTTTCGTCTCTCGTGTAAACGAGACCTATATCTACTTTTCATTTCTCGTTTAAACGTGATCTATAACTACTTTTCGTCTCTCGTGTAAACGAGACCTATATCTACTTTTCATTTCCCGTTTAAACGAGACCTATAACTACCTTTCGTCTCTCGTGTAAACGAGACCTATATCTACTTTTCATTTCTCGTTTAAACGTGATCTATAACTACTTTTCGTCTCTCGTGTAAACGAGACCTATATCTACTATTCATTTCCCGTTTAAACGAGATCTATAACTACTTTTCGTCTTTCGTGTAAACGAGACCTATATCTACTATTCATTTCTCGTTTAAACGAGACCTATAACTACTTTTCGTCTCTCGTGTAAACGAGACCTATATCTACATTTATGCTTCTCTTATAAATGAGACCTATCCCTACTTATTGACTTGTAAACGAAAACGATGTCTACTTTTTGCTTATATGTAAATGAGCCCCATATCTTCTATTTACCTTTTCTGTAAATGGGATCCATGACTACTTTTTGACATTCGTGTAAATGGCAACATTATTTTTCTTTCGTGTAAACCCGATCCATATCTTCTTTTTGCCTCTGGCGTAAAAGAGACCTATGTGCATTTTTCGTCTCTCGTGTAAATGCAATCTATTTATACCTTTTTAGCTCGTGTTAAACTCTGGATTTTCTTTTTATTTAATAAATTCCACCCGGATGCAATTCAAGGTAAAATATTACTATTTGAGATGGGTGATATTAATGTAGAAGGAAGAAGTATGAAAGGTAGATAATGAGATTAAGGAGAATCGATAACGATTAACCATTGACTTGAAGAGTTTAAGTTTGCATTGTTTTGGGTAATAATTATATTGGAGTCTTTTCCAGAGACTAGCAGCTTTTGGGAATAATTTAGCTGATGTCTGACCTTTTAGGTTAGTGCTAACAAGACCTATGTATGACATTTGTATTTTAGTGTTGACCGAGCTATTTGGTAATTTTTTGACTCTCGCGTAATCCAGACCAAAGTCAACCTTAGGGACATTGATGTAATTGGACCCTTTTTTAACTTTTTGACTCTTGCGCAGATCATACCTATGTTTACCCTTTTGACTCTCATACAAATTGGACCAATGCCTACCATTTTGACTCATAAAAATTGGACCAATATCTACCTTTTTGTATTGTATACAAATTGGATCAACGCTTACCTTTTTCTCTCGTATACAAATTGGACCAATGTCTACCTTTTTGACTCTCATACAAATTGGACCAATGCCTATCATTTTGTTTCTAATACAAATTGAACCAATGCCTACCTTTTTGTCTCGTATACAAATTGGACCAATGTCTATCTTTTTGTTTCTCATACAAATTTGACCAATGTCTATTTTTTGAATCTCTTAAAGCCATTAACCTGAATTAAATCACACACTTTTAACAGAATGTTTCAGTTTGCATTGGTAAATACTTTATCTGTGATAGGCGTGAATTTACGACTGGCGCCAGAGGTTGGGGATCAAGGCCTGATAAATGCCATGATTTTGAATGCGGGTTTTCAAGGCAGTCAAAGCTGCAACGCGTAGCGGAATTCTGCATAATAATCTTCCTACATTATCATCGTAATACGGCATTGAGGCAAACACGCGACAAATATAAAAGTGGAACAAAGAGAAAGAAAATATAATGTATTAGTAGTAGTAGTAGTAGTATTGGAAGATGGATTGGTAGTAGTATTTGCTGTAGAAGATGAGAAAGAAGAAAAAAATCTAGAGTGGGCAACAAATGAAAAACTCGAGAAAGAGGAAATGAAATGAAGAAAGAAAAGAAATAAAGAGGAAAAAAGAAGTTGATGATGATGTTAAAGAAGAAATCAGTTTTGAGAAAAAGCTAATAACAGTATGGGAAGAAGAAGAAGAAGAAGAAGAAGAAGAAGAAGAAGAAGAAGAAGAAGAAGAAGAAGAAATGTTGGCGTGGAAAATAAGAAGTAGAAGAAGGAGGAGGAGGGACAGAAAAAGAAGAAAAAGGAGGAGGAGAAGAGAAGAAAAAATTATAAATGAATTAGAAAGAAGAAGTAAAAGAAATCATGGTTGAGAAAAATGAATAAAAAGTATGAGAAGAAGAAGAAGAAGAAGAAGAAGAAGAAGAAGAATAAGAAGAAGAAGAAATGTTGGCCTGGAAGATAAGAAGTAGAAGAAGAAAGAGGGGGAGAGGAGGAGTAGAAGAAGAAGACAAAGAAAAAGAAAGTGTCCGAGAGAAGAAAAAATTATAAATGAATTAGAAAGAAGTAAAAGAAGTCAGTGTTGAGAAAAATGAATAAAATATGAAAAGAAAAAGAAAAAGAAAAAGAAGAAGAAGAAGAAGAAAAAGAAGAAGAAGAAAAGAAGAAATGATAGCTAAAGATCTATTATAAACAAATGAAAAATTATTGGCTTAGAGAGAAAAAATTATGGAAGTTAAGAAATTATTAACAAATAAGGAAGAAGAAGAAAAAGGAGGAGGAGGAGAAGCGAAGAAAAAAATTATAAATGAATTGAAAAGTAGTAAAAAAAATCATGGTTGAGTATGAGAAGAAGAAGAAGAAGAAGAAGAAGAAGAAAAGAAGAAGAAAGAAGAAGAGAAGAAAGAAGAAGAAGAAGAAATTATGATCCAGAAAAAGCGAATAACATAGAAGAAATCATTGATAAGTGTTCTAAGATCACTTTTTTCCTCGCGGTTATGAAATAAACAATCACTCGTCTTCTTTTGCTTGAGAGACGATAATAGCGGCAGGGGAAAGATGTGGCGCCAAACAGAGGCCGGAAACAGACAACAGATGTCAGTTTCAGAAATCAATTGATTTCATACTGAGAAGGGAAGGAAATGAACAGCAAACAAATATAAATAATCTGTCGATGTATGTTTTGCAAGCAATTTGCCCGCCAAGTAGAATTTATTGAAAACGAATGGCATGGTTAGTGCCAACGGTTTACACGTAGATATCCGTTGTCTTCATCTAAGATAACGTATTCTCTTTGTTCTACTATTCTTAAGAAGATATCCGTATGCATTCGTCAGTGACTTTTTTAATGCTTGAAAGCATCTCTGGTCATTTTCACAGAAAGGAATTATATGTTATGCTTTGAAATTTAAAAAACAAAACAAAGAAAAACATTATCAGGGTGTTTAATGTTTATGACTTTATAAATATAACCCAGACAAGGATATTCAATGTTATAGGTCCTGATCTGGCATCTCATCTGCAATCAATTTCTCACAGACGTGCTGTGGCTTCCCTCTATCTTTTCTACAGATATTTTCATGGCATCTGCTCTGACGAGCTATTTTCACTGGTGCCCCAACTGCATGAATTTAAGCGTGCGACTCGGTTGGCATCTCAGTCCCACCTTTTCACTGTCGAAACGGTTAAATGTAGCTGTCTCTTCTACTTCAACAGCTTCTTCTCTCGCACTCCCTGACAGTGGAACTCCTTTCCTCTTGCTTCACTGATAGTTATAATCTTCAAATATTTAAATGTAATGTCAATCGACATCTTCTAATGCCTTGATCTTGATACTTGTCCTTCTCTTTATTCCTTTCCTCTTTACTCTTGCTCTCACTCTCTGTAACCCCGCCTCCCGTGCACTCCCGCCTTGGTTGGTACGAAATATTTTTTTAAAAATATAATATTTCGTCTATTTACATTATTTACATTTTTTGGATTTGTTTCCTCAACTTTATTGTCATAGTCACGACGTTTCGGCTGTTGTACGCTCCAGCCTTCTTCAGGTAAAATACGCTGGTATTTCGACGCCTTTATTTTGTGCACTGGGATAAATTGTTCACCGACTGAAAATGCTGTGACTATAACAATAAATTCGAGGACAACTGTCCCAACAAATGTAAATAGCGTCAATAATTAAAATACCTCATCTCAGAAATATACACACATAATGTTTTGTCTGTTGCTAACATTATCTTATAGCCATTTTTCAACTAAAAATTCAGTGGCCAGTCAGGCATTTAGCCCAAGGGCATTTGGCGAGAGACATTTGGCTAAAGGACATTTGGCCGAAGGACATTTCGCCGAACGGACATTTGGCCGAAGGACATTTGGCCGAACAGACATTTGGCCGAACGGACATTTCGCCGAACGGATATTTCGCCGAACGGACATTTGGCCGACAGACATTAGGCCGACGGACATTTGGCCGAAGGACATTTCACCGAACGGACATTTGGCCGAAGGACATTTCGCCGAACGGACATTTGGCCGACGGACATTTGGCC
>OZ010604.1:72844118-72864118 GCA_963932145.1 Acanthosepion lycidas | reverse complement strand
GTTTAACCCTAGAACACTAACCATCAATTAAAGTTACACCACTACTAACTATGGGTATATCATACCCGATTCTGAAAATATCAAAAAAATATTAAATATAAATCGTTATTTGAAATATTTTACATGCAGACACTTCAAACTTTGTACTTTGAGTTAACATTAATAGATTATATTATTATTAAGTGAAAATTATATTTCCTAGTTATAAATAGTAAAGTTTAATACCACTGTTCAAGCTCCAGGATTTTTAAAAGAATTTTGACTTTGTTTTCATGTATATAAATGTGCAAGTTTTTTTTAAAGTATAGGCGACCATACACGACATTATTAGAAAATTAATTTAAAATCAACTTCCTAAAATTAGATTACGGAGAATATTTTCCAAAATATTACAAATTACTGAGTATTTAAAAATTATATAAACACATTATTTTCTTAAATTATGATTTACAGATAAAGTCACTAGAATAAAAAAGACTGTCAACACGTCAAAAGAGATATTATTGGGTTAAAACCACAGCTACTGTCGGACTAAAAATGAGTTCCTGCGCTATTTTAAACTTAATTAAAAATAAAATAAAGGTTTCAAGAAAGATTTTTCGTTTTTAAAAATTCATTTTAATAATTAGATCTCTTTTTTCTGTTTTGCAGTTTGAAATAACCTGATAAGCAGAAAACTTCGTGGTAACTGTGGCAAAAATAAGAACGATTGTGAATATAATTAAAGGAAATGACAAAGAAGAATAACGGATCTATACAAAAAGAGAAAAAATGTATGACTATATTCTCTACTAAAAACAATAAGTATAGTTAATTGGAGAAAAACAGAAAATAAAAAAAGAAAGAATCGACGAACGAAGGAACGTTTTAAAGGGAAGAAGAAAAAGTTCTCCAAAAGAAAGAGCTTAAATGAAGCAAAAAGGCATCAAAGACTAAAACCACAAAGAAAGTATGAAAGCGTAAAAGAAGGAAATAATAAAAACGGGAAGGAAAGAAAGATGGAGAATATCCCTAGAGAAGATCTCGACTGCCGGACACTCGGAAATTTCAGACTCATTTTGTAAATCCTAAGCTGTTAATTTGACGGGACAATTCGAGTCAGATTAGCTAATTTCATGAGATGAGGCGATCGCTAAGGATGACGCCATTAAGTACATTGAGGGCGTTTCTCTCTTTTCTGATTGCTTTCCAATTCTTAATGTTTGTGCCGTCTGACACATCTTTTCTTTGGTTTTATTTTGAACTATTTGCTGTGTTCTTAATTCCTCTTTTATACTTACTTAGTTTATTACCGTACAAGGCTAAATAGGGAGAAAATCGGAATAGCAAGATTGTTTTACGCTTGTCCTTCAAGTCGTATCTCTTGGCCTTCAAGTACAGCATTCGAAAGCTAACTTTATATTTAAGTTCCCATGACTAATCTTTGATCGGTTATGAAAAACGTAAATATTTCAACAAAAGGACAGGCTTTATCCCATTCAAATTTTGGTGACTATATTTGGTATATTAACACAGAAATCGATATAAAATAATAAAATAGTACCACAAATTGAATATTCTATTAACTGTACAGCAAACATCGTTAGTCTTTTTACATAACTGATGCAAATGGCGGATGAGTCGTACTATGTTTTACAATACCAAACGATATGCAGCAGTACTATAAAAAACTACAAGGTATTTTGCGTAATCTACGGTATTAATATTTTATAGTAGTTGATGTTGAATTTAACGTTTTTATAAGTAGAACTAATATATATATATATATATATATATATATATATATATATATATATATATATATATATATATATATACCGACGCAATATACGTTACCGGCCAGTGTGTATTGTAGGTTGTTTTCTATACAGCGCATATAGAAATATATTACGGTAAGTGTCTCGATATACAGGTAAGTCGTGGGACCTTATGTAGTTTTGGGCCGAAGTTTTGGTCTACTGCTAGCCTACCGTATCTTCGGCAGTCAAATTAAACGGTAGGTAGATACGTAACTTATGAATTTTGAAATAAAATCTTCGGCGGCGACTTATACGCCAGGTCGACATGTACACTGTAATTCACGATCGATCGATCAATAGATAGATAGGAAGAGGATTAGATAGATATGTAAAGGACTGTGTGAGGGTGTGTGTTGTTATTTTAGAAACATGGGCGTTTTTATTTCCTGCTAGAAGAAGGCCCAACTACAAGAAAGTGACAGAGTCTAGTTGTGTCCAACCGAAGATGAAAAGAAAACAAAAAGACATATATATATATATATATATATATATATATATATATATATATATATATATATATATATATAAATAAACAAATATATGTATTAACACAATTTTACAATGGACATAGACAATGAAATTTGCGCGTGTGTAAACATTTGTGTTTGTCCTTTGGTGAATATTCGTACGTACGTGTATGTGGGTATAATTTTCATGGTGTCTTCCCAGAAGTGAACACGGTATCTTTTTGCGAGAGCTCACATTGTAGAGATGTTCGCTGAAAGAAAGTAATGAAAAAGAGGATTCTCCTCACCTCCACGAGAGGTGGGATACGGCACAAGGACTGAAGGAAAGAGAACCAGGCAAGAGGTCGCCCAGTATTTAGAGTGTAGGGAGAGTGACCCCTATAGAAGATTTAGGGAATTAAGGAGGAGCTAACTCCGACATATATACAGATAAATAGGAACAGAATTACATAGATAGATAGATAGATTGATAGATAGATAGATAGATAGATAGATAGATAGATGGGAGCATGATTAGATAGCTAGCTCGGAACTAGATAGCTAGATAGAAACAAGATTAGATAGATACATAAATAATTAGATAGCTAGCGAGTGTTGATGTTAAAATATCTTATATTTAACAAGAGGGAATTCGAATGTCTCTTTGTAAATACATTAATATATTCACATCTCTGTTTAGCTTTTAATTGTTGTTATCTTGTGTCTAAAAACTTAAAATAATTTTTCTGTACCGCATAATTATTTCAAATTATATCCGTTAAATTTGATTTTTTCTTCCTTCTTTAGTGAATCTGGCATTACAGTCAATGCGCCCCTTATAGATATTATGCGATACTCACCAGAGTCAAACATCACTTTCTGAGAAATGCTTTTCAGTAAAAATGGTAGGTCAAGTGAGCTGCAGAAAAATTCTTGCAAATATTCTCTATTTCTGGAGTTTCTGAAAAGAATTTATTCATTATATAGAATTGTGTTCTGTAATTAAGTGGCACGGTGAAGTAATGGATAACGGCTTTGATTGAGGAAGCGGAGAGCTGAGTTCGAATTCCAGTCGAGTCCATTGAATTCACTTATCTTAGGTATGAATCCTCTAACTAGCAGGGCAGACACGGTTCAATAGCCTTGGATGGCAACTGGTCTACCGCAGAAAGAAATGGCAACCTACTGCGGGAAAAATCTGCCTCGTCAGTCATGTATCGAAAGATACATGATCGTGTATCACGCATGAAGCCTAACTGACTGAATCAGACCTAGCAATCGTTAGATTGATTTATCATTTCTAAAATATAACTCTCAATCTGCCTTCGTGTTTATTTTCTGGAAACATCTAATGACGTAGTAGAAATTAGTATCTTATTTTATTTAAAATTAGTTTTAAATTACCTACGAAGTAGCAGAATTGCCAATTTTTATTTTTACTGATGAATATCTGTACGAGAAATATTGTAAAGTAACACTTAGATTGAGATTGGCTCTAAAGATAAAAGATAGTAAAATTGTGATTGGTTGAAACAGTAAATATATTCTTAAAATGTGATTGGTTCAAAAGTTAAATAAGCATGAAAATTGCGATTGGCTCACACGATAAAATATTGTTTCAAAGGCTAATCGCATTAAAATTGTGATTGACTCAAAAGCTAAGTCTACTCTTAAACTGTGATTGACTAATAAAGATAAAACAGTCTCTTAAATTGTGACTGATTTAAAATTGATTGTTAAATGGTTCTCCACAGGTTCATTCTATTTTCTGGTCAAATTAACTTTGGTTCCTTAATTGTACTTTTCTTTGGCCATCGACCTCAAGAACTGGTCAAATAGTTTATTCGTTGTTATTATACCTTCATATGCTTAATGAATGTTTAATTCAACAGGCCTTCTCTCTTCATAATGTACTCCCCAAAATTCAATTGTCTCTTTGGTTTTTCCTAGTTGCTCTTGTTCTCTTTAAGATTTCTGCATTACTCGTAAGGTCTATGGTATTCAATTCACTTCTCTCTCTCTCTCTATATATATATATATATATATATATATATATATATATATATAATTATGTATATATATATATATATATATATATATATATATATATATATATATATATGCGTGTGTGTGTGTGTGTGTGTGTGTGTGTGTGTGCAGGTATGTAGAAAATAAGGAAAGAACACGTTAGGTAAATAATCCGGAGTTCGTTAGTATTTTGTTTTTATTTAAAAAAACAAAACAAAACAAAAAAAAAAACAGTGCTCCATACAGAAGTAGAGCTTAAATTGAGAGTTTCGGCTCTCGTTTTTGAAACATGAGAAGTCTTATGTAGCGACAGAATCATATTTTTTTAAAATAATTATATATATATATATATAATTATTTATAATAATATTATATATATATATATATATATATATATATATATATATATATATATATATATATATATATGTGTGTGTGTGTGTGTGTGTGTGTATAAAAGTGAACATTGAAGTCAACACTCAGAGGAGACAGGCTGTTTCATGCTAGACGCAATCGTCAGGTCGCGAATGTTGGTTTTATCCTCGGTTATTTATATATATGGGTCAGTGGTGCATTATGGGTAATCTGTTCTGCCGGTTATTTTTGAGGAGGTGGCTTCTTTGTTTATTTATTTGTTTGGGTTAATTTATTTCACTTGTTTTTCATTTTCATTTTGTATTATTTATTCCTTTCGTTTTTTGATGTTTTTTTTTAACGTAGTAAAAAATTGGGGGTGGATTTGCTTAGGTCACTTATTTAATAGCTTGTTTTTGGTCTGGGAAGATAATTAAAACTATTTATTCGTCCATAGTCTATTCTGTTATTTTGGCTGGTGAACAGTTTTTAATTTATTTATTTGGATTGATTATTTTTATTTGTTTTTGCTTATTTATGCTTATTTTTCTTAGTTCCAACGGATATTTTAGCTATGGCGATTTGTTAATTTGTTCATGGATTTATTTTTATATTTGTTTTTTATTTATTTTTTTTGTATATTTCTATTTACTCTGTTTTCGACATTTGAGTAACGTATGCTTTTCTTATCGTTGTATAGCAGTTATAGCTATTTTTATGTCCAATTTTTGGATTGGTTGTTGTAGACTATTCTAACGGTTATTTTGGCGGGATAAGTTTGTTAATTTGTTTATTCTTATTTAATTAATTTATTTATTTGGGTTGATAATTTTTATTTGTTTTTTATGTATTTTATTTTTTATTTTTAATTATTTTATTTCCTCTATTCTAATGGGAGTGGTTTGTTAATTTTGTTTTTCTTGTTTTTTATATTATTTTGTTTATTTGTATTTATTCATTTCAGTTTTCGATTTTTAAGGAAAGTAGTAAAACATTGTTTTCATGCTTGCATTTTGAGATGAGCTCAGATCACTAATTTAGCAATTTATTTTGGTCTGGGAAGGTAATAATAGCTATTTTTTCCTCCAAGCAAAGTTTGCAGGTTTTTGATTGATTGTTGCAGGCTGATGATCTTTTCCTTATTTTCCATGATATTTTTGTTGTGATTTTTGTTTCGTTTTTAATTTCCCAGATACACTTTGAAAGCATTGTTCTGTTGAGGTATTTACTATTTGTGAAAGATGTTTTATGTGAATAGTTTCTTTGTTTCCATGCTCCTTCAGTTACACCTATATATACATTTTCTTTATTATCTGGTGCTTTTACCGTGGCTTGGTATATTACGTTGTTTTGTAACCAATTATCGTTTAAGGGACATTCATTCTTTATTCTACAGTTACATGTGGGTCTAATTTGTTCGGTTGATTTGTTGATAGTTTTCCTGTTGTGCTTTTTTATTACTATTTGTGCCATGTTCTCGAAACGACTGTAGCTGATTTTTACAGTGTTTTTATTGAATATTTTGTATAGAGTGCTTGATTTCGGGAAGTGTTTGTTCAAGAGTTTGAAGAATATTTTATCTACGTTTGTTTTTAGGTTTTTGCTATACGGTGGGTTGAACAATATGATATTTCTTGTCATGTTGGCTTTTCCTGTGTTCTCTGGTGAGTATGTGAGTGTTGCCAGGAATCCAGTATCTTTTAGTGCTGTTTCGTAGTTTTTCTTAGCTTCGTTAAATATGGTTTTATTGCCAGAATTGTCAGAAAGCCTGCAGTTAATCGATTTTGGCATCTGTTTAATTATCGAAGGCGGGTGATCGGAGAAGGTGTTTACATACGCTCAATCTCGGATATTGAGCACTTTATCCCATAAATATAGCACACCTTAAAACTATATATCTTCATATATATATATATATATATATATATATATATATGGATATATATAATTTTTTCAACCTTTATTTCCTTTTCTAAGCATTTTTCCTCTTATTTCTCTCCTCTCTCTCTCTCTCCCTGTTATTAATCACTTAGCTTCCTTTCTTTCTCCATGTGACGTCGTCCCCTGGTCGCAGCGCCAACCGTGACGTTCTATCCTAGTCTACCACGGCACCAACTGTGACGTCCCTAAACAGCACCAATTGTGACGTCCGCGCTGCTCCGTTCGGGTGTCGCTGCTCCAAATGTGACGTTCTAACCTTTTGGTGATTCGGGGGGTAATCTGGTTAGATTTGATATCAGCCTCGTCGTTCCCAACTCGCTTCCAACGCCTGGTTACCGAAGTAACTACTTTGATTCCCAGTCTGCCTACCCACGTTGTGAATTGATCTTAGGCAGAAGAGATCAAACAGTGGTTGGGGCCGTACTGCAAACCGAGTTCAACGGGGATGATACCACACAAATATGCATAAAAGACAATAAATGAAAACTCAAAAGTTCAAAGTATCAAAGAAAAAGGTAACAAACTTTATGTCCAGTTGTTCGATACATAGGACTGCATCTATCTCCCGACCCGTTCTATAGATTGCGACACGTCGTTTTCCGCTAGGCAAGTTTTAACACTTCAAGTTGTCTGCTCTCTAAGAAATTGGTGTTTCGGTGGGTCTTTGGACGAAAGTCAAAAAAAAAAAAAAAAAAAAAAAAAAAACTTATTTCGGTGATCTGGATCTAAGTCGCTCTTCAAAATAATTGTTCTTGGGTTGAAGAGGGGTCCGGAATGTGCGTGAATCTTGGTCAGCTATCTGCGAGGCTTGCTCCAACTGGAGACTGACTCCGAGAACCGCTGGGACTCAACTCCACTCTGCTCGTTGTGGCTTCGTTTATATGGGCGCCGACCAAAACCGGGGTGAGTTTGTCGGCACCGGAGGGTTCCTCGATAATACTAAATACATATCCACCTCTCTGGTTAGGAATTTCCACCTTTTTCCATTTTTGGGAATCTTTCCTCACTCCCACTTTCTCATCATACTTCAGAGGGGCGTGAACTGCCCTCCCCACATCTTCGTAGCAACCTCTCTTACTCATCCTCCAGATGGGCTGCAACAGCCTCCCTCGTGCGTCACGTGATCACCACTTGACCAATGATGTCTCAGTCGGGCGTGGACGAATCCGCGGCTTTGTTTCAGGAAGAGAAAAAAAATATCTTGCTTAACTAAAAAAAAAATTATCTCTTCTCTTTCCCTTTTCTTCCTCTTAATCGTCGTTATCATTTCTCTGTCGCGAACGGGACAATATGACAATGGCGGTCATAACTCTTGTTCTACACGTGGTTTACGTCAGGTATTTTATCGCTAATTATCAGAATGTGTGGTCTTCTTAACACGGTCTCGAAAAGAAACATCTCCAAAGTTTCAGTCAGTCTGTCGCCTCGAAGAAAGAAAAAAAACATTTCTAGGTTCCCATTCATTTTCGTTCGGTACATATTTCTGATAACATAATTTTATTATCGCACGCCAAGGATGTTCCGTCGAAGGAGAATCGGTCAACGGACACTAGTAGGTGGTCCTTAATTTTTCATATCTGTCCAAAGTCCCTTTAATTGCTTGTTTTTCGTCACTTATCGAAATAACATTTTCATTTGAATTTTTTTTCTTTGGCCAGCCGGTCTGTAGTTGATAATAAGATGTCTTCCCGTATCAATAGTTTGTTTTCATATCCTTAGATAACAGCCGATGTCAAAACATATTTGATTCTTTCTTTCTTTCCCTCTCTTTCCACTCAGAATTTCCCTGTCATTGTAATGACACTCTTTCACCATTTGTTACTTATCAAAATATCCTTTTATCCATTGTCTCTTAGCCGTGTGTGTGTTCTTGCTTATCACTCATGATTCGGTCCTTAGCCTCTCCTCTTTCCTCTTTTCTTTCTTTTCCCTTTCTGCCTCGTTAAATGGTGCCACATCCACATGTAAATACATTTTTACCTATTATGGGATAAATAAATAAATAAGTATATTAACTTAATACACTTCAATCAATAAATCAGTTAATTAAGTAAATAATAAACAAATTAAAACTATGAATGTACACATCTGTTTATATTTCTGAGATGAAGTATTATGTACACTAATTACATTATTCGGACTATTGTCCTCATCTTTTTCGCCATATTTATTACAATGTTTCGGCCTTTCAGTATCTCTCTATATTTCTTAGATGAAGTATTATGTACACCATTTACATTATTCGGACTATTGTCCTCATCTTTATTGCCATATTTATTACAACGTTTCGGCCTTTCAGTATCTGTCTATAATTCTGAATTGTACGCTCCGGCCTTCTTCATTTGAAATGTCGAACTGAACCCTTTATTTCGATCGCAGGGGTAGACTAATCTAGTTCCACGTGCCATGTTGAAAGGATGTCAGTTATCAGTTATCAACACACTTAATTCACCTGTCCAAGTTCTCCACTACCTTAACCAGGTATTGAACTCACACTCCCTGGGTCCTGTCACTAGATCTAAACAAGGCTTTATCTTTATCCACTGTGCCATGTTTCCTTAAGGATATCTGTACATGAATTTCTGGAACTTATAAACTTAATGTCTTCAGCAACCATTTTTACCAGTACTCATATTGCAATTTTTGATATTATTCCATTTTTTTTTTACCAGCGTTCGTTTTGCAATTTTCATTGTTATCATTGCTTTTCTCTGGCACCCCTTATTACTAGTTCACATACTGTATTCATTTCGATGTTTGGTCGGCTCAGGAGATTTTTTGTGGCCAAGCATATATGCTGATTCCTTAAGTTTACGAATTTTCCAATGATGTTCTTTAATCTATGATTTCAAACTGATCCCACTGATCTCCTTTTCCTCTCCATATGTGGTAATTACCAACAAATAACAAATCAATCAACAATAAAGTTAACAAACTACAGTATAAAATAGCTACGAAACCGCATTCGGATCCACAATTATTTACACTCATTAGCCTATAGAATGATTTGAAACATAACCGTTACAACCCATCCAATAACCGTTACAGCAATAGAATTACCTATAATACTAATGCATCACTGTCCAACATATATAAATAGTCGAACCAAAATATAGTACACATGGCCTGACGATTGATATATATATATAAGAGAACGGTGAATAGATTTAAAAAGAGGAAACGTTAGAGAGAAAAGCTGGATCAGGAGGTCGCAACAAGAAGAGGAATCATCATTTCAAATTAGAGCTAAATGCATTCTTATTGTTCAATGTTGTTAGAACCTTAGAGAATTCCAGTAAAATATATTTAATCATTTCTAATTTCAACGCTTCAAAGCTTAATCTAAAAATTGGACAATTTTGGTATTACACCCGGAACCCGAAGGAAGAATTCGAATACAAAAAATAGTAGAGAAAATATATTTATCATTTTTTTCATTCTTAATTTTCTGTCTGTCTGTCTGTCTGTCTGCCTGTCTTTCTTTCTTTCTTTCTTTCTTTCTTTCTTTCTTTCTTTCTTTCTTCTGTCCTCCTTTCCTTTCTTTCTTTCATTTCTATCTTTTTTTCTTCTTTTCGTTTCTATCTTTCTTGCGTTTTCTTTCTTTCTTTCTTTCTTTCTTTCTTTCTTTCTTTCTTTCGTTCACTTCTCATGTTTTTCTGCTCTGTCTTTTTGCCACACTTCTTCCTTGCATTTTTTCAAATTGTGAGCACATAGCGGATTTATTTTAATACTGAATGAATGAAAGAAAGTGAAATATAGACAGAATAGACTTACTTCGTATTTTCTTTCTTGCTTTCTTTCCTTTTTTCTTCTTTTTCATTCATTCTTTACTTTCACTATTCCCTTTCACATTGTCACCTTTGTCGCTGCCCCTTTTCATTTTACGCGTAACGAACAGAATTATTGCTCCAGAGATAATATCGGATTATCACAGCGACAATTCAGCAGTGAACGAATAAATAACAATTATTCAAGATTAAAAATAAAAGTAAAAATTCAATCATCGCCATCACCATCACCCCCACTACCATCATCATGACTACCAACACCATCATCACCACCACCACCATCACCCCCACTACCGTCATCATGACCACCAACACCATCATCACCACCACCACCATCACCCCACTACTATCATCATCACCACCACCACCATCACCCCCACTACCATCATCATGACCACCAACACCATCATCACCACCACCACCATCACCCCCACTACCATCATCATGACCACCAGCACCATCATGACCACCAGCACCATCATCACCACCAGCACCATCACCCCCACTACCATCATCATGTCCACCAGCACCATCATCACCACCAGCACCATCACCCCCACTACCATCATCATGACCACCAGCACCATCATCACCACCACCGCCATCACCCCCACTACTATCATCATGACCACCAGCACCATCATCACCACCACCGCCATCACCCCCACTACTATCATCATGACCACCAGCACCATCATCACCACCACCACCATCACCCCCACTACCATCATCATGACTACCAACACCATCATCACCACCACTACCATCACCCCCACTACTATCATCATGTTAAGCCCGAATAGTTCCGAAAGGAGCTTAATAGTCTCTGAAAAATCCAAGTCAGTCGTTTTCTTGGGTAGTATGAAGTCTACTAACCTACTATGTTCTGTAGTTCCCAGTTTTCTCAATAGTAGACGTATCTTTTTTTTTACTGGGCCATTGTTCACAGTCTACGTTGAAAATATCTTCGTAGCGCCTGTAAAAAGCCTGGAACGTTTTGTCTTCCTCTGGTACGTATTCAAAGGTTTCCATTGAATTGTAGATTGTACTCTGGGAGAATATTGTATCTTTTTCAGAGTTTGAGCCTTTTAATGCATTTACGAGTAATTCTTTAAGTTGTTTCTGTTATAGTTCAGCATTCTGAAGCGTAATTTTTTGGAATTCCATTTGTTGTTTATGAAATTCCAAAAACAGTTGTTGTTGTCTTTCTTCTGATTTTTGTTGCTGATCCAAATTTACTTTTAGCATTTGGGCAATTACTTTTTGAAAATATTCCATATTTAGACAAAAATGACAGCGATTTTTTGTTGCTGTGAAAATCGTGTACCAAGGGGAGGTACACAAAAAAATCTTGATAGGTTTTATTTTCTTTTACAAAAAAAAAAAGATAATATTATTAGGTTGGTGCAAAAATAATTTCGTTTTCTAACATATGTTACTATGTGAGAAAACGAAATTATTTTTGCACCAACCTAATAGAAAAAGAGATGAAAAAAAAAAGAAGGAAAGAAAGATAGAATGAAGGGAAAAGAAAGAAAGAAAGAAATATACAGACAACCGTACAAAGGTAAACGAAATTAAAAAAAAAGAAATAAAGGAAGAAAGAATAAAATGAAAGAAAGAAACGCTTAACTAAACAAAAAAGTAAATAATTAACAGAAAAGAAAGACCTAAAGAAGTAGGCTAAATACAAAGATCGCGTAAAAGTCGAAGGCATGAAAAGAGAGAAAGAAAAAGAAAAAAAAGAGATAGACGAAGAAGAAGAAATAAATGAAAGAAAGAAAATGATTTTCTTATTTTATCGTTCCTTTCCATTTTGTCATCTGTTTTTCTTTTTTCGGCCTTCATTTTTATTATTCACTCGTTTTCGGGCATGTTCCTTTGTTTATATTCTCCAAAGAATTTGCCTTTGTTGAAACATCAATGAAGAATTTGTTTCAGCCAACAGCTGCCGCCGTTCAATCCAAAATGGAGCTACACACTCCTCGAAAATTTGTACACCTTCTTTGTCTTTCTTTCTTTCAATCTTCTTGCACTATTCGGCTTACTATTTCTTTTCTTTATATAATTTTTCATTGGTATCCTCCGCCTAAAAAGCAGAAGAGAACAAGTGTGTGAGTCAGTGAGTCAGAGAGAGAGAGAGAGAGAGAGAGAGAGAGAGTGAGAGAGAAATAATAAAGTTACGGCTATTCTTTGTTTTTTCTTTTCTCTCTATATATTTTTTCTTTCGTTCTCTCTTTTGTTTTTTTTTATTCTTTCGGGCATTTCTCTGTCATTCATCTGTTTTGGTTTATTTTTTCGTTTTCATTCTCTTTTTTCTTAATCAATTTTCTTTCTTTCTTTCTTTCAAATTCTTATCGATCCATTTTCGTCTTTCTTTCTTTCTTTCTTTCAAATTCTTATTAATCAATTTTCTTTCTTTCTTTCTTTCTTTCTTTCAAATTCATATTGATCCATTTTCGTCTTTTCTTTCTATCTTTCTTTCAAATTCTTATCGATCCATTTTCGTCTTTTCTTTCTTTCTTTCTTTCTTTCTTTCATATTGATCCATTTTCGTCTTTTCTTTCTTTCTTTCTTTCATATTGATCCATTTTCGTCTTTTCTTTCTATCTTTCTTTCAAATTCTTATCGATCCATTTTCGTCTTTCTTTCTTTCTTTCTTTCAAATTCTTATTAATGAATTTTCTTTCTTTCTTTCTTTCTTTCTTTCAAATTCATATTGATCCATTTTCGTCTTTTCTTTCTTTCTTTCTTTCATATTGATCCATTTTCGTCTTTTCTTTCTATCTTTCTTTCAAATTCTTATCGATCCATTTTCGTCTTTCTTTCTTTCTTTCTTTCAAATTCTTATTAATGAATTTTCTTTCTTTCTTTCTTTCTTTCTTTCAAATTCATATTGATCCATTTTCGTCTTTTCTTTCTATCTTTCTTTCAAATTCTTATCGATCCATTTTCGTCTTTTCTTTCTTCCTTTCTTCCTTTCTTTCTTTCTTTCATATTGATCCATTTTCGTCTTTTCTTTCTATCTTTCTTTCAAATTCTTATCGATCCATTTTCGTCTTTTCTTTCTTTCTTTCTTTCTTTCATATTGATCCATTTTCGTCTTTTCTTTCTATCTTTCTTTCAAATTCTTATCGATCCATTTTCGTCTTTTCTTTCTTTCTTTCTTTCTTTCTTTCATATTGATCCATTTTCGTCTTTTCTTTCTTTCTTTCTTTTACATTCTTATCGATCCATTTTCGTCTTTCTTTCTTTCTTTCTTTTTTCCTTTGTCTTTTCAGTCCTTCTTTTCCTTCTTTTTTTTCCTTCGTCTGTCACTTCTTTCACTTTTGTTTTCCTCTTCGTCTACATCTCATATTCGTCCCATTCTTTCTCGACATCGATTTCCTCCCCTATTTCTTTCTTTAGTTGTTTTCTTTATCTTTTCATCTCTTTATTTTTCTTCAGTTTTCCTTTTACTTTTCTTCTTTCTCTTCCCCCCCCTCTTTCTTCTCTTATTTACTCTTACTCAATGAGGATTCCCGACAGAAGTATTATTCTTTCTCAATTTTCTTTTACTCTTCTTTTCTTTCCTCATCCATTTTCTACTCGGCATCAACTTCCGCCTTCTTCTTCTTCTTCTTCTTCTTCTTCTTCTTCTTCTTCTTCTTTCTTCTTCTTCTTCTTCTTCTTCTTCTTCTTCTTCTTCTTCTTCTTCTTCTTCTTCTTCTTCTTCTTCTTCTTCTTCTTCTTCTTCTTCTTCTTCTTCTTCTTCTTCTTCTTCTTCTTCTTCTTCTTCTTCTTCTTCTTCTTCTTCTTCTTCTTTCTTCTTCTTCTTCTTCTTCTTCTTCTTCTTCTTTTCTTCTTCTTCTTCTTCCTTCTTCTTCTTCTTCTTCTTCTTCTTCTTCTTCTTCTTCTTCTTCTTCTTCTTCTTCTTCTTCTTCTTCTTCTTCTTCTTCTTCTTCTTCTTCTTCTTCTTTCTTCTTCTTCTTCTTCTTCTTCTTCTTCTTCTTCTTCTTCTTCTTCTTCTTCTTCTTCTTCTTCTTCTTCTTCTTCTTCTTCTTCTTCTTCTTCTTCTTCTTCTTCTTCTTCTTCTTTCTTCTTCTTCTTCTTCTTCTTCTTCTTCTTCTTCTTCTTCTTCTTCTTCTTCTTCTTCTTCTTCTTCTTCTTCTTCTTCTTCTTCTTCTTCTTCTTCTTCTTCTCTTCTTCTTCTTCTTCTTCTTCTTCTTCTTCTTCTTCTTCTTCTTCTTCTTCTTCTTCTTCTTCTTCTTCTTCTCAATATTAATTTCTGCTACTGCTATTTTTCTTTTACCACGTTATTCTTTCTTTTCTCTTCTTCGTCTGTAATTTTTTGTCTATTTTTCTTCTTCTTTTCATTCTATTTTTTCTTCTTTTCGTTCGCCTCTCTTCACCCATTAATTTTCTTTCTTCTTTTCCTTCTTCCCGTCATATTCGTTTTTGCTTCCCCAAACTTGATTTCTTGTCTTTTTTCTTTTTTTTCCCTCTTTTTCCTTTCTCTTCACCTTTCATTTTATATTTTTTATTTTTTCTTAACCATGATATCTTCTTCTCTCTTTTACCCCCACCCCGACAACACGACAACCTCTTCCTTTCCCACTCCAGTTTTATCTTAATCGCAAACACTCATCTTAAGAGCATTTCACCAACAGACTCAAAACAGGCGCGTCCAATCAAAAATGACCACAACAAAATCACAACCAATAAAATTTATACGAAATGAATTCTTAAAACTGGCCATTGGTCAAGAAACGAACAAAAAAAACATTATTTTGGTCGGCCAGACATAAACTGTAAATCAAATCCCCCAGCTTAAGAACTGATTTTTCTATATATATTTGGGGAATAGTCTGAAGGTTCTAATTGACCAGACAGGTAATTCACGGTGAAAATAGTTTGAATTTACGATATTTCCTCCCTGAAAAGGTAAGAGCCGCGCAGCAGGAGGTGAATACAAATAAATCGGAAAAAAGAAGAAGCAGAAGCTGTACAATTAAAAAAAATGCAATACTAAAATTAAAAGATATTAATAAAAAGCTAGTATAGGGTGCTTTCACTGCTTACGAGATAGAAGTGCTTGGGGTACATAATAGCCCCGTTCTGAATACGATGCACTTGCAAACAACCTTTGCTCATAAAAACCAACCAATATGACAGCCATCGCAGGGCCTAAAAGGGTACCTATTGATATCCCGTAAATCTACCTATAGATCATATTTTCTGAATTCGACAGTCACTTATATCAAGAGAATCGAATTCTACAATCTTTAAATGTACGTTCCTTAATAAATGATCTAATTTTAAATCCTCTGTGCTGAGTGGGTTATTTCATACAAAGTTTAAAAATACCAACACGCTCTCCACAAGCTCAATGAAAAACACTTTCAGTAACACGAGTAATATGACTTTCACACAGGACATCAGCACATAATTTTCAGAAGTATTCAGTCACATTGAGTTCTGCGATCACAGAACAGTTTAACAGTTTATTAAAAATCGAGAGAATGAACAATTCTTCCGTGAGGACTGCTCACAGTTTTGGGTGAAACACATTCCAACTATTGCTTAAAAGTCCTCAGAACAATGTATATTAAATCAAGACAATAATCCTTATAAAATCCAAAGATTGCTAGAAAGTACCGTGTTTATAGCTATGCAAAAAGATATGAGTGGATGAAACATGACTTTGATACAAGACATGAGCTCATATCTCTATTGTTTCCTGAAGTGGAACACAAGGTTTATTTTGGTTTGGTTTGTTTTACGACATATCAACCTCAATAGGTTAGTTAATGCCGAGAAGATTTTCATTGCAGGTAATATTTTTTCAAAAATGTATTGCAGGTAATAATTATTTTCTTAAAAAATGTACTGCTGGCAATAATGTACTACTTGTAATAATTATTTACAAAAATGTATTGCTGGTAATATTACTATCCATTAAAAATTTATTGCTGGTAATATTTTTTTCTTTAAAATTGCATTGTTGGAAATATCATATTGCTGGTAATAATTATTTACAAAAATGTATTGATGGCAATATTTTTTCCTTCAAAAAATGTATTGCTGGTATTGAAACCTAATTTTACACTTTCATAGTATTTTGACCCCAGTTTGAGGGTTAACTATTGCCCATAGGCGGAACCCTAACTGCTGCTACCATCCCGAGTTAGGGTGGACCTGGGAACACCAGCAATTAAGAGGTGGTTCCACGGTCCTCAAAATCTCCAGATCAGAGGCCTTGCAGTTGGACGTAGTTTATCTTTTTACCCAGGATGCGAATGTAGTTTATCGTCATACCTAGGATGGTGGAACGCAAGGAAAAAGACGATGAAAGTTAGCTCACAGTAGAGTAAATAAAGGATGGGCCAAGACTGGGCTTACCGTTTAATCAGTATGTTTTTCACAACCAGTTTTAACTTCTTCTGACTGTACTTTCAGCAAGCTAGAGAACCTTCCCATTCATTATCAGTAAGGGACTACCTGAACCAAACCTTTCCACAGCGTTGGTTAGGAAAAAGAAGCATCATCGAATTGCCATCACGTTCATCTGGCCTTTTTTAAAGCATTTCTCCCCAACAAGGCCGGAGTGTCACTAGCACGCAACGGGTTACAAAGAGTAAGAGCAAGAGTAAAGATGGTCGCTTGGGGAAAGGATATAGAAAAGGACCGGGATCATGATCAAGGCACCAGAAGATGTCGATTGATATTACATTTGAATATTTGAAGATTATAGCTATCAGGGAAGCAAGTAAGAGGAAGGGAGCTCCACTGTTGGGAAGTGCGAGAGAAGAAGCTGTTGGAGTTGGAGAGGCGGTTACATTGAATTGTTTCGACAGTGAAAGGGTGGGACCGAGATACCAACCTAGTAGCACGCATAAATTCATGCGTTTAGGGTACCATTGAAAGTAGCTCGTCACAGTAGTTGTCATGAAAATATTTGTAGAAAAGACAGAGAGAAGCCACAACACATCTGTGAGAAAGTGACTGTAGACGAGATGCCAGATCAGGACCTAACACTAATGGATCTCTTTTTTTGGCGGCTGTAGTAAAGAATATGGTTTATGAGAGAAATCCCCACACAGTGAACGATGTAAAAGATTACATCTCGGAAGAATTTATTGAAATTGACGCAAATTGGGATTTGTGTCGTGCTGTGTGTCCTAGTGTTCTGGAGAGGTTCGAGGAATATTGCCTTGTTGAAGGAGGACATTTTAAGCAAGATTAAAATTGTGCTAAAACTGTAAGTAAAGCGATAAACAAATGTATATAAACAGTTTTGAACAAATATGATTGTATAAATAAATATAAATGTAATAAAATTTTTTTTTAAAAAATGTAATGTGCATATCTACTAAGTGTAAGCCAACTTTTAAATATTCAATATTGGTGAGGAAGCTTAAGAAACAAAACCCTGATATGGGCAAAGGAAGAACTCCAGGGAGATAGTCGAAAGAATGTGAAAGTGTTGATGAATGGAAAAAAAATTAAACAAATGTTGGAGTAGAAGAGGCGGTTATATTTAAGTGTCTCAACTGTGAAATGGTGGGACCGAGATGCCAGCCTATTAGCGCGCTTAAAATCATGCAGTTGGGGTACCAGTGAAAATAGCTCGTCAGAGTAGTTACCATGAAAATATTTGTAGAAAAGACAAAAGAAAGCCACATCACGTCTGTGAGAAAGTGACTGTAGACGAGAACAGGAACTAACACCAATGGATCTCTTGTTGAAGGAGGACATTTTGAGCCCTTAAGAGGTTAAACTGTGCTAAAAGGAAGCTTAAGAAACAAAAACCTGATATGGGAAAAGGAAGAAGTCCAGGGAGATAGTCGAAAGAAAGAAAAAGTGTTGATGAATGGAAAAACATTAAACCAAATAATTGAGATAGTGACTGTCCCCACTGACATATTGTCATGGGTCCTTACCTATAACTACAGAATGAACTCTTTCCAACACTATGTATACTACGCCTCTCAGGAGAGAGGGTCGAATTGAGTCGAGCTTTTCGGCTTGACAGTCGAACTCTCTGCCTCTGAACAGAGAGGAACCCGGACGAGGCTCCGCCGAAGGGCAGAGTCTCGTTCGGGGAGGTTGACCAACCCGATCCCGTTTATACGGGTTCTACGGGCATTTTTTTGGCCGAGCCTACGGGCTCGGGAAACCCACGTTAAACTCAGCCTTGTGCCACATGCAACCATCGTGGGTGGGTGGCTAGATACTGAATCGAGTGGAGCCGATAGTAGTTCACTCCAAACCAGACTGACAGTCATACTAACACCTTCCACATCTTGTATTATTATTTCGTGTAATATACCTTCGTTATTTCTACTCTTGTGTTCGTGTTGTTCTTCCTTGGTCCTAACCGGGACCATAACACAGTACGAGAAAAATTGATGACAATTTGTGGATGTAAGAAAACTAATTTCTGAAACCAGGAATTCCAACTACATCGAATGGTCACCCGATCTAACACCAATGGATATCTTTTTCAAGGGTGTAGTAAAGAAAAAGGTTTTTGAGAGAAATCCCCACACAATGGACGGAGTAAAAGAGTACATCTCAGAAGTATTTATTGAAATTGACGCAAATTGGGACTTGTGACGTGTTGTGTGTCACAGTGTTCTGCAGCGGTTCGTGGAATTTTACAATGTTGAAGGAGGACATTTTAAGCAAGATTAAAATTGTGCTAAAAAAGTAAAGTGATAAACAAATGTATATAAAAAGATTTGAACAAATATAATTGTAACAAAGAAATATAAATGTAATATAATGTTTTAAAAAAAGTAAAGTGCATACCTACTAAGTGTAAACCTACTTTTGGACCAACCTGTAATTTGCAATTTGAGAGGTGATCAGGCAGAATACGTTTAATAGGTTCGATTCTCATTGCAAACATTTTCTTGATTTATCTCTATATATTTCCTTTGTATATGTATATATATATATATATATATATATATATATATATATATATATATAGTGTATATCAGATTATTATATAAAGATATATTGTTAAATATAACAGACAATGAATATTTTTTTTATTTTTAGATCAAGGGCCAGCTTAATAAAAATGTACAAATGTTGGACAATTTTTGCCTTTATTTTCACCCGAAATTAAAGCAACTATACAAAGTTTAGAACAGCTCATAATCAAACATAAGATACATTCATTGTCTGTTATATTTAACAATATATATATATATATATATATATATATGCAAGACTCTTCCGTAAATCGAGTCGAGATCTCTCAGTCACTGTGTGTTTATCTAAAAATAAATACGCTTAAATTCCCCTTCATCTCTGCCGTTCGCCAACGGCT
Organism: Acanthosepion lycidas; assembly: GCA_963932145.1. Classification (NCBI taxonomy): domain Eukaryota; kingdom Metazoa; phylum Mollusca; class Cephalopoda; order Sepiida; family Sepiidae; genus Acanthosepion; species Acanthosepion lycidas. The sequence continues at coordinate 72,844,440 of OZ010604.1, read as the reverse complement.
TGGTGGTAGAATCCTTGACTGACACCAATTCAGTTTCGATCCTAGCTAGAGGCAACCGGACGTCTAGCCGCACTGATGAGCTATGATACGACGAAGCATTCTGTCTAAGGATGACTATATATATATATTTATAAATAAAGATGATAATAGGAAAACTGGTAATTGCTGACGCGTTTCGTCCAGTGTGGAATTTATCAAAGCAAAATACGAAAATGTAATTAATTGAACAAAGTAACTAATAAAAACAAAAACAGAATGTACCTAGCAACTGAAATGTAGAGTAACGTTATTTTCATATTTTTAACTGACATTAACGTCAGTA
>OZ010604.1:72841668-72843918 GCA_963932145.1 Acanthosepion lycidas | reverse complement strand
TGAAGCTTATTAACACATTAATTAATGAGAGATAATGAGATTGTGTTTTAATTGGCATCAGTTAATTCACCGCTTCTAGAACGTGAACATCGAGTTAACTTCATTAGCGGCGCGGTGCGGGCCAATTCACACTGTCTAATTACAATACGTAGATGCAGGAAAGCAACATGACTTTCTTGAAATCGTAGTTTGCCAATGTTGATCTGTCTCTCTATCTATCTGCTGGGCAGTACTTGTTTTCTTTTTTAACAACTTTACTAAACTTTACTCAACGAAAGACTACGCTGTTGCCCTGTTATTTGTCTTTGCTTTTTTTTTTTTTTAACATATGGACGCCTTAGGCTCCAATAAGTCATGAGATTCATGTATAGCTCTACCATTGGTTGAGCGGGTGAATATTACTTTCTCATCGCAAATTCTTCCTTTCTTTTTTTTTTCAACACAGGGGGGGGGACGGATGGCTCCGTGATTGAAAGCAACGTTTAAATCGAACGGACTTTGAGTTCAATCTCAATATCTATTCATACCTTTTTATCGAATCAGATGAGAACATTATCTATCTATCTATCTATCTATCTATCTATCTATCTATCTATCACTGTTCATCTATCTATCTTTCTCTTACCATCTATCTATCTATCTATCTATGTCCATTTCATAATGCGTGACGTAATTTATTTACAATTGTATACGCATCGAGCAGATATGAATGCACATGAGAGAATCATGGAAAATCGTAGTTTAAAAACAGTCCTTGATAACGGAAACGCTCCTCTGTGGCTCAATGGGTAAAAGCACGTCAATCTATATGACGGTTCCGTATAGGATACAGGTTCAATTCCAGTCGGAGGGCACGTATTTTCTATGACAATTTCTCGGACATTCAGGCCGGAAAATGTTAATACTGTTTATTATAAACAGAGCATTTACTTAAATATTTGTATCTATAAAAAAGAACGTATAAACATAAAAATGTCTTAAAATAATTGACGGACTTTCTCCATTTTATAATGTGTGATGTCATTTGTTTACATTTGGATACGACATGAACAGATATGAATGTACGTGAGAGAATCATGGAAGGCTGTAATTTAAAGACAGTAAAATCGACCTTGCAAACCGAACGCTCCTCTGTGGCCCTATCGGTTAAAGGCACGTTAGGCTATATGACGGTTCCGTATAGGATACAAGTTCGGAGGACGAAAATTTTCTATTGTATTTATTATAAACAGAACATTTACTTAAATATTTGTATCTATAAAAAAGACAGTATAAACATGAAAATGTCTTAAAATAATTGTTATAATTAATGCCGCAATTCATAAAAGTATTTTCATGGGTTTAATTAAATTTTAAAATGGTAAATTGAAGGAAAAAGGTAATTATTTGATAAACCATTTATAATCTGTTTCATTCAAAAATTATTTTTGAAAATTCTTAGAATAAAACCGAAATAATCCCACAAGAAAATGCCTCTGAGTTTCTCTCGTTATCCTATTTACGATGAAATAGATGAATAGTTAACTAGATTAAATATTTGGTTCGGAAATTTGATGGCACTGAGTTTTTTTAATTCAGTCTCTGGGGCAAACATTGTGCCTTGAACTCATTGGAACAAGGCTGAGCAATAACTGAACCGCAGAAAAAAAAAAAAAAAAAAAAAAAAGCAACGCTTTCGCCGTCTTCGATTCTACCAAAAGACTTTTATTGCCCTTTCTCCTCACTAAAATCTTCCCATTCTCTTTTTCTCCTAATAGCTCTTTTCATCTTCGTTGCATTATCGTCTTCCTTGTGGTAAAATGATTAATACAATAGAAAAGAAAAGGGCATCGGTACAAGATCAAGCTACCCCTGTAGATTAAATAATGAGTCGTGAAATTAGCTGAATGTTACCCGGACCAAGAAACACTTGATGACGGCCGGAGGGAGCAAAGACCGTAATGTCGTTAACGAACAACAAAGTTCGGGAGAAAAGTTCGCGTGTAAATCATATAAATAGCAAAAAATTCTAACTAAAAGCAAAATTATTAACAAGTGAATTAATAGTTGATAGTGTTTCCTAAAGAGATGACTTTCTGTTGTCTTGTAATGTTGTTCACCATATTCTTCCACACGTCTTCAATTTATTCCTTCCATTAGTCTTGAACAAGTGCCCCTAATTCTTGGAGATTTCTTTGCATTATCTTCAACTTCAACTGACTGTGTGAATTTTTCTGTCAGTATATAATCTGGTATTTGAGTTGGCTAGGG
>OZ010604.1:72736668-72836668 GCA_963932145.1 Acanthosepion lycidas | reverse complement strand
TAGGCCTTCATCCATAATACTCACTTCTAAAATTGTGCTGGAAGTGTGGGAAAATGCTTCTAGTCATGCATAATACGAACTCCTCGTTTGATAATCAAACTCTATAAATTGTACCTCTCCAATTTCATTACGGCCAGCATTTCCTGCTCTTATTCAAGCTGTAATTGAAGATATTTATCAAAATTTCCGATCATCACGATTTTAAAAGGAAATGGAAATACCTATACGGTTTCTACTGCGCAGACTCATTAACCTGTTTTTCTTCAATAAAATGTGCAATCTACCGGATCTGTATGTAGTTTTTCACAAAAAATGGTTTTAAACATAGAATAATATTATTCCAATTTAGTTTTATGATAATTCTTATTTCATTTTACATTTGTAAATATTGTTAGGTAAATATGATTGTATTTGACATCCTTATGGGGTCGCAATCGGCGAATGTTAGTGTCAAATTGTCGTATGTTTGTTCAGAGTAGTCATTTCACAACTGAAATCGACCTACGAAGAGGCAATTTTTTAAAAGATATTTTGTAGCTGTGAATATTTTCCGATCACCTAATTGTGTTTATTATTTTTTAGAAAAAAATGCGTATTATACATGGGGAATTAAGGTAAGTGAAAAACAAGTCGTCCTCTGGAATTGCTTGAACGATAAAGGTGAAATCACTACAGTGTTTCCCAGAAGTCATTTAGCGAATTCAACATTAAATAATTTTAGCATTTTTGTTTATTCAAATAGAGTTTTATGCAGAATGAAGATTCAGACTTTTTCTCCTATGTGCCGTGTCCCTTCAGGACATAAGCGATCATGGTTCTCCACAATTTTCTCTCCTTTGTAGCTCTTAATAAATTTTATCTTTTTGTTATGTCTCCTAAGCCTTGTTCCGCCATCAATTTACTCAAGCCCGTTCTTTTTCTTCTATGGGCCGTGGCCATTCAGGACTTAGGTGATCATGGCTCTCCACAATTTCCTCTCCTTTGTAGCTCTTAATAAATTTTGTCTTTTTGTTATCTCTCCTAAGTCGTGTTCCGCCATCCATTTACTCAATCTTGCTAGGTAGGTTATGATTGTTTTCCTATTGCCTGTAATAGGTCCTGTGAGTATCAAATTTTCCACGCCTTCTTTCCTTATTATGTGGCCTACTAATTTAAATGCTATCTTTCTGATATTAAATATATGTGTCCACATATTCGGTTCATGATATTCTCAACATTCTTCTGTTGCCTCAAGTCTCATCAACTGTGAAGAGGTGATCTTGGATTCCCTGGGATATTGGAGGCTTCGAGAGGAGGGTGGGTTTATTGCCCGGTGCCTGAGACGGACCCAAAAGCGGTATGTGCCGAAGGGAACTGAGAAATTTTCCTGCGGTATTGCCATTAACCCCACTATAAACCACGGCCTATCTTCACATTCAGTATCGACGTGGTCACTAAAAAATTCCCCTAGCATATTGGAAGACCGATATTACATAAAGGTTCAAGACTCTTTCCTTTACTTCTATGGAACATTTTTTGTTCCATAATATAAACATTCGCTTCGGATCACGGTGTCACATATTCTGTCTTCTGTTATAATACTTCGTTAAATTATTGTACTACCTTGATTTTAATATCTCCAATTAGTAGTAAGTATCTTAGGCTGTTCCTATTGTTGGCAAACTGACGCCCAATCCCTTTAGAAATTGATGATTAGTCCCTTCTTCTCACAATCATTTAAGACATTTGGTGAGACTTCCTCTAATTTAATTAATGGTTTGGTTGATTTGTTTTCCTCCATATCAACTTCAAAGGGGTATTTAAGGCCGACAAGATTATTATTGCTGGTAATATCTATCTATCTATCTATCTATCTATCTATCTATCTATCTATCTATCTATCTATCTCAGCATATATTAGTTTGATTTTTTATTTTACGGCATATCAGCCTCAATTGGTTATTTAATGCTGAAAAGATTTTTTATTGCTGGTAATATTTTTTTTTATCTATCTATCTATCTATCTATCTATCTATCTCAGTATATATTGGTTAGCTTTTATTTGGTTTGGTATGTTTTACAGCATAACAACCTCAATGGGTCATTTAATGCCGACAAGATTTTTTTACTGGTAATATTTTTTATCTATCTATCTATCTATCTATCTATCTATCTATCAGGTTGGTGCAAAAATAATGTTGTTTTCTCACATATGTTACTATGTGAGAAAACGACATTATTTTTGCACCTATCTATCTATCTATCTATCTATCTATCTCAGTATATATTGCTTTGATTTGTTGTGTTTTACGGCATATTAGCTTCAATTGGTTATTTCCTTCTCAACACCATCAGAGGCCTTGCTGCTATACGTAGTTTATCGTTTCGCCAATGACGCGGATGTTGTTTATCGTCTTACCCAGGATGCGGATGTAGTCTATCGTCTTACCCAGGATGCGGATGTAGTTTGTGTTATCCACGACGCGGATGTAATTTATTGTTTTACCCAGGACCTGGACGTAGTTTATTGTCTTACCCAAGACGCGGATGTTGTTTATTGTCATACCCAGGATGTGGATGTAGTCTATCGTCTTACCCTGGACGCGGATGTAGTTTTTCTTATCCAGGATGCGGTTGCAGTTTATTGTCTTACCTAGGATGAGGACGTAGTTTATTGTCTTACCTAGGATAATTAATTTATGCCGTCTGCTATCTACAATGTGTCATCAGCATATCTTTTAGAATTAGAATTCTTATTATAATTGTTATTATGATTTTTGCTATTGTTATTACTTACTGTTCAGAACATTTTTTTTATGGGTTTATTATTTGATACCTTATTTTGTAATAGTTTCAACTCTATACAATTCCACTCGAGGTAGAGTGTTACAGAGTAAGTGGCACAGTTTACAGGAATATGTGGCGAAGATAACGGATGACATTTATATTCAGTGGGTGCCAATAAGAGTGCAACCTGATACAAGATAATTAGCTTTTTTTTTTTTTTAATAAAAGATGGTCAGTTGTTTTTATGCAAGATGATCAATTATTATTATTATTATTTTTATTTTCTTTGATCTCTGGCGTTTACACATTTCTTTCCGGGTCCCGCCTTCCAGGCATGGACTTCCAGGAATCCCTTCAGTTAGTCTACTGGAATCTTTTCCAACAAATCCTAGGGCTCCAGCTACAAAAGGGATTGTTGATGTTCACATATGCCACAGTTTTGAGATTTCTATTTCAAGGTTCTTGTATTTTGACAGCTTTTTGAAGATCTTCAAAGATACATTGCAGTCTGCAGGGACTGGCATATCAATAAGGAGGCCCTTTTTTTGTTTGTGGTCTTTAATAACAATATCTGGGCGGTTGGCTTTGATTGTTCTGTCAGTGTGTATTGTGTAGTCCAATAGAATTGTAACAGATCCTATCTCCGTAACCGGGTCTGGGTGGTGTTCATACCAGTTTCTTTTAGTTTCCTTCCCGTAGAAGTTGCAGATTTTCCAGTGCAGATATTGGCCCACTCTGTCATGTCGGGTTTTATATTCAGTCGGTGCCAATATATCGTGCAACCTGATACAAGATGATCAATCGTTTCTGGATATTTATCACAGAATCTGCATTTTGGGCTAACACAATATTTTAGTATATGTGCTTGATAATTCCTAGTTATCAAGCATTAGTCCTGTGCAGCAAGGATAAAAGCTTCAGTTTCAGCTTTCAACCCTGCACTACGTAGCCACTGATGAGTACGGGTTTTGTCTACGTCAGCTTGTTTGGTACGGGCAGAGTATTGGCCATGAAGCGGTTTATCTTGTCATCGCTTCTGTATCAGGTCGGTTGCATTTTTTTTGCTGTCTTTTTAAAGTATTTTGCAGTTATTATTATTATTATTATTATTATTATTATTATTATTATTATTTCCTTTGATTTCTGTCTTATGGACATTTTCTTCCGGGTCCCAACCAGAGACCTAAGGTAGGAAATGACTTCATGACATTTTTCACTAATCATTTCTGTAAAACCATCCTCTAAGATCACACGCATTTTACACAGATAAAACTAGTCGCAATAATTGAGCTGTACTTGTGAGTACAATTTTTCTGGCATTTCTTTAAGACATGGACTTCCAGGAATCCTTTCAATGTGTCTATCGGAATCTTTTCCAATCAATCCGATGGCTCCAACTACAACAGAAATTATTGATATCTTCATGTGCCACACTTTTGAGATTTTCACTTCTGCAGGAGTTGCCACGTTAATAAGAAAGCAAATTCGGTTTTTGTGGTCTTTGATCACGATGTCATCTTCCATCCCCAGTATCAGCGACTCCCTGTATCTTCCTCCTTATCAAGTAACGTGTCTCCTGGTTATTCATACCATTTTATAGCTTGTCTCAGCGTTCATTGTGTGTATGACAAGGCGGTTGTGTTACAGTCTCTTCTTTTTCTACCTCGACCCACAAGGAAATCATCTCCATCAGCTGTTATCACCAAATTAATTTTTTTGCCAATTAGCACAACAGCGATACTCTTCCGATTGGACTCGACAGAACCAGCCGCTCACAGCCACATCATGTTGACACACTGGTTCCAGTTCCGAAGTTAAGCAACGTCGAAGCGGGTCAGTACATAGATGTGGAAAACCAGGTTTTGTAATTTTGAATACGGGTGGGGTAATGGATAATGGTTCGAATTATTAATCGGTGAGCCGAGATCCAAATCCCGTTAGGTTCGTTATATTCGTTTACGCGCAAAGATACTTGGGAAAGGCACGAACCCAAGTTTTCTCCTTTCACCCCCCCAGCTGTGGGTTAATTAGTAAGACTTTTATAACTAAAACCATTATTACCTAAAAATATATAATGCAGTTTTGTACAAAATATTTAGATTTCGGCATTAGATAACCCATAGAGATTTATATGTTGCTAAACATAAACAACCAACAAACAAAACAAATTGTGAGAATGTGGATTCAGAAAAATGACGCAATACAATCTTCCAAATGAATAGTGCCTACGAATTTTTAATTTATTTTATAACGGGGACATTTTAATGAGAATAGTATTTACGAGAAAAGTGCTGTTAACATAGAGAAGGTGCGAGTAAACATTTCTCTGACACCTAATGACGATTGACTGATTTGATTTTTTACGGGTTATCGTCACTTTGTGAGTTATCTAAAACCAAAACCTATTTAGGGTTGCAAGAATAATACTTTTTTTGCGATTGAATATTGTATTATCAATTTTGCGCGGTAACAGTGTTTTTTTTAGATACAAGTCGTACTATTTAATCCATAGATAGGATACAATAAGGATTGGTTGGCTGATTTTGTTTAGCGGCATATCAATATCTCTGTGGATTATAAATATTTTGAACGTAAATTTATGCTTTGAACTACAGATATTTTGCACAAATTTTACACTTTCAGAGTAAAGGTATGTTATTTTAGATATATTGTTAGTCGAGCATCAAATGTATTGTTATTTTACTATAACAATAAATGCAGTGAATGTGCTAAAATTGACGACAATGTGGAGTCACTTAATCGAGTTCACGTGAAGATTAATATCTGGCGATATTTTCCATCTTCGCCATAAACATCTCACGAGATTTATCATGCATTTCTTATTATCATCAAAGATTTTTTTTACAGCTTCAAAAAATCTCATTAATATATGAATTAAATATTAAACTAATTTCTCATACATCTATGCAGCCTGTTCGGAAAATATCTACTCAGTGCCCCAAAATTTGGACACATAGGAAATCACATAAACTTTAAAAAAAAATTTTGTGTGTGTGTGTGTCTATATATTTCTGGCCTGGAATTACACAATCATCAATTTCCAGAATTGACAGAATTGAAAAGCATTTACGGTGCCTTATCACCGATGTCACTTTTTGACCTATCATTTTATTTCCACAGTTGAAAAATCTCAAGAATCTATTTGACGCGTTTTCGTCAGACTAAATATTTTTTTTATTAAAATCACTAGGATCATATATTATGTTAACTTCAAAATTGCCCAAATCATGTAAAAGGAAAAATTGTCCATTTTTTAGATTAAGCATCGAACCGTTGTATCTTAGAAATGATTAAAGATATCTTATTGGAATTCTCCGAGGTTTTTTTATAACACAATTGGGCTTTACTTTGAACACTAAGAATGTATAAACAGTCTTCAAGCTTAACAGAAGAATCGTGATAAATTCTATCATAAACCAAAATGACATGTTCATTATTAATTAATCATAACTAAGGATCGGAAGCTCACGAAGGATTGAAATAAATTTCAAATACAAATAATTATAATTTAAGCTCTACTTCTGTATGGAACACTGTTATCTTTTAAAATAAAACAAAAAGACTAAAGAACTCCGGATTATTTACCTAACGTGTTCTTTCCTATATATATATATATATATATATATATATATATATATATATATATATAGGAAATAACCATTTTCCAACTTATTCAAGATTATCTTCACCCTCTCTAACTTACCTCACACTTTTCACGTACGATTTCATTTTCAACTTTTTTGTCACTGCTTTTTAGACTGTCATAACTGAAACCCCTCTTTCACGTGCCAAACGTCTTATGGGTTGAGTTGGATCTTTTCTAATTGATGTCTTTAGCTCAAAGTTGAAATGATGATCCCTCGTCCAGTTGTGATCTCCCAGTCCAGTTTTAATCTCTAATGTTCTCTCTTTTTTTAAACTTATTCACCGCTCTTTTGAGTGTTCTTGAACTTTGAAAACAAGCCCGAGTATGAATTTTGGTACCATTACTGAAGGAATGAATGACCATTTTCCATGCTCAGTTAGGAAGACAGCGGGGCTGACACAAAACGATTTTAACCTGTCCTCTTTCTAACTGAATAACTTCCTTTTCTGTGAAATAATTTCTGCTACCAAATAACTTGCTTCAAAAGAACTTTTCACTTACACTTACTTTACTCAAAAAAAGCTGTACTCTGTTCCTTCTGAGATCCCAACAGCCTTTTTAAATAATTTTCACTTTTATTTTCCACATGCGTGTGATTTGTTGTGATATATCTTTTTAGTTTATTTCGAGCCATTGATGCATTTGAAAGTCGTTTGCCACAGACGACACATAACGGATGTTCTTTCTGTCCATTGTTGAACAACTGGTGATCGTGGAATTGGTCAGGAGCTTCTGGTTCTTCATTACTAGTCTCATGAGATTTTGGTTCTTCATCACTAACATCATCAGAATTTTCGAAATGTTTCCTCTTCAAAAATCGCCATATTGGGTGATTAAGGTATTTCTGTAAAAATAAAGAAAAAAACAAAGAAATAATTAACTTTAAGTACAGATCCGGTGGGCACTGACTAGTGAAAGTCGTTTCACACTGGCGCCGTAAAGACATTAATAAATTCAGGGTGTTACAAAAAGAATACGCCAAAATCATTACGCTGTTTTTTTCAGGTCTATAGCATTGTAGTGGACTGAATCAGTGGTTATTTGATAGAGTAGTTATCAAAGTTTGATTGGGTGTCAGTTTCACCGCTGTCGTTAGTATAACTTCCGGTACAGCTGAATTGTGGGAAGATCAATCAAAATGGCGACTCCTCAGCAGAAGGCGTTTTGCTTGCTTGAGTTCGCGAAAACAAACGACATTGTCACGGTGCAGCGTGCTTTCAGAACAGAATTCGGTATTGATCCGCCCCATCGTGAGAGCATTCGACGGTGGGTTAGACAGTTTAAAGAGAGTGGGTGCCTGTGCAAAGGAAAGAGTCCTGAAAGACCACGTGTTACAGAGGAGCAAGTGGAGATGATTCATGATGCATTTGAGAGCAGCCCACGTAAGTCCGTACGTCGAGCAAGTCTTCAGCTTGCTATCCCTCATACCTCTGTCTGGCATGTGCTAAAGAGACGATTACACATGAAACCATACAAACTAAGCCTCGTCCAAGCACTTACTAATGATGACAAGGTGATGCGGAGGACATTCTGTGAGTCAATGCTGGAGATGGAGGAAGGTGATGAAACTCTCTTTTCACGTTTAGTTTTTAGTGACGAAGCGAATTTCCATTTGAGAGGCACAGTCAATCGTCACAATGTGTGCATTTGGGGAACAAAGCACCCAAAATTGGCTATTCACTTTACTGGAAGCAGATTCGAATGACTTCATTTTTTCAGCAAGATGGAGCACCACCCCATTGGCATCTCGGGGTTAGAGCTTATCTGAATGAAAACGTGCCTCAGCAATGGATTGGGAGGAGAGGTGCTAAAGACCTTGCTCTCTGTGATAGGCCTGCCAGATCCCCAGACCTCACTGTGTGTGACTTTTTCTTGTGGGGGTATGTTAAAGACCAAGTTTATGTTCCAGCACTTCCAGCAAGTATCGATGACTTGAAAGATCGAATAACAGCTGTAATCAACACGGCGGACCGTGACATGCTGAGGCGTGTTTGGGAGGAATTCTCATATCGGCTTGATGTTGTCCACGCTGCCAGTGGTGGCCACATTGAGCGCTTATAAAACATGAAATTAAACTTGAATGTATATACAACACATGTGTTCATGCTAGAGGTTTGTAATTTTTTTCGTTTTTGACACATCACGTGATGATTTTGGCGTATTCTTTTTGAAACGCCCTGTATATTCCCAGTAATTGTTATATTTTTAATAACATAATACGCTAGATAGGATGATGTGTGTATGACAATAACCAAGAATATATTATGGGTGTTTAGCAATATTACGTATGTGAAGTTAAATAAAAAGTCAAAAGTGCATTAGCTTATCTCACCTTGGGAACTTTTACGGAATCTTAGGGTTCCAGAGAACCCTGGTTGAAAAACACTGGTCTATAGAAATGTGGATCTCTGCTACTACTACGACTTCGGAGAAACTCCATGTAATCCTAGTTGGAATTTGAATCCTTTTAAAAACGTTACGACTGCTCGTCTCACTCTGAGTCAGAATAAAAAACAGAATGACTGTTTTCTAAGTGTAGCTTAGATGTGGCGCAAGGCCGAAAGTATAAAGGACACAGTGAGGATCGAACTCGCTATTCAGACATAATAATCCAGCGAGAAAAAGCTAGATAAACATCACACCAAGCTGAAGTAACATAAATCAAAATCATATGGTCGCAATTCAAATCGAAACATTTTTGTTTTTAATTCTTTATGCTTTATTTTGTCTTTTTACATTAGGAATATTTGGATCAGACTCTTCTTCATGCATCATTCGCATACCTTTATTCTTTAAAATAATTTTCCACACTTCTTTTACATTTAAATACTGTGTTTTAAATTTAGATTAATACTTTTGATCGCAGTAGGCTTTTTTGTGTTCAAAAATGTTGGAAAATACGGGTCCGTAGCGATAACAAAGAAACAAACAAAAATTTAGGGATAGAAAAAGATAAAAAAAAAAAATGACAGTCTTCAAACGACTAAAGTTTAGTTTTTCATTCAATTCTATAATCACTGCTCTGAAACAGTAGATAGCGACGGTTTTAATGATTATGGAATTGATAAGAACATAGCAAGCGGCCGGTTGTCAATACTAGACGTGTAGTCGGGAGATAATGTTAATGCTAGTCTCAACCAATGAAAGGCAATGACGAAAACGAAAATTCGAAACGGGTCAGAATCAATAAAGAACAATGGATGCCGCGCTGCAATTAATTGGTTTGCGCATGCGCACAGCTTTAAGCAAACTTGTTACTCATTTCGTTGCGAAGCTGAGGAGGAAAAGAAAAGAAACCCGGAAAAAAAAAGAAAGAATTTAAAAAAAATCAAATAATAAATAATAAAAGAAAAATAAAGAATTATTGAAAGAAATTAATAGAAGTAACTAAGTCAATTTATCATGCTCGTCATTGAAAGATCATCGTTTATTTTCCTTGTGTGTGTGTGTTTTTTTTTTGTTTTTTGCATAGTTATATGGCGGTTTCGGATAGTAGGAGTTTTAATAGTTCTGTTCAATAATAGTAATCAATATACTGCCTCCACTAACTTTCAGTTTTTGTGTTTTTAGTTCCTTGGTTTTTCTCCTGCTTTTTTCTTTATTTTCTTAAAGCTGTTTTGAAATTTCTTTTCTCTCCTCTAAATCTCACTCATATATCGTCAGTTCGCTATTCCGTATCTTACCTCTTCTTTCTCTACTCCGTTGTATAAAGCTTTTAATTGTTATTGCACCGACTAATACAACAACGACCGTCACCGTTATATCAACCACACTACGACTATCACTACGTCGGGTAGTGTAACGGTTAGCAGCTCTGAAAGCGAAATCGGCAATCCGAGTTCGAGTTCCTTACATTCACTTTCGCATGAATACAGTAGAAAAGCGTAGGAATCTACCCATTTCTAAAAGAACTATAAATTCAAAAGGCGAAACGCACATTGTAAAACTATAAAAAAAGTGATGTAATGGAATAACCTGGCATCACCATGAGTGACTACACTACAGGAAGTTTTTATAGTCTATGCGCTGCCACATTCTCTCGGCAAACCGAGACTTAGCTCCTTCGTGAACTAGCTTTCATTTATTACAGGCAGTAGCAAATAGGCGTTTGTTGTGACGAGAGCTGCCGCGCTGGTATAGCCGGAAATAGTGGTTCCTGTGTGCTATAGCGGCCGAGCATGCTGGTGTGAACCCTGGAGAGGATTGAGTTTTCATCTGGTATTTCTGAGAAGGAAATGGAATCGTCCATGCCGGTTTTGACCCAAGAAGCAACCTCAGTGGCGCAATTATTAATTGGAAGGTTAGTCACGATGAAAATCACAGAGTGAGTCCCAATCAGCATGCTGGCATCGGAAAGCGTTCTTTTGAAGAAAAAAAAAATATATATAAAATCCATTATTTTTCATCCATAATGTTGGATGTGTTAAAATTATTCAACTTTTTAACACGAAAAATCTCAAGTTGATGTTTTGATCATCAACTTGAGATTTTTAGCAAAACATTGTTGATTTTTTTTAAGGCAGAAAGATCGATTATGACCTGACCCTAATTTTATTTAGTTACATTGTATTTATCTTCCATATTTCTAGTTGAATTGTTCACCTATATTGCATATGATCCATTATTCTACATGATTAAGTAACAATAAAAATAAAATGTATATTTTATATGAATATTAGCATATGAAAATTGAGATGCAATAGATTTGATGGGATGGGCAGAATACGCTTGCACCAGCCCTGCTAATACTACTAAGTAGTATAAATACTTGTATACAAGTAGTTCAATCGCAACTGATACCAGAATACTAAAATCATGTTGATCTTGACGAGTTTATCACTAAGACATTTTTAGTTCTACCCCGATTAAATCTAGTGTTTCTCTCAACCACTGTTGAGGACGTCTACGCGTCTTTTGATACTAAGACTTATAATACAATATCTACTAGTATAACTACTATTGTTACTACTACTACTACTACTACTACTACTACTACTACTGCAAATGCTTCGTGTCCATTTTTTGAAATTAAAAAATATCAGACAGTGTTTTTTCTCTTTACATTCGGATGTTTTCTGCGTTTGAAAATTTTATTTCGCTAGTAGTTTATGCCATTTGAAAAAATATATTTTGGAATCATTAAAATTATTTCTGTTCATTTGAAATTAAAATGCATTCTTGCAGACTCTTCTGATTGTTGTAATTTCTTTTATTTTTTTATTTTTCTCTTGTTGTATTGGAATTGTTTTCCTATTTTCTTGGATTTTCCTTTTAAAGCGGAAACAAAAATGCCATCGGTTTTTGCTATTTTTCATTTCTTGTTTTCTTAAAATAAAAAATAAAAAAGTGTTTTTATTTTTTTAGCTTTTCTGTCTCCTTGCACTTTTTCTGGTTTCTTGCAACTTTTCAATCTTCTTGCATTTTTCTGTCTTTTTGCACCTTTTCTGTCTTGTACTTTTTTGTCTTCCTGCACTTCTTGACTCATGTACTTTTTCTGGCTTTTTGTACTTTTTAACTCTTCTCGCGCTTTTTCTGTCTTCTTGCATTTTTTCTTCTTACAACTTTTCTATCTTCTTGCAATTTTTCTGTTTTCATGCACTTTTTCTGGCTTCTTGCACTTTTTCTGGCTTCTTGCACTTTTTCTGTCAACTTGCATCTTTTTTGACTTCTTGTAGTTTTTCTGGCTTTTTGCACTTTTTTTGTAATCCTTCATTTTTCTGTCTTCTTGCAGTTTTCTGGCTTCTTGCACATTGTTTTCTTGCATTGTTTCTGTCTTTTTGCACTGTTTCTCTCTTCTTGTACTTTTTTGTTTTCTTGCACTTCTTAATTATTGTACTTTTTCTGGCTTCTGGCACTTCTCTGTCTTCTTGCAACTTTTCTATCTTCTGCAATTTTCCTGGCTTCTTGGACTTTTTCTAGCAACTTGCACCTTCTTCTTGCATCGTTTCTGACTTCTTGTGGTTTTTCTGGTTTTTTGCACTTTTTTGTAATCTTTCATTTTTCTGTCTTCTTGCACTTTCTTGGCTTCTTGCTCATGGTTTTCTTGCACTGTTTCTGTCTGCTTGTACTTTTTGTTTTCTTGCACTTCTTGATTCTTGTACTTTTTCTGGCTTGTTGCATTTTTTCTGTCTTCTTGCAACTTTTCTATCTTCTTGCAGTTTTTCTGTCTTCTTACACTTTTCCTGGCTTCTTGGACTTTTTCTAGCAACTTGTACCTTTTCATTTTTCTTGCATCTTTTCTGACTTCTTGTAGTTTTTCTGGCTAGTTGCACTTTTTCTGTAATCTTTCATTTTTCTGTCTTCTTGCAATTTTTCTGTCTTCTTGCACCTTTTTTGCCTTTTTGCACATTTTCTTTCTTCTTGCACTTTTCCATGTTTTGTTGTTCTGTTTTTTTTTTGCACAATGGACGGTCTTGCACTCTAAATGAGGCTCCCTATTATGAACATTCCAGATCTGAAATGGAGCTAATATTTACATTCCATCGCTAAAGATGATTGAAATATTGTCTGCTCATTGTATCGTTCTGGAAAGCATCTAACTCCTACAATGCTTTATCTTTCTTCTTCTCGGGGCTTGCATTCGGTGAAATTTACGAAAAAAGAAATATAACCTGTTTCGAGATATGAAAATATTTGAAGTATTTCTTGACAGACCTTTTTCAAACTCGGGCGTGAACACTACAATCTTAACCTCATCAATTCGTGGGTGGGTGGGGCCAATCCTTATCTATCCTCCATATCCTTATAAACTTCCTACTTCTTCATCTTACGTTCATATCGCACACCTCATTCATTTCCCACTTACCTTGAGTGGGTGAACATTAGAATAAAAAATAAAATGTAAATAATATCTAAATTCTTTATTAAAATCTAATAATTTGCAGATTAAAGTTTTTCTTTTCGGTCATAAACTGAACAAATTTTCAGAAAATCTATTTTTATATCAGAATTTTCGACAATTTTCTTTAGTGGCGCAATGATTTTGATATCAGAATTAATTTTTATACGACATTTATCTTGAATGTCCATTTCCTGCCAAAATCTTTTTCTACCTAGAAATAACCACCATAATCATATTATTAGGTTGATGCAAAAATAATGACGTAATAATGTCGTTTTTTGACGTTAAAAAATACGTCAAAAAACGACATTATTACGTTATTATTTTTGCACCAACCTAATACCACCGTTGAAGCTACCGGATTAGTAAATCACAGATTAGGGTTTATCAGGGATTATTTTTTTTCCTATCTATGTATATGATACGCTATTTTTTAATAAAATCTATATCTCTTTTGTAACAGAAGAATAGGAAGCGTCCGGATTGGAAACTTATCGAACTATAGATAAATACTATATATTCTATGACAATGTTGTTAAGTGTTAAACACATTAGAAAATAAATATACAAATACTTAGTAAGTCGGAGCGAATGGATATAACCTTTTGATCTGACGCAGAAATCTGGAGATGAAATTTGTTCCCAGGAAAAATGCATAACTTTCGTTAGATATGTCTAAGATAATCCTTTAATCTATTTATGAGTATTAGTCATTCATTCATTCATTATGCACTTCTACGACCACCATTCACCCCCATTTTACAACCGTGGTTCATGGTGTCTTTCAAGGTAGAATAGTGCAATGGCTTGTTCCTTTTCTTGAGCTTACCCCGTCCTTCTTCTCAGGTGTTAAAGAGGCAAGACCTACAAATGGTGGTTTGAATTCAGAGTTTTCCTTCTAGACTTGTTGCCAACCAAGATTATACAACCTAGACTGTCCTGCTATTTACCCATGGTGGGGATACAGATTCATACATTTTCCAAGGATATTAACACATAAGTAAATGTATTAAGCCCAACTGGATTTCGAAAAAGTCTCTCCGGTTCCTCAGTCCGAGCCGCTATATATTACATCACATTACCTTCGTTAGTGTTAATTAAATATAAAAAAAATCTTACGTCTAAAAATCTAAAGATTAACAACATATTGCAAGCAAATTAGAAAGAGACAACTGAACTTCGATATATAATAAGAACGGAAGGTTCAGAAAATGTAACACTCCCATCTAGGGCAAGAGAGACAGGGGGAGGCAATGGGCCACTTACCTGACGGGCTTGTGTGAATAAATAGCAGAACTGGGAGTGAAATCTTGGCTTAGGGAGAAACGTTGCAAAGGGTTACAAGGGATAGGAAGTTGCGGAGAGGCATGATCACCAACTTAATGAAAGGAGACGTCGCGTAGAATAACAAGACGCTATTTTTGACGGCATATATAAACTTGTATAATTATATTTTTACAGACTCACCCTTGAACGATTAGCAAATTAAAACTCCATTTTGGTGGCTTGGGTAAACATGTTTAATTATACAAACAAATGATTCAAACACAATTATTACATATTACTACAAAAATGGAAGAATAAATACTTATAGAGACGCATGGGAACAAAACTTTTAATATTAGTAAAGACTTAACAGAATATGACATTATTTTGGATAGTATATGTTGCCTAGTGTTTATATAATACTCTACACGACATGAAGTGGAAGAACTTTCTACTGTTATTAAGTAATAGACTGATGCTTCTGTGCATTTGTTATATAATACTCTAGCAGACTTATTTTCTTAGAGAAGTGTATCTGCTCGGACGCCTTGAGTTTGATCTTTGAGGTCAGATACAAAACAAAACAAAGGAAGTCGATTTTGATTGGCTTAACGAGCGTGAAAATGATAGAGATATAGAAAGATTTTTGAGCAGTCGAGTCTTTACCGTCGAACAATGTAGATGTGTTCTCTGTCGTCTCTGGATCTGCTCTGCAGCGTGGAGGAGGGGTGGAGAGCGACATCACTGGATAGTTAGAGATGTATTCGTCGACGTTAATAAAATAGTTAAGTTCAAATTATCTTTGTTGATGTCTTTCATCTTTTAACCAAAAAAACATTTCGACACTTGGCAGGGAGAAGACGGCAGAAGAGAGAAGATACAACATTGTATTGATTGGCGGAGTCACCAAGAGAGCCCCCAGAATAAGGGGGCTATACAACCCATTTAGTGCATATGAATATAATAATTAGAAAATATATTGTAAATCTCCAATATAGAAGCTTTATATTGGGTCGGAACAAAAGTTCATAGCGTTTTTTAAGTGAATTTCAAAGAGAATATTTACAAATTGTACAGGCATTTTTCAACCATATTTCTACCGCATCCTTGGTATGACGATAAACTACATCCGGTAACAAGGCATCTGATCGGGCGAGTGGATGGTTTTAAGACCGTGGAATCACCTCTTAATTGTTGTTGTTCCCAGGTCCACCCTGACCTTGGGTGGTAGCACCTGTTAGGTTCTAGCTATGAGCGAATTGGGACCCACCACAAAAAAAAATAAATCAAAAATAAATCAAAACACGAGAAAGTACAAAAAACAATTGTATAGTAAAAATGACTATTAATAGTTTTCTTATACAAAAATGACAAAACAATGCATTTATAAAGCAAAATGACCGAACAATGCATTTTTATAACAAAATGACCAGACGATACATATTTATAGCAAAATGAACAGACAATGCATTTTTATAACAAAATGACCAGACAATGCATTTTATAGCAAAATGACCAGTCAATGCATTTTTATAGCAAAATGACCAGACAATACATTTTTATAGCAAATAGACGAGATAATGCATTTTTATAGAAAAATGACCAGACAATGCATTTTTATAGCAAAGTGACAAGACAATGCATTTTTATAGCAAAATGACCAGACAATGCATTTTCATAGCAAAATGACCAGACAATGCATTTTTATAGCAAAATGACCAGACAATACATTTTTATAGCAAATAGACGAGATAATGCATTTTTATAGCAAAATGACCAGACAATGCATTTTTATAGCAAAGTGACAAGACATTGCATTTTTATAGCAAAATGACGAGACAATGCATTTTCATAGCAAAATGACCAGACAATGCATTTTTATAGCAAAATGACCAGACAATACATTTTTATAGCAAATAGACTAGATGATGCATTTTTATAGCAAAATGACCAGATAATGTGCGTCCTGGGTAAAACGACAAAGTACATCCGACAGGAAGGCCTTTGATCACCAAGCTTGGATAAGCGAGGAACCACCTCTTAATTGCTGGTATTCCCAAATACACCGTGATCCGTTGTGATAGCACCTGTCAGGATCCTAGTTATGAGAAAACTGTTAACCCCCTAGAAGTATAAAAATATATTTTAATACCAGTAATACTTTTTTGAAAAAAATTTTATCGGCCATAAATTTTTGGGAAAAAATATTACCAGCAATATATTTTTGAAAAAAAAAAATAGCAAAACATTGTTTTAAAAATATTGCCAAGGATATATTTTTAAATATACTACCAGCAATAAATATTTTGTCGGCATTAAATAACCCATTGAGATTCATATGCCCTAAAACAAAAAAAAACAAAACAAAACAAAAAAAAAACAAACAAAAAAACAAACGAAAACTGATTTTTTTTATAGCAAAAGACCAAACAATGCATTTTTATAGCAAAAAAGACAAAAAAATGCATTTTATAGAAAATGACCAAACAATGCCTTTTTATAGCAAAATGAGCAAGTAATTAATATTTTTATAACAAATTGACCAGCAATGCATTTTTCAAGCAAAATGACCGAACGATGTATTTTTATAAGAAAATGACCAAACATCAGTTTTATAGCAAAAGACCAAAAAAATGCATTTTTATAGGAAAAAGACAAAACAATGCAATTTTATTGAAAGTGAAGAAACAATGCATTTTTATAAAAAAAAATGCCCTTGTGCCACGTAGTGCACCAGGTCTCTGTATTCGGCCCTTCAAAAAGTCTGGATGTTTCTGTACAAAACCTTCACCACTTATAATCAAATCTCATGTGCTGGAATCGGGCTGTCGGTTTCTAGGAACTGATCTGCTTGAACCTCATACGTCGAATTCGACGGAAGAATCGAGTATATATATATATATATATATATATATATATATATATATATATATATATATATGTAATTATTTGTTTAAAAATATGATTCCAACACGCTACATAAGAGATCTCATGTTTCAAAACAAGAGCCGAAAACTTCAATATAATTATTTGAATTAAATTGAATTAATTTAAGCTCTGTTCCATCTTCAAGCGAAATTTTTTTTGAAATAACTTATTTCTGAAATTTACGTGTTTTAATAGCATATTCATAATTGAAATCAAAATTTCCATGGTAACAGCCAGGGCGAATTGTTTAAATAGGTAGGGGTGTTGGGTGTTAATTATTTTTATCAGTATAGAGTTACTTTCATAGATGTCAAGTCAGGGTAAGGTGGGGGTGTCTAAATTTAAAACGGAAAATGTTTTCGCCTAGTCTGGTTTACGTGTCTATGGAGATTTATTTATTTTTCTATTTTATTTCTTTATGAAAGGGTTTTGTGTATATAAAAACATTTGTAACATTTGTTTTTTGACGACTTCATAAAGGGTTATCTTATTTTGTAGGGTATTTAAACTATTTATTGGGGCTATGGATTATAAAAGTTATTTTATTGTATGTTTGTTTTTAAGCTAATTATTCAATGCATAAATTTGATGATGTCGGTAAAAAACCGTTAACTCATGTCTATTGTTTAATAGATTTTTATTATTTAGAAACTTAATAATGTGCAGTTTCTCATGGAGGCACAAAGGGCATGGGTCATCCCAAGTTTTACAAGTTCTGGTCCTGTTCATAATTTTCCATTTTACTTTAGGTGTCCTATTTATTTCCTTCAGATGCCAAAAATATTTAGATAGAGAAGTCTGATTTCTTATACAATAAAATAACTTTTAAATTTCATACACAGAAATTTTTAATAATTACATATTTAATTAGAGTAAAGGAACTAATTTAGCATCTAAGTTATATTAATAGTATATTTTGTTAAAGATTGTAATGAGCTCGACAAACATTGATGACCGAGAAATTGGCATATATATATATATATATATATATATATTTTTATTAAAGACATTTTTATGTTTAACGTTATAGATACAAGTATTTAAGTAAATGCTCTGTTTATAATAAACAATATTAAATAACATTTACCGGCCTGAATGTCCGAGAATTTTTCATAGAAAATATTCGTTCTTTGACAGGATTCGAACCTGCATCCTATACGGAACCGTCATTTACGCTGACGTGCCTTACCGTTAGGCTACGAATAAGCATTCGGTAGACAAGGTCGAATTTACTGCTTATAAACTCAATCTTCCATGAATCTCGAATATTCATAACAGCTCATGGCGTATCAAATGTAAACAAATGACGTCATATATTACGAAATGGACAAAGTCCGACAATTTATTTATTAAAGACATTTTTATGTTTAACGTTCTTTTTATAGATACAAGTATTTAAGTAAATGCTCTGTTTATAATAAACAGTATTGAATAACATTTACCGGCCTGAATGTCCGAGAAATTTTCAAAGAACGAATATTTTCTATGAAAATTTCTCGGACATTCAGGCCGGTAAATGTTATTTAATACTGTTTATTATAAACAGAGCATTTACTTAAATACTTGTATCTATAACGTTAAACATAAAAATGTCTTTAATAAATAAATTGTCGGACTTTGTCCATTTCGTAATATATATATATATATATATATATATATATATATATGAGAAATGTATGAGAAAGTAGAAAAAAGAGATATTGAGGCCGAAACGTCGTACATATTGCAATGAAGATGAGGATAACAGTCCTAATAATGTAAATAATGCAAGTAATCATAATATCTCATCTCAGAGATATAGAGACTGAAACATTGTGAATATGGCAATGAAGATGATGATAAGCGTCCGAATAATGCAAATAATCTATGTAATATCTCCTCTTCATGTAAATATTTACGGCTTCAAATTCTGAGTGCTCTTAAGTAGAATCAGCTTATTATATCTGATTTTATTTTGTTGCTAAGATGATAATCGAAATTTATTTGATCGTTTTTCTTGGTTGATTTCCAGTGGACACTGAGTTTTAAACTCTTGTTAACGCAGTTTATTTTATCTTTCCTTATCTTTCCTAGATTTCATGCTGTGGAGTAAGAAGACTAGTAATTGTTTGCCAGTTAGTCCGATTGTTATTACAGATTAGTGAGTTCGACCATTCCCGGCTTCCCGACACTAGTGACTTTGTAGCGAACGAAGCGGCAACCCCACTGAATGTACCGATGCAGAGCTGACCTGATTAATCAGTTTGGTATCGATGAATAAAAGAAGCCCCTAGGTTCGTAGAAGGTGTTTTGATCTCTCATACCATTTTTTTTTACTCCAGCAGTTTTACGATTATTTCTTTACGCTGAGAAAAAAAAATATATTTACAAGTACTTTCAGGAAAGTTCTCGGCCCTCACAAAAATCCCTTTCCCAGAATAAATTCTGAGGTTTGTTCAGTTGAAAATATTTAGGAAGCAGGTGACAGCGTGCCTCTCTCTTTTCTAATTGATCGACAAAACTTTCCTTCTGGATTTCTCTCTTACTTCGTCTATAGTAAATAAACTAATAGTTTAAATGAAAATTTCATATTTCTCAATATTTAAACTTTTAAATACAACAGTCGGGGCACAGCAAATAGTGTAAATAATTACACTACCACATCTCAGAAATATAGTCAGATTTTTAAAAAGACAGGTATGTCTTAAATGAACATGTGATAGGTCCTGACCTGGCATCTCGACTACAGCCACTTTCTCACAGACGGGATGTGGCTTCCCTCTGTCTTTTCTACAAATATTTTCATAGCAACTACTCTTACGGGCTATTTTTCACTGGTGCCCGCTGACTGGATAAATTTAAGCGGGCTACGAGGTTGCAATCTCGGCCCCATCATTTCGCTGCCGAAACAGTTAAGTGTAACTGCCTCTTCCACTGCAACAGGTTCTTCTCTCGCACTTCTAGACAGTGGAACCCCTTTCTCTTACTTGCTTCTCTGATAATTATAATCTTCAAATATTTAAATGTAATGTCATTCGATATCTCCTGATGCCTTGATCTTGATCCCCGTTTTTCTCTATTCTTTACTCAAACACCCCACTTTACTCATAGTTTCACACTCTGTAACCCCTTTGACGACGTCTGCTATGACGAGCTATTCTCACTTAAGCGTGGTACTAGGTTGGCATATCGGTCCCACCCTTTCACTCTCGAAACGGTTACACCGCGTCTTCTACTCCAATAGCGTCTTCTCTCGCTCCTCTTACTTGCTTCCCTGATAACTAAACTCTTCAAATATTCAAATATAATCTCAATCGATATCTTCTGATACTTTGATCCTGATCACCGTCCTTCTCTTTATACTTTCCTCTTTTCTCTTACTTTCACACTCTGTAACCCCTTGCGTGCTAGTGGCACACCCGCCTTCCTTGAGATGAAATGCTTAAAAAAAGATAGTTAGATAGAATCTTTAAATATTCAAATGTAATATCAATCGACATTTTCTGATGCCTTGATCTCGATGCCCGTCCTTCTCTTTATCCTTTCCTCAAACACCCCTCTTTAATGCTGCCTTGCTTGGGATGAAATGCTTAAAAAAATAATTCGTAAAAGAATTAGGAGCAATAACTCCTAAATCATGGATTGATTTGATGTATCGATATTATAAACAGTATCCCATCTCACTATCGATAAAAAAGCATAATTTTTTTGCATGCTGACACAAACTTAAAATAAACTTGTAACTTTGAGAGTATATGAACATTTGATAACGAGCTTCACCAACACAATAGAGGACCAGCATATGACATTCATCTCGTATCGCCGGTTGGCTAAGCCAAAGAATTCAAACGTCGATTAGAAATAGTGATAATTAATTAGAGCCCCCCCCCACACACAATATTATATAGCTGTTAGCGTGAAAAACTGTCCAAGAAGCACACTACGTATTTGAGATTCCCAAATAAATCAAGTACAAAAATGTAGATAGTAATTTTTCCAAGCGTAGCCTAGATGTGGCACAAGGCCAAAAGTATGGGTCACCCTGTGAGGATCGAAATCATGAATCAGTCGTAAATGTTCTAGCGAGACAAACTTGCTAGCCATTACGCCTCCTCGATATGCCCCAAATGATTTTCCAAGCAATGCTTAGATGTGGCATAAGTTCGAAAGTAGGGGGCCCCAGTGAGAATCGAACTCACTACTCAGTCGTATTTGTTCTAGCGACACAAGCTCGCTAACCATTACAACGCCTCGAGAAGAGACACAAGCTTGCTAACAATTACACCGCCTCGGGGTGTCCCATAATGATTTTCCAAGCGTAGCTTAGATGTGGCACAAGGCCGAAAGTATGGTGCACACAGTGAGGATCGAACTCACTATTCAGTCTTAATTGTTCTAGCGAGACAAGCTTGCTAACGATTACGCCACATCAAGACGCTCAAGTAGAAACAAAATGTAGATATCTGGGAATTGTTTTAACAGAAGAATGGCACCGAAATCCGAAGACATACGTATGTAATATCAATCCTTTAACAATGAATTTGGGCACGTGGCCGGCTGGTTAGAACATTCGCATTCTGATCATGCGACTTGGGTTCGAATCTCACCATCTCTAAATCGATAAAAAAAAAAAATCAGTTTTTTTGCATAACACAATGTTTGAATAAACTTGTAAACATTTGATAAGAGCTTCACAGACACGGTAGAGGACCGGCATATATCATTAATCTAGTATCGCTGGTTGGCTAAACCAAAGAATTCAAACCTCGATTAGAAATAGTGATGATTAATTAGAGCCCTCCCCCCCCCACACACACATACCAAAAAGAAAAATTGGGACCGAGACTGTATTTAATAATATTACGCCCAGTTAATCAGTGGCTTGTACTAGAATCAGCATACAAACTATTGGATCTTGAAGGAAACGCTGGTATTTTTTTAAAAATCTAGAATGCGATGTGAAACCGAACGAATATGACTCGAATTGAGGTTTGTGGGGCAAAGGTCAAGAGTTCGGATTTCGTTGAAGGAGGAATGATGTTCTTGAAACGAAGAGAGAGAGGTGGAGGAAAAGGAGGATGAGGAGGAGAGGAAACCATTCTAACTTGATAATGAGGAAAATCAACTACGTTCTTATTATTAATACTGTGCTATATATAAAAAAGAACTGCTCGAAAGTCTTCTTTTTCTTCTGTGTGCCGTGTCCTTTCAGGATGGGGAAAATTATAGCTCTCCACAACTTTCTATACTTTGTAGTGTGTTTTGTCGTTTCACCATTCCTGATAGAGGAGGCACAGTGGAGTAATGGATAGCGGCTTGGATTGAGGAATCGGAGAGCCGAGTTCGAATTCCATTCGAATCCATTACATACCCTTGGGAAAGGTGTGAATCCTCTTCTCCCTCCAGCTATGAGTAAATAGCATGACAGACTGGGTTCTATAGACTTGGATGGAAACTGGTCTAGGAGAAGGAAAACTCTGAATTCAAAACCTGCGGAGGGTCGTTTGGGGACCTTGTGGCACGTAGTGCACCAGGTCTCTGTATTCGGCCCTTCAAAAAGTGTAGATGGTCCTGCACGAAACCTTCACCACTATAATCAAATCTCATGTGCTATACATGCGGGTTGGGGACCGCTTGTGAATTCCAAATTCCCATGAAACTCCAATATTGGAGCCGGCTCAATTCACCTCGGTTGAATGCCGTTACAAGAACAAGAGACAGAACATTCCTGATCTGTAATTCATTTACACAGACTCATTACTTAAGATACTCGCTCTTTACTAGTGTCCATCTTGTCTTTAATATATACAGCGATTGTCAAATTCTCCAAGCCTTCTTTTCTTATAATATGTCTATTCATTTGGTTACATTTCCATCCTGCTCGTAATTTTTTCTTCTAAAAAAAATCCCTTATTAATCACGTTTATACCCTCTTTTATAATTTTGCAGTTTCTGGGCGTGTTGTAACCTAGGGAAGGGAACTGAATAGAATAATGAAAGGTTGGTAAGGAACGATAATACTTAGGACACGAACAACACATATATGATTCGCCAGCGGCGCGTAGAAGTAATCAACGACTAGAAGTGAGTCAAATGAATTCCAACTGCAGACCGCAGACGATATCTACCAACTGCCCTACGCAGTCAGATGTGGCACAAGGTCGAATTTGATGTGTGGTTATCGAGCCCATAAGCTCAGTCAAAAATTCCCTGTACTCCCCGTATAAAACGGGGTCGGGTAGGTGTTTCCCGAGACGAGATTCTGGTCTTCGGCATAACCCCGTCTGGGGACGCTCTCTGCACAGAGGTAGATAGCTTAATCAGCCTAGCTCAAGACGAATCTCCAACTGCAGACCGCAGACCTTCACATACAGTATTCACTACTGTATTTATGGGAATGATGGCATAGCTATTATCGTTCGTATGCATGCTACAACAGGGAGATAGCGTGTTATCTAGCGTGATCAACAATTTGTACAAGGCCATCACGCTCACAAGCCCTCGGCCACGATGACTTGGGGCTTCGTGCTAGCACAATTATCGACTGTGTTCTGTCTACCCAATTTCACTCTTAAGGCTTGGGTCAACCCGGGGTATGATTTTCAGACACTTTCCAAAGGTGCCGCATGCTGGGATCGATCCCTCCAGCTAGATAACATCAAGAATTCTCTTTCCTGAAGAATCGACCATGGTGAGATTCGAACCCAGGTCTCATAGTCAGAATGCGAATGTTCTAACCAGCCGGCCACGTGCCCAAATTATTGATATTACATACGTATGTATTCAGGGTTTGGTTCGACATCTGTTAAAACAATTCCCAGATATCTATATTTTGCTTGTACTTGGGCATCTTGATGTGGTGTAATGGCTAACAAGTTTGTCTTACTAGAACAATTACGACTGAGTAGTGAGTTCGATTCTCACTGGGTGCTCCCTACTTTCGGCCTTTTGCCACATTTACTACTATCTACATATTTGTACTTGCTTTATTTGTGAATCTCGAATACGTAGTGTGCTTCTTGGGCTGTTTTTCACGCTAACACCTATATAGCATTGTGTGTGGGGGGGAGCTCTAATTATCACTATTTCTAATCGACGTTTGAATTCTTTGGCTTAGCCAACCGTCGATACGAGATGAATGATATATGCCGGTCCTCAACCGTGCTTGTGAAGCTCGTTATCAAATGTTCGTATACTCTCACAGTTACAAGTTTATTTAAAAATTGTGTCATCATGCAACCCCCCCACCAAAAAAAAAGATGCTATTTATCGATGGTGAGATTCGA
The DNA here is from genome assembly GCA_963932145.1 of Acanthosepion lycidas. Lineage (NCBI taxonomy): Eukaryota > Metazoa > Mollusca > Cephalopoda > Sepiida > Sepiidae > Acanthosepion > Acanthosepion lycidas. Next base: position 72,811,935 of record OZ010604.1, on the reverse strand, counting down.
ACCCTGGTAGCATAGTCAGAGTGCGAATGTTCTAACCAGCCGGCCACGTGCCCAAATTCGCTGTCATGTGATTAATATTACATGTCTTCAGGTATCGGTGCCACTCTTCTGTTAAAACAATTTCCAGATATCTACTTGTTTGTACTTCCTTTATTTGGTTATCTCTAATGTGTCGTGTGCGTCTTGGGCAGTTTCTTACGCTAACACCTGTACAACATAATGCTTTCATAGAACTGATGGTTTGTGCGTCATAAATTAAAAAATGAAAATTTAAGGCAAAAACACACCTCTGCGGTTGCTCGGTCTCGCGTTGACTGAGATGGAACAAATACATTGAGTAAATTGCTTCGTCCACCGCAAGGAAAGTTGGCTCGCTGTGCAGCGCCAGGAAATTTTTCTCTCCGGAATCGATCATTCAGATCTACAAATCAACAATTCGCCCTTGCATGGAATATTGCTGCCATATATGATCTTCTGTTTGCCTCGGTGTACTTCATAATATCCAGAGGCGGATATGCAATATAATTGGCCCTGTTCTGGCATCTCGTCTACAGTCGCTATCTCACAGACGCTCCGTCGCCTCTCTCTGTCTTTTTTACAAATACTTTCATGGCAATTGCTCCGAGGAACTGCTTGCGCTGGTTCACAGACTTCATGAATTCAAGCGCCCTACGAGGCTGGAATCCCGCTCTCACTCTTTCACTGTCGAAACTATTAAATGTAGCCGTCTCTTCTACTCCAATAGCTTCATGTCTCGCACCTCTCGCCTGTGGAATTCCCTTCCCTATTCCAGTTTCCCTGATAGCTATAATCTCCAGCTATTCAAATGTAATGTCAATCGACATCTCCAGTTGTTTTGATCTATCCACTATCCTTCTCCTCATCCTTTCCTCTATCACTCCTATCTGATCTTGCTCCAAATCTTCTGTAACCCCTTGCGTCCTAGTGGCTTCCCGCCTTGCTTGGGGCGAAAGGCTTAAAAAAAAAAAGAAAGAAGGCGAGATAAGTCTGTAATGACGGATTTTTAAAATACCTTTATTAGTATTTGCGATGAATAATTGTTAAGAAGAATTCAAACCAGATGGAAGGTACTTGGGACACCTCATACCTGGTGTAATGGTTAACAAGCTTGTCTTTCTAGAACAATTACAACTGAGCAGTGAATTAGATCCTCGCTGGAAGTCCCATACATTCGGCCTTCGGCCACATCTAAGATATGATTAAAAATATCGCTACAAGAGAGATACTGATAAAACATGGGAAGCAAAACGATGAAAATCTTGGGAAATGTAAGACTTCACACTCCTTTACTGTTCATAGTTGTTCTAGGCCATGTTCTGTATATTTCTTTCGACAGCATGGAGGAAAAAGGTCTCCTTTTGAAACCTCGCCAGAGTGGTCGGTACACTCCACAATGCCAGACTGAGCTTGATTTTAGTATCTGTTTCTGAGAGGTATGTACATTATTTACATTATTCGGACTATTGTCCTCATACTTGTCGTTATATTTATTACAACGTTTCTGCCATTGTACGCTCCGGCCTTCATCAGGTGGTTCATATGCTAGGCCACAAAAATCTCCTGAGCCGACCAAGCATAGAAATGAATACAATATCGGAATCAGTAATAAAGAGTTCCAGAGAAACGCGATAATAACAAAAATTGCAATATGAGATCTGGTAAAAGCATGTTATGATAACAGCAAAAATTGCAATATGAGCACTGGTAAAAAATGATTGTTAAAGACAGCTTTATAATACCCAGAAATTCATACACAGATGTCCTAAAAAACAAATGGCTCAGTGGATAAAGGCGTTAGTTAGATCCAGTGACAGGACCGAAGGAGTGGGAGTTCATTACTCGGTTAAGGCAACTGATAACTGACAAAGTGTGAGTTCAATACATGCTTAAGGCGGTGGAGAACTCTGAGAGGAGAATTAACAGGAGATAACTGGCATCCATTAGACATGGAACTAGAACAGTCTGCCCGAGTGAGCGAAATAAAGGCTTCAGTTCAACAGTCCAACCACTTGAAGATGAGGTATTATGTACATTATTTACATTATTCGGACTATTGTCCTCATCTTTGTCGCCATATTTATTACAACGTTTCGGCTCGTTGTACGCTCCGGCCTTCTTCAGGTGGTTGGAATGTCGAATTTAACCCTTTATTTCGCTCACTGGGGTAGACTGTTCTAGTTCCACATGCCATTTGAAGGAAACATATTATCAGCAATAAATTTTTTAAGGAAAAAATATTATCAGCAATACTTTTTTTGGAAATAATTATTATTAGCAACAAAAATGTCATTAGCATTAACTAACTCATTCAGGTTGATATGTCGTAAACCAAATCAAACCATACCGAATGTTTAATAAGAAAACGGTTAATATTTAAATTAGCATTACATTGAAGAGAGATGGTGCATAAATATAAGAGCAGAAAGACACGGTATATAAAATTAGGAAGCTGTGAAGGCCCATAATCGTCATGAAGAGACATGGTACGTAAAGATAGATGGATAAATAGAATCATGAAACGCACACCTACTGCAATATTTTTTCCTTAAATCCCATCTAATCGAAATGATGGTTTTTATTTTCATTCAACAATGTCGCCCGTATGCAATGCTTTACAAATAAAGTAAAATAGAAATCATTGTGAATAGATAACGTTTGCATAGTTCATTGTGAACGAATTGCTGCGATGAATGTTGCAATTCTGGAACCCTAATTATAAATACCTTTTACAATGTGTGATAAAGAATGAACACTTCAATACAATGGCGTGTTGATGTTCAAACATTAATTAATGCCTTTATTTGTAATTAAGTAAAAACAAAGATGTCGTCTGGCTTCTCTACTTGCTTCTTATTAAATCCTAAAACTTACACAAAAAGCTGTCTCCCGACTGAAAAATAAATATCGCAAGGATTTTTTGTTTCTTTTTGTAAGCAGTATTAGATTTCTACACTTAAATTGCTTGGCATTTAAATTACTTGGATATGTATTTTGACTTGGAAAAATGTCTTCCTCAAATGCAGCATTTTTAAAGCAGAGAAATAATACAGAATGAATTAAAACGGCGGGAAAGGTGCTAACAAAAACGGTAATTTTGCGGAAATTTTGCATAAAAAAGAAGTTAAAAAAATCAAAAACAGAACAATGGAAAAAGTAATAAAACAAATAGGGATATATTTTATGATAGTCTCAAAGCTTGACAACGCTACAAAATACTTCGCTTTAAAATCCGATGATAAGATTTTCTGTCTTTTGAATTTTTATAAGGTTAAGACTATCATTGACCTGTTAGGTCATTGACTGTTCAGGTTATAAAACATTGGAGTTGATTTTAACATTTCATTGAAATGAAAGTTAATTTTATTATGATTCAGTTAAATATTTCAATTCGTTCTCATCATTGGTCTGGTCTACAAGTTCATGTCTGACATTTTATTGAATATTTTACAGAATTTGATATGAATAGAACTTCCAGGATAAACTTGAACTTTAAATCAGATTAACTTAAAAATATTTTTAATATGCCGAAAATATTTGAAAATCATATTCAGTTGAAAATATTTTTAGCCTGGAAAGTTGAAAGGCGTAATCAATGAAAAGCTTTTCATTTGTCATATACATATATATACATACATACATATATATATATATATATATATATATATATATATATATATATATATATATATATATATATATATATGTATATATATAATGTTTATATTTACACACACACACATTAATATATATATATATGTAAATATTTATATTGTGTATATTTAGGCAGCAAATTTTTCATTAATGCATGTTTCATTAAATAATATAGACAAGTTTTGTCTATTTATTTTAAGTTCCTTTCATATTGTCTGATGAGCTAAATAACATTATCATTGAAGGATGAAAGGAAAACACCATATTGATACATGTTTAAATCCAATCTAAGCTTTCGGCTTACATAAGCCATTATCAAACATGACAATTACTTTTCAATATATCAAACAATACACGGATGAAACAATAATGATAGTTTGTTTTTGTTGCATGAAAGATTTTGTTATTCAAAAGATCAAGTGTAATAACATTTCATTCAATGATATATTCGCCATTATTTGCAATGATTTGTTACTACTTTTCGAAACATTATTTACATTATTCGGACTATTGTCCTCATCTTTGTCGCCATATTTATTACAACGTTTCGATCATTATACGCTCCGGCCTTCTTCAGGTGTTTGGAATGTCGAACTAGCTGTCTGCTGATGTTTTATGAAGACAGTGGTGTCAAAGGATGAAAGTTGAGAAATATTGCATTCTGTGTGCCTGCAGTGTTCTTGACCAGTTTCTGCGTCTCAACATCTCTGTCTCTGCACTTTGCGGTGTTGAATCAGGATCCAAATAGTTTTCATAAACCCAATGTTAGTCACATGGGCTTTTTTCTATTACCCCAACATTTTTAAAGATTCCTAAATCCTAGTTCGCATGTCTCAGTGAAGGTGTGTATCACGCGATGGGATGCAGTTGTAGCTAAGTTGACGTGGGCGACAGACGTCGCTTTGTCTTCGTGTTGCCCTGTCATCTCACCTGACTAAAAATTGTAAAGTGTGTGTATGTGTGTGTGTCTGTCATCTCACATGACTAATGATAGTACTTTTCACAGACACATACACACACACACATACACACACGCATATATATATATATATATATATATATATATATATATATATATATGTGTGTGTGTGTGTGTGTGTATGTGTCTGTGAAAATGTACTATCATCAGTCAGGTGAGATGACAGACACAGACACAAACACACACACATACCCACATACGCATATATATATATATATATATATATATATATATATATATATATATATATATATATATATATATGTGTGTGTGTGTGTGTGCAGATATGTAGAAAAATAGGAAAGAACACCGGAGATCTTTAGTATTTTTGTTTTTATTTTTTAAAAACAATACTCCATACAGTAGTAGAGATTTAATTATAATTATTTTTAAAAATGAAAGCCGAAAAACACAATAGAATTATTGATTATACTTGATACTTTAACTCAATTTAATTTTAATAATTATATTGAGGTTTTCGGCTCTCGTTTTTGAAACATGAGAAATCTTATGTAGCGACGGAATCATATATATATATATATATATATATATATATATATATATTTTGTTTGAATAAAAACAGATCACTTTAAGGTTCCATGTAATAAGTTATTTCACCACAACCCCTTTAACAGGGCTATGAATCCAAAGGTAAATATATATATATATATATATATATATATATATATATATATATATATATATATATATACCCCAGGGGAATATACATTTTTGAAAATCAAATGCTACTAATACAAAATTAAGAAAAGTTTCTCCCATCGAAAAGGGTAAAAAATGTCGAACTGAACCCTTTATTTCGCTCACTGGGGTAGACTGTTCTAGTTCCAAGTGGACAATAGTCCGAATAATGTAAATAATATACCTTATCTCAGAAATATACAGAAATAATGAAAATATACGTTTTGCTATTTTGGCATTTGGGCGTATATATATATATATATATATATATATATATATATATATATATATATATATAGAGAGAGAGAGAGAGAGAGAGAGAGAGAGAGAGAGAGAGAACGTTGTAATTGTTCCAACAAGAGAAAAATGTATATTTTAAAAAAGAGAGAAATCGCAAACGTTTTTGGTTATAATGTGGATACGCAGACATAAAAATGGAAATAGATTTGACACTTTCAGGGGTGATGTGAGAATAGCTGGTGCATCTATCATCAACACATCTGTCATCGCCACCACTAAGACCAAATCTAATGATTTTTTTACCACTTAGGGAGAAATTAATTTTTGCTAACAGTCCAAAAGTGAGAACAAGTCTCACTACATATACGGAAAATAAACAATGAAACATTAAAAGAATATAGGGAAATTTTATTCCTTTAAAAATTGATGCCTTTAATTTGACTGAAGAAAGTCACGAGACCGAGAACACGTGTAGCAAAAATATGAAGAATAAAATATAAGACATACACTAAAACAAATCGACATTATATCAAAAACGTTTGCTTTTTCTCTTTTTTTTGAATACACACACACACACACACACAGATATATATATATATATATATATATATATATATATATATATATATATATATATATACAAGTATATGATTGGTGTATATGGAATGAATTCCAATAACCAACAATTACTATTCTTAAAAGAGTGCTCAATACAAAGTAGAGCAGATATAATTATTTATTTTTAAAGAAAAAAAAATTTATAACATAAATATGTTATAAAATCACTACAAAAATAGCCATTTTGTTTCAACACCCTCGGTGTCTTATCAAGTGATGACGTTGAATGTAAAATAAATGGTTTTAAAAGTTTCAAATTAATTAATATTCTACGCAAGGGGAAAACGTTGTTACAAAGGCTAGATGGACCAATCAGAACACAAGTACAGGAAAATTCAAAAAGCTCGATAACGAAGTCATGTTATAATATCTATTCAGATGTTTAGTATTAAAAAAAATTTATTCCAACAAATAATTACTAAATTATATGATAAAATTTAATATTAAAATTTAAAACTGCTAATTACAAAATCAAAATTTAACATTTATTTGCTATCAAGTTTACAACTATAAAATTACTGAGGAGAAAAGAAGAAATATATATGTTATTCAATTTATTTTTTCATTGAAGTTACTTTAGCTATATTTAATATCCGGTCTTTTTACAATGTATACTTTTTAATCCTCATGGTGTGTAAATGGGGTCCTAAACTCACGCGTAAAACAAACGCAGTCAGATTCTAATACATAAGCACCAAGACATATACACACACAAAAAAGGGACAAGACAGAGAACATCTCCACGGTCTGTCATGTAAAAAAAAAGAAAAAAAGGAGGGGGGGAATGGGAGAAGGGAAACCAACACACACGTACATACATACATAATTAAAAGTGGATGCACTTTCCATACACATAGATACATATAAATACATGCACACACATCCACAGACATTGACCCAGACAGTTGGACACCCCAACCGATAAATATTTAAGACAGAAAATGTCATTGCATGAATGTTAACAACCTATTGAAATCTAACTTAAGCGAGTAAATATACAAAGATAAAAATGATTAAAATTAATATTATTTAATATATTAGAATAGTGTATGTAAAAAAAAAAAAAAACCGGACATTAAAGTCAACACCCATCGGTAACTACGATGTCCACCTCATATACATATAAGTATATACACACACACACACACATACACACACATATATACGCATACAAACATATATATATATACACATATATACATACACATACACACATATATACATATATATACATATACACATACATATACACATACATATACATATATACATACACATACACACATACTCACACATATACATAAATATACATACATGCATACACACCGAAATATCTACACATACATACATAAACATATACATACGTATACATTTCCATGGTATCAAGTACACATACACATACATACACATATACATATATGTACCCACAAATATACACACAAATATGTGTACACATACTTACAAATAAATACATATATACACAGCAATACACAAAAATAAACATATATACATACATATATACTAACTCATGTGGCCGTAATGACATACCCAAGTTTCCCTACCTACACGTACACATAAACAATTTCATATATAGTAGGTGTCAACATACATATATACAACTGAAAACCTACATAAGTAAACACACACACACATATATACATATATATACATACACATACATACAAACATATACACACACGCATATACATATATATATATATATATATATATATATATATATACATATATATACACATACATACATGCATACCCACATACAGAAATATACATACACATGAATATCTACATAAAAATACTTATCTATAGTAATAAATACACATATATACGTACATACAAATAAATGCAACGACATTTGACCAAAAACATATATAAATATACAGACATACATACACATACATAGGCATAGACATAAAAAAAAACAAAAAAAAAAACATCCATATCAACATAAATATACGTAAATAAAATTAGGTACACAATATAACAATACACATACAAACATATACACACACACACATATATATATATATATATATATATATATATATATATATATATATATATATATACATACACATACATCTACATATATTCACACATATATATATACGTACATATACATATATATATATATATATATATATATACCTACACATACATGCACACATACATACATATATATATATATATATATATATATATATATATATATATATACACATACACATACACCTACACACACATATATATATACACATACACACATACATATATATACACAACTACATAAACATGCAGACACTTACATATATACACACATAAAAAAATATATATACATGCATATAAGGATACATACTCACATATATATACACACACATACCCACATCTACAAATACATATACATACTCATATACACCAATATTTTTAACCTCTTTTCTTCTCCTCCTTTTCACCTTCTTACTTTTTATATATATATATATATATATATATATATATATACACGCACACATACATATATATATACATACATACACGCTCATACACACATATATCTATAAACAACCAAACAAATACACACACATACATATATACATATATATATATATACAAAACTTAGCAACATATTAATACATTAAAATACAATCATACACATTTCGCAGTACAAACACACATAACTACACATAAATATATACATATATATACATAAAGAGAAATGAGTAACATTATGTAGTTATACCATACACATTCATATCGTCAGATTGACCATCAGGTAATAAAAGTTATAATCTATTCAACTTACAGCTACGTATCATTATCATTTAAAGTATACGACCCCTATAATAAGTTAAATTTATAACGGTGTTTACAATTACAATTAAATTTATAACGGTGTTTACAATAACTACGTGTATTTTTGTGTTTGCATGTATATCGAAGTATGTCTATGCCTATGTATGTGTATGTATGTCTGTATATTTATATATGTTTTTGGTCAAATGTCGTTGAATTTATGTGTATGTACGTATATATGTGTATTTATTACTATAGATAAGTATTTTTATGTAGATATTCATGTGTATGTATATTTCTGTATGTGGGTATGCATGTATGTATGTGTATATATATGTATATATATATATATATATATATATATATATATATATATATGTATATATATGTGTGTGTGTATATGTTTGTATGTATGTATATGTATATATATGTATATATGTGTGTGTGTGTTTACTTATGTAGGTTTGCAGTTGTATATATGTATGTTGACACCTACTATATATGAAATTGTTTATGTGTACGTGTAGGTAGGGAAACTTGGGTATGTCATTACGGCCACATGAGTTAGTATATATGTGTGTATATATGTTTATTTTTGTGTATTGCTGTGTATATATGTATTTATTTGTAAGTATGTGTACACATATTTGTGTGTATATTTGTGGGTACATATATGTATATGTGTATGTATGTGTATGTGTACTTGATACCATGGAAATGTATACGTATGTATATGTTTATGTATGTATGTGTAGATATTTCGGTGTGTATGTATGTATGTATATTTATGTATATGTGTGAGTATGTGTGTATGTGTATGTATATATGTATATGTATGTGTATATGTATGTGTATATGTATATATATGTATATATGTGTGTATGTGTATGTATATATGTGTATATATATATATGTTTGTATGCGTATATATGTGTGTGTATGTGTATGTGTGTATATACTTATATGTATATGAGGTGGACATCGTAGTTACCGATGGGTGTTGACTTTAATGTCCGGTTTTTTTTTTTTACATACACTATTTTAATATATTAAATAATATTAATTTTAATCATTTTTATCTTTGTATATTTACTCGCTTAAGTTAGATTTCAATAGGTTGTTAACATTCATGCAATGACATTTTCTGTCTTAAATATTTATCGGTTGGGTTATCCAACTGTCTGGGTCAATGTCTGTGGATGTGTGTGCATGTATTTATATGTATCTATGTGTATGGAAAGTGCATCCACTTTTAATTATGTATGTATGTACGTGTGTGTTGGTTTCCCTTCTCCCATTCCCCCCCCTTTTTTTTTTTTACATGACAGACCGTGGAGATGTTCTCTGTCTTGTCCCTTTTTTGTGTGTGTATATGTCTTGGTGCTTATGTATTAGAATCTGACTGCGTTTGTTTTACGCGTGAGTTTAGGACCCCATTTACACACCATGAGGATTAAAAAGTATACATTGTAAAAAGACCGGATATTAAATATAGCTAAAGTAACTTCAATGAAAAAATAAATTGAATAACATATATATTTCTTCTTTTCTCCTCAGTAATTTTATAGTTGTAAACTTGATAGCAAATAAATGTTAAATTTTGATTTTGTAATTAGCAGTTTTAAATTTTAATATTAAATTTTATCATATAATTTAGTAATTATTCGTTGGAATAATTTTTTTTTAATACTAAACATCTGAATAGATATTATAACATGACTTCGTTATCGAGCTTTTTGAATTTTCCTGTACTTGTGTTCTGATTGGTCCATCTAGCCTTTGTAACAACGTTTTCCCCTTGCGTAGAATATTAATTAATTTGAAACTTTTACAACCATTTATTTTACATTCAACGTCATCACTTGATAAGACACCGAGGGTGTTGAAACAAAATGGCTATTTTTGTAGTGATTTTATAACATATTTATGTTATAAATTTTTTTTTTCTTTAAAAATAAATAATTATATATATATATATATATATATATATATATATATATATATATATATATATATATATATATCCTTGGAAACAAATAATTATGAATTGTATGTGCGTTTAAAACTCAGTAAATTTCGAAATAAGTTATTCCAAAATTCGCTTGAAGATGAAACAGAACTAATGCTTTTGATTTAATTATATAATTAAATGTGAAGATTTTAGCTTCGGTTTTTGAAACATCATTATTACTGTGTAGCAAAAAAAGCATATTTTAAATCACTTAATTTGTAATATTTAAGCTCTGTAAATTTACATTGAGCACTGTTTTGTAAAAAAAAAAAATATCAATAAGAACACCGGATTATATATCTTACCGTTCTTTCTTTTTATTGGAATGGCGTGCTGGCGTATATGAAATGTACAAATTTTTCTGTTACATTGTAATAGAGGCTTAACGCAGGTTGTTTTAACGATTTAGCTGCAACATTCTTGGTCCAGTAGTTACAGGGGAGGGATTAATTTCTTGATCTAAACAGGTGACGTATTGCAGGTCACAGGCCTTTGTTACATCTGTCGATGGATCACTTTGTTAACGAATAGAAACGAGCGTGTTATCGCCTTAAGTATCTTACTGCAAACCATGTCAATGTCATTTAGCTGGCGTCTTCTGCGTGACGGATGTGAATAGGTTAGGCTTCTTACCTCGAGACATATGACATGCTACAAAGGTTTGTGTTTACGAGCGTCGGGTTTCTTAACGGGAGATATAGGCAAGTTCCAAAAGTTTCTCGCACTGAAATAACAATATCATAAGTAATTTCCGTTTCGGGGAAACTATTATAATAGCGAATGTATCATCCTACCTACCGATTGATACGTGATAGTTAACAATATATTTATTGATTGATCGATTTCTTGGTTTAATTGCGCATCAATGACCTTATGGGTCATTTAAAATAGAAATTTAATTTTATTGGGAGATTTGACCTAATAAAAAATATGATACATGTTATTCTGCTTTCACAATTGAATACATGGTAGATGATACTCAGCTTTTGTGCAGATACATGTACATATATTGTGTGAATATAATTACTAGAGGCGGTGATATATGCGTGTTTTATGTTGTAGCTTTGTTGATGTTATATTTTGGAATACAGTTTCATTCAAGAAATTGTAGGATATATCAACTAATTTCACGAAAGAGCACTTTCATGTTGTTTGGTTACTTAGTTGATTTTTTATCGGTATATCAATACCTCTATGGGTTATTTAATACCGAAATCTAAATATTTTGATTGGTTTGATCTTGTTCATTTTGTTTAGCAGCATATCAACCTCTATGAGTTATTTAATACCGAAATCTAAATATTTTGATTAGTTTGGTCTTGTTCATTTTTTTTAGCGGCATATCAACCTTTGTCAGTTATTTAATACCGAAATCTAAATATTTTGATTGTTTTGATCTTGTTCACTTTGTTTAGCGGCATATCAATGCATTTTTATTAGGTCTATGAGTTATTTAATACCGAAATTTAAATATTTTGATTGGTTAGTTTGGTTGAGTTTGTTTAGCGGCATATCAATCTCTATGAGTTATTTAATACCGAAATCTAAATATTTTGATTATTTTGATCTTGTTCATTTTGTTTAGCGGCATATCAACCTCTATGAGTTATTTAATGTCAAAATCTAAATTATTTTTTGCATAATTTCATTCTTTCAACTACAGATATTTTTGACATAATTGTATACTTCAAAGTAAAGGTAGGTGTATATATATATATATATATATATATATATATATATATATATATATATATATATAAACTGTTTAGATGATAAAATGTATTAATAATTTTACTATTAAAATGTATTTTTATACTTTTTTTAATCTGACATTAATGTATTGTTCGTAATTTTATTATAAAAATGTACTGTTGATTTTAGTTTGGGGGTTCACTCTTTGCCCATAGCTGAAGCCCTAACAGATACTACAACCCTAGCTGAAAGTGGACCCGGAAACGACAATTTAGAGGCGGTTGCGCGCTGCTGAAAACTTCCAACCTCCCGATTGCTGCCAGAGTTAGTTTATCGTCATAGCCAGCACAAAAGAATAAACTTAGAATACTCTAGTATTAGTTAATGATCAACGCAAATCTTAGTGGACTGAGTGACGAGGATAGAAGAGACAGCTACATTTACCCGTTTCGACATTAAAAGGGTGGGACCGAGATGCCAATCTAGTAGTACGCTTAAATCCATGCAGTTGGGGAACCAGCGAAAGTAGCTCGTCGGAGTATTTGCCGTGAAAATAAGAAGCGACAGAGATGAGCCACGGCCTGTCTTTGAGAAAATAACTGTAGACGAGATGCCAGATCAGGACCTATCACACTGCATATCCGTTTCTTGATTTTGTCAAGGACCTCAGGTGCACCAGACCATATATGACAGCAATATTCCATGCAAGGACGGATGGTTGATTTATAGATTTGAAGGATGCACTCAGGCGAGAAAAATTTGACACGACACAGAAAACCAACTTTCCTTGCTGTAGATAAAGCTATTGAGTCTAAGTATTAGGTTGGTGCAAAAATAATATCGTTTTTTGACGTTAAAATCTACGTCAAAAAACGATATTATTTTTGTACCAACCTAATATTTGTTCCAACACATATCAGCGGACAGCGTGAGGCGAAGCAGGCGCAACGAGGCACTCTCGTGGAGTTAGGCATCAGCCATTCTGGTGGGAGGCAGGGAGGGTTCTAAATGGTGTGTAAATGAGAGTAGTTTCGTTTTGGAGGCATTGATGTTTACAAGCCATTTCCCGCCTTAGTCCACCACAGATTGAAGGCCCTTTTCGAGACCGGCGGTCAGGTTATATTTGTCAACGATTGCGGATTTACTATTGAGACAGGAGTAATTAGTAGTGTAGCCCGCGTGGATGCCTACTTGGGAACTGGTGATATCGGGAAGGTAGTTAATGAACATCTGAAACAGTGTAGGATCCAAGATAGAGCCTTGGAGAACGTTCGGGATAAAGGAGGTGAAGGAGAACCCGTTTAGGACGACCTTCATTTCAAGGTTTGACAGGAAATAAAATACACCTCTAATATTATATGTTCTGACCTAGCATCTTGGTTTCAGTCACATTACCACCGCCGTAACGAAGCTTCCCTCTGATTTTATAAACATCTGAATATATATTGAAATGGCTAGACGTAACCGTAATTTATATGCTAAATGTTTCTTTTCTCACAATTCTCGCTTGCGGAAATTCTCTTCTGTCTTTTTACTTTTCCGACGGTATTAATCTTCATAAATTTAAATGTTTACTGTTATTTAAATATTAATTTTTATTGTCTGTCTACTTGACTTTTCTTTTATTGTTCTCACTCCATTATAATGTTTTCTTTTTCCCGTATTTTTAGCCCCTTGCGACTTAGAGGCTTTATTGCCTTACTTGAGGTGAAATTATTAAAATAAACAACATAACATTGTGACAACTTTGAGGATGAGCGGTCATTTTGATATCAGGTAAATAATTCAATTGCAATGTAACAGGAGTATTACCAGAATTTATCTGCATTATTGCAAGAAGGGCCTACAGATATTTCCAAGGCCTGAATTCGTCTGATACTTTTTAAAAATCGAATTCCCAAAAAGGCAGTATAAGTATATTGAGTATAGAATCCAGAGGTTAGCAGTGAATATCTTGAAGACAGTAGGAAAGCGTTGTTCAGGTTAGTAATGGATATTTTGGTAAAAGTAGCAGAGCGTAGTTCGTCCTTTTGTTTCTCTTCGCCTGACAAGCTGGACATTCGGGTAGAGTAAACAAAATGGCCGCCTTTATTCACAACGGATTGAATGTTCTACGTCTTCTGATTGGTTAACCTTGTATTGTGGACTATAATGCGAGTCAAGTAATTTGGGCTAACTCACTAGTATATATATACAAAAAAAAAAACAAAAAAAACTGCAACAGATTAAAGTTTGATGCATGGGACCGGAAGAGAGTTCCACAAGCGAGAAGTGCGAGAAAAGACACTGTTAGTATAGAACTTACGGATACATCTAGACAACTCGACTGCAAGATAACGAAACATTTCCACTAATTTAGTAGCACGCTTACTAGAAATTCTAGGTATCAAAGAGAAGAGCATTATTTATTCTGTATAATGTGGCACAAGGCCAAAATTGGAAATGGGGAAAGGATGGTCTTAACATTAAACTTAGCTAGCCAAAATCACAGACCCAAATATACCACAATATTCCTTAGATCACATTCTTACTCACCATTCTTACTACATCCACCATAATTCGTCAGAATCTCTATGGAGTCCTAACCAATTCCTATATGTACAATTCTTGTCTGTGGAGGAGTGTAAACAAATAACAATTTAAACTGTAAACCCGAATATATATTTACAATATGAAATAATTCTATTTACAAGAAACTAAATAAAATAGTGTTAGTAATAAAACGCCCCACAATTCTTAACTGTGGAAGAAAAATCAGTTAACTTGAAATCAATGCAGGACTTTGATAATATAAAACACTGACATTTCTGATAACCTTATGAGATGGGTTGCAATTAAACTAAGGATTATGAAAGCAGAAATAAAAGAGACCAATAAGCATTTAACGCTTAGCTAAGTTAATTTGAAAGAAGAAACTAAGGACAAAAATGATCCTAAACTAACCTTATTTCGGGTGCCAATTTTCAATCCGGTTAGCGCAATATCCTAATGTCTAACCGGCATCAAAGTCCTACTCTAACTCGGCCCCTCCTACTTGACACAAATGCGCAAGACTCCCCCATATGTTGCCAAATTCCGATAGAGGTAGCCGCCGCCATTCTGTTCTAATCTTGACTTTAAGCAGATTCTTAAATTAAAATATCGTTTGAGAAGAGATAAAATTTTCGTCCTCCAAATCAGGAAACTGATAACGTCTATCCAGCAAAAGAACCCATAATCTTTAATCTTCGTCAACGGCGTTACCAAATTGTCACAGACAAAACTGGCCTGGAGGTCGAAAAATTTCCCGCACTGTATGCGAAATACGATACCTTAAATAAACTTGCCCAAACGGACTACAACCCTGTAATGAGAGAAGGTGTGTTTCAGGGTCTCCAAAATATCATCACAGCGTCCACAGTTTAGAGATTATTCCAAGCTCACCGAACGAATACTTTTGTCGACCCAGAGGGTCCTATGAATAACCAGCAAGATGAGTGATGCCGTAAAACTATTAATGAATTTCAGCGTCCAAAGCCATATTGAGCGAGCCTCCTGTTTTGTAAGTCCGAGCTCGTCTATCAGATCATCTTGTGTGGACCCCTTAACTAACACGTAATATAATGCCCTTCGAGACAACATTTGGAAGTTGGAGAGGCCATCCGTCGCCCATAAGAGGTGCTTTAGAGAAACTCAGCATTCAAGAGAGAAGGATCACTTGCCTCGGAATAAACGGGAGAGGGGGTTAGAATCGTGGAGGTAACAGATCTCCCGAGGTACCTTGGGGACTTGCGTCCAGACAAGAAGGACAACAAGAGATTTAATTATGAAATTAGTGTGGCAGATGGAAACTGAAGTGCGGATTGTCGGTAAAGGAGACCTTATCCGAACAATCACCATGAACTTATTTATAGAAAAGACACAAGGAAGCAACTTTACGGCGATGGAAAAGTGACTGAAGAGGAGATGCTAGGTCAGGACCAATAACATTGCAGATCCTTCTTCTTATTTCATAAAGAATCTATGGAAATAGAGAAAGAGAACTGGACCATATGTGACAGCAATATTCTAAGGAGGAATGGTAGACTTATAGATATGTATTATACATTCTGGAGTTAAATTGTTTTTAGATCGGCACAGAGAACCACCTTTCTTTGCAGCTTACCTAGCAATGGGTCATTCCACTTCGTTAGCCAAGGATCTTACCACGAAATGATTCAACGTGTCACTCTTTTAGAGGTTAGAATCAATAATGATGATAGAAGGCATAAAAGGAATCTCTCAGATGATTAATAAAGAACAGGTGTTAAAATTAACAAACCATTCTTTGCCCCAGTTAACAACAGGCTGTAGGTTATTTTTTGTCATCAGCCGCCATTTTGACCTTAATGACCTGATCAGCCTTACTATCGAGACTGTGGTAAATGGTTGTGTCATACACAGACAGATATGAGCAGACTGAGATAGATATATATGAGCAGATTGAGATAGATAGATAGATAGACAGATAGATAGATAGATAGATAGATAGGTACATAGATACATAGATACATAGATAGATAGATATAAGCAGACATAGATACATTGATTGGTAGATAGATATGAGCAGATTGAGATAGACAGATAGATAGATAGATAGATAATGAGCAGACTGAGATAGATATATAGATATATAGATAGATATGTGCAGAGTGAGATAGATATATAGATATATAGATAGATATGTTCAGAGTGAGATAGATAGGTATGTGAAGACTGAGATAGATATGTGTAGACTGAAATAGATAGATAGATAGAATGAGCAGACTGAGATAGATATAATTAGACTGAGATAGATTGATAGATATGAGTAGACTGATATATATATATATATATATATATATATATATATATATATATATATATATATATATATATAGATAGATAGATAGATAGATAAATATAATCAGACTGAGATAGATAGATAGATATAAACAGACTGAGATAGATAGATAGATAGATAGATATAAGCAGACTGAGATAGATCGATGACTAGAAGTTAGCATCAGCCATGTTGACGGAAGGCAGAAAGGGGTCTCTTAGATGATTAATGGAGAGGTGTCTTCTTTAGGACGCTTTAAAATTTATGAAAATTATAACGTCAGGGTCGCTAGCGAGATTTGAACTCATAAACGACATTTTTGCATAGCTTACCCTGAAAAGAGAATTTTACTTGCATACAAAATGTATGAATACATGCACATTACCGAAAGGAGCAAATGTCATTTTAGGGAATTGAATGGTGATAGATTTAAATAATAGTATTTAATTCCAAATTGCTGGATCTATTTCAACAAATATACACATGAAGGGGCAACAAATCGGAGATTCGGTCCAAATGCACATGTAAGTTATAAATTGCACGATCGTTCGATCAATACAATAAATTCTTCATAAATTCACAATGGAAATGCTTTGAAAAATAATAACATTTTGAGATATACGTGAATTGAATATTTCCGAGGGCAGATCTCACTAATTGAATGCATTTATATTCTTTACGGGCAAGACAGGGAATTTGGACCTCTAAGTGCTCAATTCGGTTCGCAATATTTTATGGAATTTATCCTACGCGCATATATATATATATATATATATATATATATATATATATATATATATATATATATATATATATATATATATATATATATATATATATATATATATATATATATATATATATATATCCTGCTCATATCAATCTATAAATCATGTTAGACTAATATCATACCATACATTGCTTATCTATCTATTGTATACATCCGTATATAATGTTAAAAATTTCCCTTTCTCTGCCGTGGGCCGAATCTTAGGATCTCTTCTTGATGCCAAATCAGTCGGGTTTCGATCCCGGTTTGAGGCAATTGAATGTCTAGCTACACTGATGGGCTATCATACAGCGAAAGAGGCTTGTACGTGGATGACTATATATATATATATATATATCTCCGGCCTTCTTCAGGTGGTTGGGATTTCGAACTGAACCCTTTATTTCGCTCACTGGGTCAGACTGTTCTAGTTCCACGTGGCATGTTTAATGGATGTCAGTTATCAGTTATCTTCTGTTAATTCCCCTCTGAAAGTTCTCCACTGCCTTAACCGTGTATTGAACACACACTCTTTGGGTCCTGTCACTGGATCTAACCAACGCCTTTATCCACTGTGCCATGTGTCCTTGAGGACATGAATTTCTGGGTATTATAAACCTAATGTCTTCAGAACCATTTTTACCAGTGCTCATATTGCAATTCCAAACTCCTGAAGAAGGCCGGAGCGAACAACGGCCGAAACGTTGTGATAAATATGGCGACAAAGATGAGGACAATAATCCGAATAATGTAAATAATGTACATAATACCTCATCTCAGAAATATAGACAGACTCTATCTATTTATCTATCTCAGTTTATTCAGAGCTGTCTATCTGATTCTATTCAGATCTATATATTTATCGGAGTCTATTCAGATCTATCTATCTATCTATATATTTATCTATCAATCTAACTTTCTATCTAAATCTGTTCCTGCTTATCTGTTATCTATTCATATCTATCTGTTTCAAGCTGTTCGTATCTATCTATCTATCTATCTATCTATCTATCTATCTATCTATCTATCTATTTTATCTCTCTCACCTTTTATCTTTTGGATTTTTGATACTGTGCGTAATTATCGATTGATCCTTGTCTTTTCGAAGCTCATTTCTTTGAAATGACCACAAGCAAATTCATTCAACATTCGAAACGTTCTCGCCAATTCCCTGTTTTCGTACTGGCGAACTAACCCCTCCCCATATACACACCAATTAAGTTAAGCAAACTAGAACCAGATCAGTCCCTTGATGATTGACTGTTTGAGAATACCAGATGCTGTAAGCTTGTTTGTTCGAATGATGTAATGGTTAATTGATCAGAATTGGAAACCCCCAAAAAACTGAATTCCTATTTCAGTCAGGTAGATTATATTCCCTTACGCGCTAATAACCTTGGGAAATATATAAATCCCTTTCTTCTCCCCACCAGCTATGGATTAATTAGTAGGAGTTGATCAGTAAATCCTTATTATCACGACAAAAAATGTTTATCTGTATGCCATGTCTAGGATGTCTCTAAGGTCAGCGAATATCTATGCTGTGTTAGTATCATAGTATTGATTTTCGCCTGAGGTTGAGTTACCATTATCCAGCAATTCTTTCAGGGAACCGAATATCGATGCGCTCTGTCTAAAGACAGAATGTTGTTGTCTTGTACTTCTCTCTCAGATCAGAGTATATGTGTTTTTAGATCAAAAGGTCGTTATCCAGCACTTCATTTTAGAGAATCTATGATCAGCTCCTTGGATCAAATCATTACTGAGCTCTACGTCAGCTGTTTTTCTGTTTAAAATCAGAGTATCTGTTGGAAATTGAAATAAAAAGAAATCAAACATAGTTCATTAATGTCTCATGCGTACACTTAATTTGTAGATAAGCTGTATTTTATTTAAAAAATCGTATCCAAGCGACAGCCGTCCTGGGTATGATGATAAACTGCATCCGCGTCCTGGGTAAGACGATGAACTACGTGCAAGAGCAAGGCCATTGATCAGGAGGTTTTGAAGAGCGTGGAACCACCTCTTAATTGCTCCCAGGTCCACCCTGACCCGGGGTGGTAGCACCTGATAGGGTTCCAGCTATGGACAAATAGTTAACCCCGAAGCTGAAAAGTGTAAAAATAGGTTTTAATTCGAGAAATACTTTTTAAAATTATTACGAGAAATAAATTTTTGTAGAAAAATAAAACTATTACAAGAAGCAATACGTTTTCGAAAAAAAAAATATTACCATCAACACGTTTTTGAAAAAATATTACCAACAGCAATACGTTTTCGAAAAAGAAATATTACAAGAAATAGATTTTTGATAAAACAAAAATATTACCAGGAAAAAAAAAGTTGTCGGCATTAAATTGACCCATTGTGGTTGATATGACGTAATACCAAACCAGAACAAACCAAGCGGCAAAATATTAACAGACGTGTTGTCTGACAGTTTAATATTTTTTTTTATCGAAGACGTTTATTCTCGTATAAATTAAAGTTGATTTTTTTATATCAAGCGGGAAAAGGAAAGAATCAACTGATCTGTTTATTTTTCCCATATAAAGTCTATAGCATGTAAATTGATTCGTTTGAGATGAGCCAACACTTGGAGATGTTCATAAAAGTACGAGTTCGCGATTTTCGGGCAGCATTTTTGGCCTCAGTTAGGGACCTTTGTGAGCGTCTTCAGCCAGGAGGGAGAGTGACGTTATCGTCCTCGACCACCTCAAGAAGGTACGTCAGAGCAAAGCAAGAATCATTTAATCTCCATGACGACCGATCACAAAAGAACGGAGGGAAAGATCTCTTCACGTGGAAAGCGGTTTTGTGGGCCTAAACTATGCATTCTTAAATATCCGGCAGTGTAAACCGAGATTTGAAAGAGTTAAATTTAAAACCTGATATTAAGAGCCCTAGTAGTCGCTTGAAGCATTGAAAAAAATACAACAGGTCTAGTGAAAAGAGCTAAGATATACTTTTCGTTTCGCTAGTAAGTACAAGAATCATTTTTCTACGTTTGATATTAAATAGCTGGTAATAATTCCATTGCATAGTACTATTAGATCAATTAAATTGTTATTCAATTATGTCTACACCTAGATGTTGTATATATTGTATATGCTTGTGCAAATTAATTGAGACAAAACGAATAACTACGTTATTATTTACTTTTTTCCATATTTTTCCAATGAAACATGACCCAGTGCACATGTTAGTACTTCGTATATCCATTCCACGAAGTCGTTCCTTGCAGACTGGCCACAGATTCTCGATTGGATTTAAATCAGGAGTAATGCCGGGAAAATCTATATCAGTTTCATTTGCTCACTGGTAATGCTTGCCAGGGTGTTCGTGCAGCGTTACAATGTTCGTATGCTTCCTTGGAGTAACGTACATCGCAGATAATAGCCGTAGGACAACTAATCGACAGTTGAGACAATAGTATCTGGGCTTGATAAAAACCTGATACAATCAAAGATGGTGCAATATTTTTCAAGGCCAACCACCTCGAAAATAGATTGATGTTATTGCACATCACTGCAAATGACCTATAAAAGAGAGAGGAAAAAATAGAAATCGATCACACCTTGTAACTCCAGTGGATCTAAAACTGAGCGTATGGCGAAAGAAAGGAAACTAAGGCGGTTGTTTCAATTAATTTGTACAAGGGTTTAAAACGTTCCTCTTTCTTATTCCCCATAATCATCGAGCGTTTTGTCGTTTGATCTCCTTTATTTTCTGTTTTACATTGTTAATCTTCATATAGGACTTGTTGTCGCTTTTCCCAAACGGGAGGAATTTCTCGATAATACATTACCAAGTTGCCCCGATATATTTTAGTTTTTCAAACTATTATCATCACGTAAACGTTCGAGATTAAAACATCCTTGTCTATGTCCAGACTATTTGGATTATCTGCCTGGAATGAAAGCGTAATTCTCTCTTACCTCTATGTATTGCACTTGGGTTAAGAATGTCAGCGATTTTAGCGATTAGAGTGTCCTTCGGAACCTCTGTCAATGGTCAGCTGCGATTGGCAGTCTGCATAGGATCAAAAGAGTCATTCTCCATCACATTCCACAGAGGATCGAAGCATCAGTATTTTGTTACTCGGATCAGATTATTAGTGAGGCTTGCCTAGAATCAAGATCTATTAATTGGGAACTTTGTCTATAGTCAGTGTATATGGTCATTCTGCCGCGGATGAAGGAGCCATTCTCTGTCACTTCCGTCGGGGTTTGGAGAATCTGCGGGTTGTGTCGAATTAAAATTACGCAGGATCAGATTGTCCTTCTTCGGAAACGCTCTTTATGATCAGAGTAATTGTGCCATCAGCCTAGGAAGGAAAAAAATCATTCTGTGTTTGGGATGTGTCTCGGATGAGAATGTAAATATGGCCTGCTTAAGATTAACGTGCCTTTCTACGGAACCTCAGTCTATGAGGAGTATTTGCGCCATCTGCCTAGGATGAAAGAGTCATTCTGTCTGTGTGTTATGTGTCCGATCAGAAAGACAGTGAGAACTGTTTAGCTTTAAAGTCTCTTTCTTCGGAAACTCTGTTTCTGATACGTATTTAGGCCTAGGTTGCAATAATCCTTCTCACATTGTATTGTGCCTCGGATCAGAATGTTAGTGAGTCCTGCCTAAGATTAAATTGTCCTTCTTTGAAACCCATCTCTCTGATCAGTATTTGGGACATCAGAGTCATTCTCTCTGTGTGTTGTGCCCTGGATTAGAACATTAATTAGAACTGTCTAGGATTAAAGTGTTATTCTTCGGAACCATTGTCTCTGGTCAGTATTTAGGGGCATCATCCGAAGATGAAAGACTCAATCTCTCTTTGTGCTGCGTCTCGGATCAGAATGTTAGTGTAAACTGCCTATGATTAAAGTGTCCTTCCCGGGAAACACTGTCTTTGATCAGCATTTGGGGTTAGGATGAATGAGTCATTCTCTGTACTACATATTAGAATATTAGTGAGACCTGACAAAGGTTAAAGTTCATTCTTTCAGAATATCTGTCCTTGATTAGAATTTGTGCCATGTGCCTCGGTTGAAAGTCTCATTCTCTCTGTGTTTTGCTTCGGATCAGAATATTATTCTTATATTCCGTGTTAATAGCAATATATACTTAAAGACATGATGGATAAAATAAGTAAAGGTTTGTTGAAAAAAAAAGTACAATATGAATAAAGGTAACAGTTGTGCACAAGCCAATCCAGTAGAGAGTGCTACTATTCGAAGGTCGGTAGTTGTGAAATTCAGAGTTGTACTCAACAGATCCCAGCTAGTAATATTTACCAACCTCCCCATGAAGTAGGATGTAGTAGAAGGCCGAATTTAATGTGTGGAAATCCGAGCCCGTAGGCTAGGCCAAGAATTCTCCGTAAATCAGGCATAAACGGGTCCGGGTGTGTTTACCTCCCCGGATGAGTCTCTGCCTTTCGATAGAGTCTCGTCCGAGTTCCTCTCTGCTCAAAGGCAGAGAGTTCGACAACAGCTAGGAGCTGAGTAACAGATCCCAGCTAGTATATTTACTAAGCGCCCCACGCGATCAGATGTTACACAGGGTCAATTTTAATGTGGGGTATCCGAGCCCGTAGGCTCAGCCAAAAATTCATGGTATAAAACGGGTTTGTGTAGCTGTTTCCCGAGACGAGACTCTTCCCTTCGATATAGCCTTGCGTGGAGATCCACTCTGCCTGGAGGCAGAGAGTTGACCAGCACAGCTAGAACAAATCACAGCTATTATATCTAGCAACTGCCCTACGCAGTCACATGTGACACAAGTCCAAATTTAATGTGGGTTTCCTGAGCCCGTATGCTCGGCCAAAAATCCCTGCAGATCCCGCCGCAGAAATGTGATCGGGTCGGTCTACCTCCCCGACCGAAACTCTGCCCTTCGGCATATCCTCGCCATGGTTCCTTTCTGTCCGAAGGCAGAGAGTTCGACCAGCATAGCTGAAAAAGATTTCAGCCAGTATATTTGCCAACCGCCCCACGCAGTCGGATGTGGCATGGGAACGAATTTAGCGTGTGATATCCGAGCCTGTAGTCTCTGACAAAAATTCCCCGTGGATGCTGTAAAAAGAACGGGGTCGGGTCGGTCTACCACCCCAGACAAGACTTCTCTTCTCTTCGGCATAGCTTCGTCCTGGTTCTTTCCTGTTCGAAGGGAGACATTTCGACCAGCACAACTGAAAACGATTTCAGCTAGTATATTTGCCAACTGCCCCACGCATTTAACGTGGGGTATACGAGTCCGTAGGCTCGGGCAAAAATTATCCATAGACTCCGTAAAAAAACGGGGTTGGGTCGGTCTACCCCCCAGACAAGACTGCTCTTCTCTTCGGCATAGCCTTGTCTGGGGTCCTCTCTACTCGAATCCAGAGAGTTCAACCGTATATCTGAAAAGATTTCAGCTAGACTCTGTAGTCCCTTGAATTACAGAGACTTATAAGTAGTTACTACTTATAACTTGGGAGTAAAAGGTTATTCCATTACATCAGTTAGTGAGACTAAGATTAAAGTGTAATTCAGTGTAACCTCCTTCTTTAATCAGTAATTGGGCCTATCTGCCTAGGATGAAACAATTATTATCTCTAAGTGGTATACCTCGGACCAGAATGATAGTGAGGACTTCCCAAAGATTTAAGCATCCTTCTCCGGAACTTATGCCTATGATTAGTATTTTGGCCCATCTGCCTAGGATGAAAGATTCTTTCTCTGTGTGGTGTGCCTTGGGTCAGAATGTTAGGGGGACATGTTTAGGTTTGAATTGTTCTTCTTCGGAACCTATGAATCTGATCAGTATTTGAGCCATCTGCCTAGGATGGAAGAATCATTCTCTCTGTGTGTGCTGTATCTCGGATCAGAATGTTAGGAAGTACTGTCCTTTGGACCATCTGCAGGGGACAAAAGTGCCATTCTATCTGTTTGCTGTACTTTGCATCGGAATGTTAATGAGACCTGTCTTGGATTAAAGTGTCCCTACGTCTGATCTGTTTTTGCGCTATCTGCTCAGTGGGAAAAAGACATTCTGTGTGTTGTGTCTCGGATCAGAGTGATAGTGAGTCCTCCCTAAGCTCAAAGTGTCTTTCTTCGGACTCTCTATCTATGATCATTATTTGGGCCATCTGACTAGCATGAAAGAATTATTGTTTCTTTCTGTTGGGCCTCGGATCAGTATGCCTAGGTGTAATGTGTCCTTCTTCAGAAACTCTGTCTATGATCAGCATTAGGGCCATCAGGCTTGATGAAAAAGTCATTCACTCTGGGTTTTCTTTCTCAAATCAGAATGATAGCGATAAATGTCTAAAATCACAGTGTCCTTCTTCGAAACCTATAAATCTGATCTGCGTTTGGGCCATCTGCTTAGGATGAAAGAGTAATTCTCTGTGTGTGTTGTACTTCAGATCAGATTGTTAGCGAGACCTGTGTACGTTTAAAGTGTCCTTCTTCGGAACAGCTGTCTCTGATCAGTATTTGGACCATCTGTCTAGGATGGAAGAGATATTCGCTCTGTGGCTTGTGCCTTGGATCAGAAAGTTAGTGAGAACTGCTGAAGATTAATATTCATTATGAAGTCCATCTGCCGAGAATGAAAGTGTCATTCTATCTGCTCGTTGTGCATTGGATCAGAATGTAAGAGCTGTCTAGGATTGAAGTGTCCTTCATCGGAATCCCTGCCTCTGATCAGTACTTGGCCCATCTGCCTCGGATGAAAGAGTCATTCTCTCTGTGTATTGTGCGTCGGATAAGAATGATAGTGAGACCTGCCTAAGCTCAAAATGTACTTCTTCGGAACTAATGAATCTGACCTGTCTAGAATTAATATGTTCTTCTTCTATGATCAATATTTGGGCCATCTGCATAGGATAGAAGAAACATTCACTCTGTGGGTTGTGCCTTGGATCAGAAAGTTAGTGAGAGCTGCTGATGATTAAAGTGTGTTTGGGAACCTCTTTCGATGATTATTATGTGGGCCTGCTGCCGAGAATGCCATTCTCTCTGCCTGTTGTGCATTGGATCAGAATGTTTGACCTGTCTAGGATTGAAGTTTTCTTTTTCGGAATCCCTACCTCTGATGAGTACTTGGCCCATTTGCCTGAGATGAAAAAGTAATTACCTGTGTGTGTTGTGCTTCAGATCAGTATGTTAACGAGACCTTCCTAAGATTTGTCACCTTTTTCCAAAAATCTGTCTATGATCAATATTTAGGTAATCTGGCTAGGATTAAACTATCATTCTCTCTGTGTGTTATTCGTTGGATCAGATACCAGTGAAACGTGCTTAAGATTAAGCTATCCTTCGGAACCTACGTCTCGGATCACTATTTAGAGGATCTTCCTAGAATGAAAGAGTAATATTCTCTCTCTCTTCATGAGCTCGGATCACAATGTTATTGAGACCTGTCTAGAATTTATGTGTCCTTGTAATATCAGTATTTGGGCCATCTGCTTAAAATGAGAAAGTCGTTCTCCGATACTTCTGCCTGCTCTCAAAATATCTCTGCACTCAGCTCATTATCAGAATGTCGTTCTGTTGAATAATAATTAGTCTATTTTGGAAGAGTGTTCATTTGTTGTCAAATGGTCTTTAATGTATACCCTAAAAGAAAAATGGCGTGATAAGACTAAATAATGCACTGTGAAGCTAAATTAGTATGAGTTAAACAGCGGGCTATTTAGAAGACAGCCGATATAAGTTGCAAAAAATATGCTTAAACATATTTTCTCTTATCTAAATACAGGAAAATGCCAGCCACGAATACGTACCTTATCCACAGAGACCAGAACGACAATTATTATATATAGGCGAACATAAAATGAGGAAAGCGGAAGAAGTTAGACGTATTGATCATAATTGCACAGAAAGAGTAAATTGCCGGCTTTCTTTCCAGCCTGCTTAACGTCTATCAATCTTCTTCTCTTGTCTGCTTCGTTTCAGAATGGATTTGATTGCATTATTGTGGACATATTACATGCCTGTTAGCTAAAACTGGTGCAGGCCTAGAGTAAGGCTCAGCCCAAAAGGGCGGGTAGAAATGTATTTGATTAAAAAGTTACAATGATCGTAGAATTTGATATGTTTATAATATAGGAGGCATGCCAAGTGGCGCGCGTTTGCTTTCAAAAGCCCGAACGCAAATACGTTCATAGAATAAACACATAAGCCGGAAGTTGATATCTGAGGCGTTTATTTTCCTTTAACATGTTTATGTCTTGGCATAATCTTATTTGTTTTTCGAAAAACAAAGAGACAAACTAGGGCATGTTAATAGATATGTAAATAAGTAGTTACAAAACTGTTTGGTCCTGGGCATGACGATAAACTACATCCGGCAGCAAGGCCTCTGATCTGGAAATTGGAGATATTGAAGAACATGAAACCAATTTTTAATTGCTGTTATTCCCAATTTCATCCTATCCCAGGGTCGTAGTACCTACTAGGGTCCCAGCTATGTTCAAATAATGAACCTTCAATAAAAACTCTATGAAAGTGTAAAAATGCATTTTATAGTAAAAATACAAGCAATACATTTTCATATAAAAATACTACAACATCATTTTTATATAAAAATTAACAGCATTACATATTTATAGTAAAGTTACTAACAATACATTTTGAAAGCAGAATTACCAACAATATAGTTTATAGGAAAATGACCAACAACAGAATTTATTTAAAGTTAAAGCCGTAAAATTGTGTTCAAAAACTTTACATTTAAGTATTAAATAACGCATAGAGGTGTTGGTATGTCGATGAACAAAATCAACCACACCAATCAAAATATTTAGATTTCGGCATTAAATAACCCATAGAGGTGTTGATATGCCGCTGAACAGAAACAAACAGACCAAACCAATCAAAATACTAAATGTCAGAGAAATTTCCATAATGTGTCAAGTCATTTGTTTACATTTGGATACGCATCAAGCAGATATGAATATATGAGAGAAAATCATGGAGAATTGTAGTTTAAAAACGGTAAAATCGACCTTGCTGACCGAAACGTTCCTCTGTGGCTCAATCGGTAAAAGCACGTCAGGCTATATGCCAGTTCCGTATGCGTTCGGAGGACGCATATTTTTTATGAAAATGTCTCGGACATTCAGGCCGGTAAATGTTGTTAATACTGTTTATTATAAACAGAACATTTACTTAAATATTTGTATCTATAAAAAGAATGTATAAACATAAAAAAAATGTCTTAAAAATAATATACAGACTTTGTCGATTTCATACTAGATTATATAACGGTTGACCTTGGGCATGAAGATGTTAACATATATATATATATATATATATATATATATATATATATATATTTCCTTTGCTCCTTTTTATCTTTATTTAAAAAAAAAACTATTATGAAAATTTTTGTAACTTTGTATAATCTTTATGCATTACACCCTAATCTTTATCCGCAAAAATTTCATTGCTAATCATGAATTACTTTTTAAGTAATACACATATTTATGTCTTTGTTGTTTACGTTCCTACTGTATATATGTGTTTATGTGTGTGTGTGTATGTGTGTGTGCATGTGTGTGTGCGTGTGTGCGTGTGTTTGTGCGTGTGTTTGTGCGTGCAAATATATCGAGAAATAGGAAAGAACACGTTAGGTAAATAATCCGAAGTTCATTAGTATTTTTATTTTTAAAAAACCAATGCTCAGTACAAAAGTAGAGCCTAAATTATAATTATCATAATTATATATATATATATATATATATATATATATATATATATATATATATATATATATATATATATATATGTATATGTTCATGCATATTTCATTAAATAATATAGACAAGTTGTGTCTATTTATTTCATGGAAATTCTTTTCATATTGTCTGACAAGCTTAATAACATTTTCATTGAACGAAGAAAGAAAATCACCATATTGATACATTTTAGTAAGCCATTATCAAAGATGGCGATTATATTACAATGTATTCAAAAGATACACGGACAAGACAATAATGATAGACTGTTTTTGTTTACATGGAAGATTTCCAAGCAACGACAAACATGTGAATACGAGAAGTATTAAGTATGGAAGCCGTTCGTTGGTATAAACCAATGGCAATGGCTTCTGATCATCTCTCTCTCTCTCTCTATATATATATATATATATATATATATATATATATATATATATATATATATATATATATATATATATATAAACGTAAACATTGAAGTCAACACTTAGAGGCGACAGGCTGTTTCCAGCTAAAAAGAATCATCAGGCCACGAGTGTTGATTTTTTCTCGGATATTTATATATAGGGGTCAGTGGTGCAATGTGGGTAGTCTATTTTCCAGGTTATTTTGACGGAAGTCGTTTATTTGTTTATTTATTTATTTGGGTTAAATTATTTTACTTGTTTTTATTTATTTTTGTTTTTAAACATATATATTTTTTTATATTTTTATTTACACTTTTCGGTAAAACAACACTCATGGCCCGACGGTTGCGTCGAACATGAAACAGCCTGTCGCCTGTAGGGTTAATGTTCACTTTTATCTTTACATACGCTCTATCTCTGATATTGAGCACTTTATCCCATAAATATAGCACACCCTAAGAATATATTTATTCATATATATATATATATATATATATATATATATATATATATATATATATTTGTTTGTCTGTATTTACCGTATGTATTAGTACAATTTTGATAGATTTGTTCCGTAATTAAATTGTAGTTAAATTGTCCAAAGTTCGTTTTCCTTCTGTTTTAGCTGAGTGATTTGGACAGTCTTAGTAATTATCCAGATCTAAGTATCGTCAGAATATATATATATATATATATATATATATATATATATATATATATATATATATAAATTAACTGATTTAAAATATGTCTTCTTCGCTACACAGTAATTACCATGTTTCGAAAACCGAAGCTAAAAACTTAAAATTATTATTTCTGTTTCATCATCAAGCGAATTTTGGAATAACTTACTTTTAAATTTACTGGGTTTTAAATGCACATATAAATTCTTAATTTCCTGTTTTCAAGGATACAGAGAAATTCAATCATTCAGGCAGAAACGGTAGCGTGTTCATTTTTATTAACTATTATTGTATCAATTATGAGTTACGTTCGAAAAAGAGGTTACGTCTAGGTACGGTAGGGGTGCATTTTTCAACAAATTTTGACATCCGTTCAACGCATGTCATTTGTTTTTGTTTTTTTAAAAAAGTTTTTTTCGTTAAATTCGTACTTGTATACTTAAAGATTCTTTGGTTTTAAGGGGTGTTTGGGTTACAAGTTTTTTTTAATAATATATATATATATATATATATATATATATATATATATATATATATATATATATATAATATATTATAATAATATTTTTTGTTTAAAAATATGATTCCTTCGCTACATAAGAGTTCTCATGTTTCAAAAACGAGAGCCGAAATCATCCAAATAATTAATAAAATTAAGTTGGATTGTGGTGTTTAGTCCCGCTTCATCTTCAAGCGAAATTCTAGGAATAAGCTATCTCTCGGTTTACGTGTATTTTTACAGAATTTGTTATTGTGGGAGTGGCTAGACTATTTTCCTTCTTTAAGTGGTCAGGGAGTTAATTCTTATCAGTAGATTCATCATCCTCTGAGAGGTTTTGCTAAGGTTGGGTAGGGTATCTATTTCAAGGCTAATGTTTACGGTCATCCTTTAGTTGGTTCCCAGTGAAGGATATTTTTATGGCGCGCCTACAGTCGTTATGTGTCTGGAGAATTGTCTTTTATTATTGTCTATCTGATTATCTGTTTATTTATTTGTTTATTTAAGTGGGTGTTTAATATACAGATCGCTTTGCATTGAATTTCAGTTTGTTTTTTTAGTTTTTTTGACGACGACAAAAAGGGTTTTTCCTATTTAAAGGTTTGGCTGAGCTTTTTAGAATTTTACTTAGCTGTGTTTTTTTTTTTTTTTTTTTTTTATGCTAATTATCTAATGCGAAAGTCTGTTGATGTCGGCAAAAAACCGTTAACTCCTGCCTATGGTTTAATAATTTTTCATTATTTAGGAATTTAATGATGTGTAGTTTTTCCTGTAAGCATAAGAGGCATGGGTCATCCCAGGTTCTACAGGTTCTTGTTCTATTTACTATTTTCCATTTTACTTTTGGTGTTTTATTCGTTTCTTTTAGATGCCAGAAATATTGGGATAGAGATGTCTGATTTCTATTTTGAATATTGTTGAAAGAGCTCTTGTGTTGTCTCCATCTAATTTTTAAATTATTCTTTGTTGATCCTATGTATATCCTATCAGTGTTAGGGCTCTCAATGGATGAGATAGTGCATTGGTATACCACGGATTTTGTGAGGCATTTATTTTCCAACGGGCAGTTTTTAGGGTTTCTACAATCGCATAATTTTTCGTTATTTTTATCTAGTTTTAGTTTATGTGTTTTATTACTGTTTTGGTATGCGTGTTTTTCTAGGAATATATACACACAAATGTAAAGAGAATGAATGGAATATAAATTAAGGCGTTCACAACATTAATTTAAAATAGGGATCAATACATTAGTCGAGCTATAATTCTTTATTATAAAATATTACATTCTGTTATGGATTACGGGATGAAATCCGGTAACAATAAATAACAAACGCCAAGAATGAATATAGGAAAATAATGTATTCACGTAATAAGACAAACTGGTAATGCAGGTTAGTAGTTCCAGGAATACGGGTTAGTAGCAATATATATATATACAGTCTTTGGTATTGAAGTATCGCCGTATGACTTCTTACTGAGTCTACGTACTCGCTCAATGTGAATCTTGCAGGCTACGTTCGTTCTTTCTGTCTGTCTGTCTGTCTGTCTGTTACCTTCAACCTCGTTAGCTCTCGTCTCTCGAGTCTTCACGTAGCAGTAATATATGTATATACTGGGTCAGTCCATTTGTGTAAAAAGGGGAGAACCCCTCAAAACATTCGGACATATGTAAGAAAAGCAAGGAAGACATGATATAGTTACCTTGAAAAGAAAAAAGAAAAGAACAAAAACACAAGATAAAGTTTAAAAAGAAAAGGAAAGAAAGAAAAGAAAAAAAGATATGATACAGTCTCTTAAAAGAAAATCTGAAGAGACAGAAGGAAAGAAAGAAAAGAAAAAAAAGATATGATACAGTCTCTTAAAAGAAAATCTGAAGAGACAGAAGGAAAGAAAGAAAAGAAAAAAAAGATATGATACAGTCTCTTAAAAGAAAATCTGAAGAGACAGAAGGAAAGAAAGAGAAGATATAATCTCTTCTGCAAAGAAAAAGGAGAAGAGAGAAAAGTAAAATAAAGATGATATAGGAATGCAAGGAAGAGAAAAGGATATGTTGATTATGGGACAACCAATCAAAATCGTCGATGTTAGGTAATATCTTGATATAAAACTCAAATTTATCGTATACAAATTTAACGTATATAAACTTAACATATACAAATCTAATGTATACAAATTAATTTCTTATCATTTTCACGACACTAAGTGATTGTGCAATGCAGCAACTCACTTTTGGAACCGTGGTATTGCACTCAATTTGAAAGTTGGCGTTTGACATGATAAATAAAAACACAAAACATTCTCTTCCAAATCGTTACCGTTTTGTGAGAAAACGCGTTACAAGATTATGTTAAATTTCAAAATTGCAGCTTTCGAATTTAATTATGGTGATCAGTGAAAGCCTGCAAACACAGCCATATAAAATGTATAATTTACTGAAGCTTTACAAATATTACATGGACAAGATATATGGCACAATCGCATTATTACTAAATCAATGTCCCTTCAAATAAGACATTCATTTAATTCAAGGAGAAATTATATTGAAAAATTTAGCTATATTATGATGTAATCTGTTATACATTGTTGTAGTCTTAGTGTGATTTCAATAAACATTTTGTCTTATATAATTTAAATAAACATTTTATTTTATAAAATGTGCCTAGCAGTGTTAGGGTGTTACGTAAACTTTTATTGATTTTGTGATTAATTATGATCGAACAAATGATCTAATAAATCCTATTCATTCAGTAGACTTTTTTGCAATCTTTTACAATTTTTTACAGAGATTTTACTTATCGAATACAGTAAAAAAAAATCAATGTCTTGCTTGTAGTGATTCATAATCAGAAGTTTGAATGCATATTTTCTATTCAATGTTTCTAATACAAAAGATATTAACTTTGTCTGGATTTATTCTTGAAATCGTGAAATTTGAAATCAGATTGTAAACAAAAACCTCCGGTAATTATTTATTTCTGTACATGTTTTCCGACGATCTTTAAAACCCAATGCTCAGAAATTACCGAAAGATATGCATCTAAATTCTGGTTAATCACATCAATCCCCAGCATAGAGTACAAAGTTGATTTTTATCAACAAAAGGGAATGGTCAATCTGTCCTATTTTGAAATTATTTTCCAGCAATCGAGTCTGGATCTCCTGTCAAGCTTATCCAGGTAAACATTATCCAACCCAAACACCAGAGGAAAGGGTCTTCAGCATATAATTTTCATCTTCGACCTGCTATTTGAAAATGTTAATATTTAACGTCATTTTTTCGGACAACGGTTATCGATGAAATGCCATGAACTTTTTGTTCTTAATCATTTCATACCAAGCAAAGCGATAAAACAATCTTCTGTTTATTATTTACATTACTCGGACTATTGTCCTCATTTTTGTCGCCACATTTATTACAACGTTTCGGCCTTTCGGTATCTGTCGATACTTCTGAGATGAGGTATTATGCACATTATTTACATTATTCGGACTATTGTCCTCATCTTTATGGCCATATTTATTACAACGTTTCGGCCTTTGAGTATCTGTCTATATTTCTGAGATGAGGTATTATGTATACTATTTATATTATTCGGACGATTGTCCTCATGTTTGTCGCCATATTTATTACAACGTTTCGGGCTTTCGCTATCTTTCTATATCTCTGAACTGAGGTATTATGTACACTATTTAGATTTTTCGGACTATTGTCCTCATCATTATCGCTATATTTATTACAACGTTTCGGCCATTCAGTATTTGTCAATATTTCTGAGATGAAGTATTATGTACACTATTTACATTATTCGGACTATTGTCCTCATCTTTATGGCCATATTTATAATAACGTCTCGGCCTTTCAGTATCTGTCTATATTTCTGAGATGAGGTATTATTTAAACTATATACATTATTCGGACTATTCTCCTCATCTTTATCGCCATATTTATTACAACGTTTCGGCCTTTCAGTATCTGTCTATATTTCTGAGATGAGGTGTTATGTAAACTATTTACATTATTCGGACTATTGTTCTCATCTTTATCGCTATATTTATTACAACGTTTCGTCCTTTCAGTATCTGTGTATATTTCTGAGATGAGGTATTATGCACATTATTTACATTATTCGGACTATTGTCCTAATCTTTATCGCTATATTTATTACAACGTTTCGGCCATTCAGTATTTGTCAATATTTCTGAGATGAAGTATTATGTACACTATTTACATTATTCGGACTATTGTCCTCATCTTTTTCACCATATTTATTACAACGTTTCGGCCTTTCAGTGTCTATATTTCTGAGATGAGGTATTATGCATATTATTTACATTACTCGAACTATTGTACTCATCTTTATGCCCATATGTATTACAATGTTTCAGTCTTTCAGTATCTGTCTATATTTCTGAGATGAGATATTATTTAAACTATTTACATTATTCGGACTATTGTCCTCATCTTTGTTGCCATATTTATTACAATGTTTCGGCCTTTCAGTATCTGTCTATATTTCTGAGATGAGGTATTATGCCCATTATTTACATTATTCAGACTATTGTCCTCATCTTTATGGCCATATGTATTATAACGTTTCAGTCTTTCAGTATCTGTCTATATTTCTGAGATGAGATATTATTTAAACTATTTACATTATTCGGACTATTGTCCTCATCTTTGTTGCCATATTTATTACAACGTTTCGGCCTTTCAGTATCTGTCTATATTTCTGAGATGAGGTATTATGTACACTATTTACATTATTCGGACTATTGTCCTCATCTTTATCGCCATATTTATTACAACGTTTCTACCTTTCAGTATATGTCTATATTTCTGCGATGAGATATTATTTAAATAATTTACATTATTCGGACTATTGTCCTCATCTTTGTTGCCATATTTATTACAATGTTTCGGCCTTTCAGTATCTGTCTATATTTCTGAGATGAGGTATTATGCCCATTATTTACATTATTCAGACTATTGTCCTCATCTTTATGGCCATATGTATTATAACGTTTCAGTCTTTCAGTATCTGTCTATATTTCTGAGATGAGATATTATTTAAACTATTTACATTATTCGGACTATTGTCCTCATCTTTGTTGCCATATTTATTACAACGTTTCGGCCTTTCAGTATCTGTCTATATTTCTGAGATGAGGTATTATGTACACTATTTACATGATTCGGACTATTGTCCTCATCTTTATCGCTATATTTATTACAACGTTTCTACCTTTCAGTATATGTCTATATTTCTGCGATGAGATATTATTTAAATAATTTACATTATTCGGACTATTGTCCTCATCTTTGTTGCCATATTTATTACAATGTTTCGGCCTTTCAGTATCTGTCTATATTTCTGAGATGAGGTATTATGCCCATTATTTACATTATTCAGACTATTGTCCTCATCTTTATGGCCATATGTATTATAACGTTTCAGTCTTTCAGTATCTGTCTATATTTCTGAGATGAGATATTATTTAAACTATTTACATTATTCGGACTATTGTCCTCATCTTTGTTGCCATATTTATTACAACGTTTCGGCCTTTCAGTATCTGTCTATATTTCTGAGATGAGGTATTATGTACACTATTTACATTATTCGGACTATTGTCCTCATCTTTATCGCCATATTTATTACAACGTTTCTACCTTTCAGTATATGTCTATATTTCTGCGATGAGATATTATTTAAATAATTTACATTATTCGGACTATTGTCCTCATCTTTGTTGCCATATTTATTACAACGTTTCGGCCTTTCAGTATCTGTCTATATTTCTGAGATGAGGTATTATCCACATTATTTACATTATTCGGACTATTGTACTCATCTTTATGGCCATATGTATTACAATGTTTCGGCCTTTCAGTATCTGTCTATATTTCTGAGATGAGGTATTATTTAAACTATATACATTATTCGGACTATTGTCCTCATCTTTGTCGCCATACTTATCACAACGTTTCGGCCTTTCAGTATCTCTCTATATTTCTGAGATGAGTTATTATCCACATTATTTACATTATTCGGACTATTGTCCTCATCTTTATCGCCATATTTCTTACAACGTTTCGACCTTTCAGTATCTGTCTATATTTCTGAGATGAGGTATTATGTAAACTATTTACATTATTCGGACTATTGTCCTCATCTTTGTTGCCATATTTATTACAACGTTCCGGCTTTTAAGTATCTGACTATATTTCTGAGATGAGGTATTATGCACATTATTTACATTATTCGGACTATTGTCCTCATCTTCATCGCTATATTTATTAAAACGTTTCTGCCTTTTGATATCTGTCTATATATCTGAGATGAGGTATTATGTACACTATTTACATTATTCGGACTATTGTCCTCATCTTTGTTGCCGTGTTCATTACAAATTTTCGGCCTTGCAGTATCCGTCTATATTTCAGTGCTGAGGTATTATGTACACTATTTACATCAT
Source organism: Acanthosepion lycidas (assembly GCA_963932145.1). Taxonomy (NCBI): domain Eukaryota; kingdom Metazoa; phylum Mollusca; class Cephalopoda; order Sepiida; family Sepiidae; genus Acanthosepion; species Acanthosepion lycidas. The sequence goes on along the minus strand of OZ010604.1, from coordinate 72,774,818 downwards.
TCGGACTATTGTCCTCATTTTTGTCGCCACTTTTATTACAACGTTTCGGCCTTTCGGTATCTGTCTATATTTCTGAGATCAGGTATTATGCACATTATTATACATTATTCGGACTATTGTCCTAATCTTTATCACCATATTTATTACAACGTTTAGCCCTTTCAGTATCTGTCTATATTTCTGAGATGACTTATTATGTACACTATTCACATCATTCAGATTATTGTCCTCATTTTTGTCGCCACATTTATTATAAGGTTTCGGCTTTCGGTATCTGTCTATATTTCTGAGATGAGGCATTATGTATATTATTTACATTATTGGAACTATTGTCCTCATCTTTGTTGCCATATTTATTACAATATTTCTGCCTTTCAGTATCTGTCTATATTTCTGAGACGAGGTATTATGTACAATATTTACATTATTTGGACTATTGACCTCATCTTTATGGCCATATTTTTTACAACGTTACGGCTTTTCAGTATCTGTCGATATTTCTGAGAACAGGTATAATGCACATTAATTACATTATTCGGACTATTGTCCTCATCTTTGTTGCCATATTTATTACTAACGTTTCGGGTTTTTAGTATTTGTCTATATTTCTGAGATGAGGTATAATGTACATTATTTACATTATTCGGACTATTGTTCTTATCTTTGTCGCCATATTTATTACAACGTTTCGGCCTTTCGGTATCTCTTTATATTTCTGAGATGATGCATTATGCACACTATTTACATTATTAGGACTATTGTCCTCATTTTTGTAGCCACATTTAATACAACGTTTCGGCCTTTTGGTATCTGTATATATTTCTGAGATGAGGTATTATGCACATTATTTACATTATTCGGACTATTGTCCTCATCTTTCTCGCCATATTTATTACAATGCTTCGACCTTTCAGTATTTGTCTGTATTTCTGAGATGAGCTATTATGTAAATTATATACATTATTCGGACTATTGTTCTCATCTTTATGGCCATATTTATTACAACGTTTCGGCCTTTCAGTATCTGTCTATATATCTGAGATGAGGTATTATGTACACTATTTACATTATTCGGACTATTGTTCTCATCTTTCTCGCCATATTTATTACAATGCTTCGACCTTTCAGTATTTGTCTATATTTCTGAGGTGAGGTATTATGCACATTATTTACATTATTCGGACTATTGTCCTCATATTTGTCACCATATTTATTACAACGTTTCAACCGTTTTGCACTCCGGCTTTCTTCAGGTGGTTGGAATGTCGAACTGAACCCTTTATTTCGCTCACTGGTGTAGACAGGTCTAGTTCCACGTGCCATGTTTGATTGATCTCATTTATTTTCTGTTAATTTCCCTCTCCAAGTTCTCCACCGCCGTAACTTCAAGGACACATGGCAAAGTGGATAAAGGCGTTGGTTAGATCCAGTGACAGGACCCAAACAGTTTGAGTTCAATACCCGGTTAACGCAGTGGAGAACTTTCAGAGGAAAATTAACAGGAAATTACTGATAACTGACATACATCAAACATGTCCAGTGGAACTAGAAGCGTCTATCCCAGTGAGCGGATTCAGCGTTCAGTTCGACATTCCAAACACCTGAAGCCGAAACGTTGTACTATATGGCGACAAAGATGAGGACAATAGTCCGAATAATGTAAATAATATACATAATACCTCATCTCAGAAATATAGACAGATACTGAAGTGCCGAAACGTTGTAATAAATATGGCGACAAAGTTGAGGACAATAGTCCGAATAATGTAAATAATGTACATAATACCTCATCTCAGAAATATAGACAGATACTGAAAGGGCGAAACGTTGTAATAAATATGGCGACAAAGATAACGACAATAGTCCAAATAATGTAAATAATATACATTATATCTCATCTCAGAAATATAGACAGAATCTACTATTTAATTTTCACCGGTCTGTTAATCTCACTATAACCTCCAGAAATCATTTTTTCTGGCAGTAGCAGCGTCGTACTTTTGATTACAACAGACACCTCTTTCTGTCTGTTTGTCGTAACGTTAACAGGGTCCCGAAAGTGGTTAAGTATTTTTCTTGCGGACAAAATGAGGCACCGTATATCGTCTAAAAATTTGGTTCTCTTGACACCTGGCGGCACATGAAGATTTTGATTAATTTGATGGTGTTAAGAACATCTACCTAAAATCAGAATGTTTTGCTCGTAAATTATCTTCCAGTTCTACTCTATCTGGTGTATTTTTGTCAGGCTTCCCACTTAGAGCTGAGTTTCTAGTGAATGATATACATATAACCCCGTCCATGGCTTGTGCTATCATCTCTAAACTTGATCCCCCAAAAAGAATGTGAACTTGATTATATCCGTGCAATAGTCCTTAAGAAATATGATCTTGGGTCTCTGGTTAGTGATATACATATAACCGCGTCCATGGCTTGTTCTATCATGTCTAAACTTGATCCCCAATATAGAATGTGAACTTTATGATATCCATGCAAAACTCTTTAAGAAATATGTTCCTGAACTTTTCCCTGATGTCTGTAAACTTTACAATAAATGCCTTGCTGTTTCGTTCTTTTCTATATTCTCTTTTGTAGTTCCAGTCTTTAAGAACTCAACCGAACCATATCAGCCAAACTGTTTTGGGAAAATGTTAGAGGTTCTAATCAACTCTGAATTAGTTAAGCATCGTTCTTCTCCAGGTCTTCTTTAAAATAAGCATTATTTTCACAGATCAACTGTTAAGATCTGAGCGGTTACGACTGAAAGAGTCTACCTAGTTTTAGATAACAATGGCGAAATTCGGGCTGTTTCTTTGGATATCTCGAAGGCAATTAAGAGAATTTTTGATATTTGTGGATCTCTCTTCCTATTTATAGATTTCCAGTCAGCCTTGATCTTCAAAAATGAAGACTCTGGCAAATTTGATTAGAAACAAAGAAAAGAGTACTGAGCTGTTATGTGACACCAGTCCTCCTTTCTGTCAGCGAATGTCGGAAAATCCCCCCAAAGATAAAGAAGAGGAAGAAAACTGTGGTTCTACAGAAGGACGCTGAGGATATCATGGGCCTAATATTTGAGCACCGACGTAGCTTTAGAGAAAATAGAAACAAAAACAAAAATTTTACTCACAATCAGGAAGAGACAGATGAAACATCTAAGGCCCAGAAAAGAGGTTTGGAAAATCTGATACGCACAGAGGAGATTGAAGACGAGAGGGAGAGAGTAAAACAGCACATAAGTGAGATTCCGTACATGGATGGTGAAACAAGTTTTAGGAGTAATAACAAAAAGACAAAATTTATTAAGAGCTACGAAGGACTGGAAATTGTGGAGAGGCATGATTTTGACTTAATGCTTAATAACTAAGGTTTGTGATACCCTAGCATGTAGTAATTCAATAAAAATAAATACTTAGATTGGAAGCATGACGTAATAATCATTAGCAGGGAAGCAGGTGGGTATAGCATTGGATTATGGGTAATATCAAAACGAGGCAGAAATCAATTTGATCAAAGAAAACACACAGATATTTGTACTCGGAGGAATTTTAGACACAATAAAGTCGATTTTTTTCAACAATGTATTCTTTTTCGTTTGGAGAGTAACGCTTAGTCAGTGCAGGCGAAGTCTTTGGAAATATTTTAGCAAAACAATTAGATGCGTGTGAGATTAAAAAAGAGAGACTGCTTTGAAGTCGTTGAACACAAAATAGAAAATAAATTTATAAACACTAATAAACAACAAAGAACAAGAACATAAACACTATTTACGGAGCCAGGGAAATAATGAAAAATAATTTCAATGATAAAGTCATTAATATTAATAATGACACTATTAGTATTAATAATTATAGCTTCCTCTTCATCACTACTATTACGACTATTATCATGGCTACTTTAAAATAGAATGAAGAAGGTAGTTGCGTAGGGGAAAGCTTAAAAGAGAAAGGCAATAGAAAAAGACAAGAAAAAATGAAAGAAAATAAAATGGACGATTATTAATTTTTGACAAGTTTATATAATTTATTTTATCATTATTCTCGTTTTCTATTTTTTATTCGTAAAGCTAATCTTGCTCTATATTGACCGACTATTACGCAAATGGTATGGATTGGAAGTGAAGAAGGTATAATGCAATTAAATTTGAACTCAAAATCAGTATCTTTGGCAGCCCATTCCATAACGATGACGTCTTTACCGATCAGGTTAAAAAACGGTCTAATCTAGTGCATTGATTCCCAAACGATTTTGGACCTTGACCTACTTTGGTAGTTCTAAAATTCTGATGTGCCCACACTCTAATATTTAATTCTTAGATATTCAAAATTTTACTTCAATTCACGTGAAGGAAACACACTGAATTGTCACACGCGCTCATTGGCTGACAAAACATGGGTTCTTCCAGCGACATGCATCATGCCCTCTCCTTTGTTGACCGAGACAAGCGAGTGGGGGGGTGGAGACGGGAAATATCCTGTATGACAATGACACATGTACGTACATAGACACAAAATATTTTATGTATGCATACTGTATATGCATTGTGTGTATTAACATACCTTAACATTCTCACTCAGACTCACTAGAAAACAATTTAGTGTTAATAACTCATTCTCAAATTGCCCCCTTATTCTGTTGGTATAGTAAGCCGAAGGGTGCACATCCTACGCATGTCCCATCAAAATAGTACCATGCACTTCACGTTTTGAATCATTGCTATAAGTTGTATAATTGTATAACGTAAATACGTTACTTTTTTTTTTTAGTTTTATTTCGTCTTTATCTTTTCTGTCCTATCAGAGACCACATCCCACTTTGGTATTTCTAAAATTCTGATGCCTGCCCCTGAAATATTTAATTCTTAAATATTCAAAATTTTACTGCAATTCACGTGAAGGAAGCTTAAAAGACCATTAACTTGATCTCTGAAAAATCCTCCAAAGAACATGGCGTCCATGAAAGAGAAAAAATTTAAAAAAAACCCAAAAAGACAGTTAAATATATATAGTTTCAAAACATATAATAGAGAACTGAAAAGAAGAAAATATTTGAATGAAAGTTTATTCTGTAATATACTTTTGATCCTTTTAATCATGAAATATTAATGCAAAAAGAAATTTGAGCTTATGTTGGTATAGTAAGCTGAAGGGTGAACATCCTACGAATGCTCCCCAAAATATTACATTGTCCTACTGGTGGGGCATGTACCCTACATTGCGAGTCATTGGTCTAGATCGTTACACAATGTACATTTTGTTTGCCTTGAAGTCGATGATGTCTGTATCACAAGTTCCTCCCCTGAAGAATGTGTTAGAATTCAGAGTTATCAAAACAAAGTAAATGGACTCTTCCAGTGACATGCTATCTCCATTGTCGACCCAGAGACGTGAGTTTGGGGAGATGGGAAATACCCTGTATGACAATGATACATGTACGTATATACACACAAAATATTTTTATGTATGCATATTGTATATGCATCGTATGTATTAACATACATTAACACTCTCACTTTCACTTAGACTCACTAGAAAATATTTCACTGTTAATAACTTATTCTCGAATTGTCCCCTTATTCTGTTGTTATAGTAAGCCGAAGGGTGCATATCCAACGTATATCCCATCAAAAGAGTACCATGTCCCACCGGTGGGGATTACGTCATAATTTGTTCGCTTTCCCAACGACATATTCTTTGTTTACAATCTAGTGTTAGGGAGCAAAATTACATTTACGGAATTACCGGGATTAAGGATTTTCTGTGTTATTTTTTAATATTTTTCTTCATTTTATTGTTTATTTACACTTAGTAGTAGTAATTCTTGTAAGTAGTAGTAAAGCGGGGCAATGTTTTTCTATTTTAATTTTCTGACATATCTCAATTCTTAAGCTACTTGTTGAGTAACATCATGACAAATTCTACGAGAACAAAATACCCGTAGAAATTGCCCTTCTCGCATTGTTCAATATTACAATAACAAAAATTAATACGAATGCTGGTCGTTATTTTAAGAAGTAAGGGGGTACAAGTAAAAAGATTTTAAATTGAGAACTATTTCCATTTCTTTCATTCGTCTTCTCACTGAATCCAAATAATGAATTTTCCCTTCTTGCAATGTGTTTAATTACATTTCTTTCTTTCCTTCTCTCTCTTTCTTTCTCTCTCTCTCTCTCTTTTTAAGCGTTTCACCCCAACCAAGGTGGGGGTATCACTATCACGCAAGGGGTTACAGAGAGTGAAAGTAAGAGTAAAGAGGATTTTTTTTGAGCAAAAGATAAAGTGAAGGACGAGGATCAAGATCAAGGCTATAGAAGATGTCGATTGACATTGCATTTGAATATTTAAAGATTCTATCTATATTTTTTTTAGCAGTTTACCCCAAGCAAGGCGTGAGTACCACTAGCATAAGAGGTTACAGAGAGTAAGAGCAAGGGTAAAGAGAGGTGTTTGAGGAAAAGATAAAGAAAAGAACTAGGATCAAGATCAAGGCACCAGAAGATGTCGACTGACATTACATTTGAATATTTGAAGATTCTATCTATTTATCATTTTTAAGCATTTCACCCCAAGCAAGGTGTGAGTGCCACTAGCACACGAGGGTCTACAGAGACTGAGAGTATGAATAAAGAGAGGTGTTTCAGGTAAACCTAAAGAGAAGGACGAGGATCAAGTTCAAGTCAACAGAAGATGTCGATTGACATTTCATTTACATTTTTGATGATTATAAGATGCCAACCTATTATCACGCTTAAATTCATAAAGTTGGGGCCGAAGTGAAAGTAGCTCATCAGAGCAGTTGCCATGAAAATATTAGTAGAAAAGACAGAGAAACCATATCACGTCTGTGAGAAAGTGTTGTAGCCTAACTATGGATGATAATGGGTATGTCCCCATTCACATAAATACAGTTGTAAATATATGTGGTTGGAATTTCGAACTTAACCCTTTATTTCGATAACTGGAGTAGACTGATCTAGTTCCATGTGCCATGTTCAATATCCGGTTAAGGCAGTGGAGAACTTTCAGAGGGAAAATTAGCAGGAGATAACTGATAACTGACATCCATCAGACATGGCACGTGGAACTAGAACAGTCTACCCCAGTGATCGAAATAAAGGGTTCAGTTCGACATTCCAACCACCTGAAGAAGGCCGGAGCGTACAACGGCCGAAACGTTGTGATAAATATGGCGACAAAGATGAGGACGGTAGTCCGAATAATGTAAATACTGTACATAATACCTCATCTCAGAAATATAGACAGATACTGAAAGGCCGAAACGTTGTAATAAATATGGCGACGAAGATGAGGACAATAGTCCGAATAATTTAAATAGTGTACATATTACCTTATCTTAGAAATATAGACAGATACTGAAAGGCTGAAACGTTGTAATAAATATGGCGACAAAGATGACGACAATAGTCAGAATAATGTAAATACTGTACATAATACCTCATCTCAGAAATATAGACAGATACTGAAAGGCCGAAACGTTGTAATAAATATGGCGACAAAGATGAGGACAATAGTCCGAATAATTTAAATAGTGTACATATTACCTTATCTTAGAAATATAGACATATACTGAAAGGCTGAAACGTTCTAATAAATATGGCGACAACGATGAGGACAATTGTCCGAATAATGTAAATAGTGTACATATTACCTTATCTTAGAAATATAGACAGATGCTGAAAGGCCGAAACGTTGTGATAAATATGGCGACAAAGATGAGGACAATAGTCCGAATAATGTAAATAGTGTACATAATACCTCATCTCAGAAATATAGAAAAAATCAGCAGACGATGTTATTTTATTTATGCTAACTGGAATGTTGGTGATTGTCTTATTCTGGTTCCGTCGTTCTATACTATTCGTCTAAAAAGCCAGGATAATCTCTCGGCCATTTGCGAATTAATGTTAGGTCAAGCTCCAGGGGCTTTTCTCTTAAGCATTATAAATCGTTCAGAAGGGGCTGTGTTTATTCCCCGGCACCTGATATATATATATATATATATATATATATATATATATATATATATATATATATATATATATATATATATACATACATACATATATGTAAAAATATATAGAAAATAGGAAAGAACTTGTTAGGTAAATAATCCAAAGTTCTTTAGCATTTTTATTATTATTTAGAAAAAAAAAATAGTGCTCGATACAAAAGTAGAGCATAAATATAATTATTTATTTAAAAATATGATTCCAACGCTATATAAGAGTTCCCATGCTTTAAAACAAGAGCCGAAAATAATTATTTGAATTAAATTGAATTCAAATAATTATATTGAAGTTTTCGACTCTTGTTTTGAAACATGAGAACTCTTATGTAGCGTTGGAATCATATTTTTAAATAAATAATAATAATTATATGTATATATAATGTCATCCACAGACAGTCTGTTTCGCTGTATCACAGCTCATCAGTGCGGCTAGACATCCGGTTGCCTCTAGCTAGGATCGAAACACGACTGAATTGGTATCAGGCGGATATTCTACCACTAAGCTGTTGGCGCACGGTCGGGATGAAGGCGGATTTTTTAGCGTATTTATTTTTTGAAACACGCCCAGTGACCGACAGTGACTCAATTCGGCTTGCGAAGAGTCTCGCTATATAGCTATAATAGTCACTGTTTACAAACCCATACCTCAGCCCGAGAGTGCTCAACTGGAATTAAATTTAATTCAGGAGCTAATATAATGTAATGTGTATATATATATATATATATATATATATATATATATATATATATATATATATATATATATATATATATATATATTTGAACATAATCCCTTATGATTAATTATGAACATCTCATATTTGTTTAAGATCAATTTCATCACCTTTCTTCAGTTAATATTAGAGAGTAATTATACATTCTTATTGCTCAAAGTAGAGCCCAATAGTGGTATAAAAACTTCCGAGAATTCCAGTAAGATATCTTTAATCATTTCTATGATACAACTTAGCTTATTCTAACAAATAGATAATCTTAATTTTACACGATTTGGACAATTTTGCTGTTACACACGGCATATATTGGGTTGGGGAATAAGTCGTGAGCGTTTTTTAAAATGTTTTATTGTTATGTTCTTACAATGTTAGATAACATAAAAGTAGCTGTTGATGACTTTTTTCCAGTCGGTCACAATTTTTTTCTATTCTTTGACGATAAGAATCTGGTTTTGAGCTGAAAAATTCGTCCAACGAAACCGTCAATTCCACATCAGTATTGCACGTTGCACAAAGTAAGGCATTGAAAAGAGATCGAAAAAGATGAAAATCTGATGGTTGCACGTCTGGAGAGTACGGAAGATGATGTAAAACTTCCCATTCAAATTCTTGAATAACGGTTTTGGTCATATTGGTGATGTGAAGACGGGCGTTGTCTTGTTGAAGAAGACCACATTGTCGCCGATTCGGTCTGTTTTTGCTGAATTGTTTCACGGCGACGGTGTATTTGTTGAACATAGAGTTCGGTATTTAACATTTGCTTTCACTCAAGCAATTCATAATGAATTATTTCCTTCCCAGTTTCACCATACATACAACAGGGTCTTTCGATAATGAAGGTCTTGTTTGCTTGATGTGCCACTTGCTGAGTTATTCTTTGCTCTGCTTCATATTGACGTAAAGACACCATTTTTCATCGTAAGTGATAATGCGATGAGGGGAAAGGCTGTTTATGACCGTATGTTGAGCAATGCCGATCCATGAATCAAGTTTCTGAACCTTATTGAATGAAAGTAAATTACCACAGTTTTGTGATCGCAATTCATCTGTTCCGCCAATTCTCTGGTCGTCAAACGTGGATTTACGGGAAGAAACTGGTTTAATCGCTCTTCATCAAAGTCAAGTAATCGACCGGGGCGCTCCCCATGCTCCAGTTCAAAATGTCCTTTTCTGAAGCGCGAATTCAGCGATGGCCAATACTTTGAGTCATTGAACCATCTCTATACACGGCACAATTCTCACTAGATGGCGACGTTAACTCTTCGATTATATGCAAAAAGCAAACGGTGTCGAAAATGATCAGTTTTGTTTACTTGGCATTCCATTTTAGGGGTCTGGAATAGAACCAAAAAGTAATGAAATTAACAAAAATCATATATATATATATTCGCTAAATCGAATCGAGTTCTCTCAGTCACTGTGTGTTTATCTAAAAATAAATAGGCTTAGATTCAACTTCAACGGCTTAGTGGTAGAATACTCGACTGACGCCAATTCAGTTGGGTTTCGATCCTAACTAGAGGCAACCGGACGTCTAGGCACACTGATGAGCTGTAATACAGCGAAACAGTCTGTCTGTGGATGACAATATATGCTCCTGAAAAAGTTATTTCGGTTGAGCTCTCTGCGGAGGAAGTATGGATTTCTAAACTAACTATTACGCTAATAATGCAAGACTCTTCGGTAAATCGAATCGAGTTCTCTCAGTCACTGTGTGTTTATCTAAAAATAAATACGCTTAAATTCACCTTCAACGGCTTAGTTGGTGCAAAAATAATGTCGCTTTCTGACATAGTAACATATGTGAGAAAACGACATTATTTTTGCACCAGTCTAATAAAATCCCCGACTGACGCCAATTCAGTTGGGTGTCGATCCTAGCTAGCGAAACAGTCTGTCTGTGGATGACAATATATATATATATATATATATATATATATATATATATATATATATATATATATATATATATGTTAGAACAACAATAACAATTGTTAAAGATTTTTATTTAAAAAAGAAACAAAAACAAAAAAAACAAAAACAAAAAAAAACAAAAAACACTCACGACTTATTCCCCAACCCAATATAATTAGAAGTTTCATCAAAAATACTTTTAGAAATTTTACGGACGGATTGCCGACGTCAACATGAAAATTAAAATATAAACATATGTCCAAAAAGCCATCGTTGCACCTCATCACAGCAACACATGACAAGTGTTCAAAGTGTCCTCCGCTTGCTTCTACACATGCGTGCACCCGTCGGATCATTGACTGGCGGAACTTTGCAAATACTCCCACATAGTGTCGAATGGTTTCGCAGCCACCCCACTTTGACACATTGATAAAGCATCTCTGATCTCGAGTGTATGTGCAAACCTCGGAACCGGTCTTCCCTTTCATGTTAAATGTCAACCAGTGCATCGCAAACAAGATGAATAAATGTGTTGTAACTTCATCATACATGAAGCACAACTGTCTTCGTAATAGTAGGGATACATCTCCTAGTAAGCCTGGAAGTATGTTCGGAATGAATTCCTTGTATACATCTCCTTTAAGGTGTGCTGGGAGAACATATGGACCTAGCTGACAGTCACCTAGAATTCCAGCTCACTCACTAATCATAAGCTGAGGCTGGTGTCTAACCTGTATTGTACAATGAGGATACCTATCCGCCCAAAAATGTTGGATGTGCAAATTTGTTATTCCATCTTTTTCCAAATGTTGCCACATCCGTAAACGAGACTGAGGAGACAAATAACGGATCGGCAAGATTGCAATAAACCACTAGCAAAAATTCTCCCGTGATGACTGATCAGAGGGCGAAAGACCCTGCACACGTTGCAAATGATACAAATATGGGATCTGCTCTTGAAGTACCCTCCATGTGGTACTATGAATGTACGACATGCTAGGAACACAGGACGTGAGCTGAGCCCTGGATCACCTCCGACAGCCTGTCGAATGTGTTCTTCATGGTCAGGTGTACGAGTAGATCAGCAGCAAAGATTGGATCACTCGGTTGCCTTCGGTCTGGAAATGCAATCTGATACAACCGTGCAGCCTCGCGTCCATTACCATTCCATCGACCGTGTGTAAAAAACATGCGCCTGATCAGTATATGAATATGTACTGTCATTGTAAACGAAACATGAATGACAAATGTAAGCTAGTCTAAAGAGCAACACAGCGCCGCCTACCGTAAATATTCTTTAAACTTAATGTCTTAAAAAAGAAGGATTTGCGGACATATGTTTATATGGACATTTGTCCTTGTTTTGGTGTGAGGAACCTGCTCACAAATTTGTAGACATATTTTTATATGTCCTGTTTTATATATATATATATATATATATATATATATATATATATATATATATATACGCACACACACACTCATATATATATATATATATATATATATATATATATATATATATATATATATGTATGTATCAGTCGTCTCTAATGAAGTCCAAATACAAAATTATATATATATATATATATATATATATATATATATATATATATATATATATATATATAAGGGATTGTATTTCTGATCAACCAAAACTCAAAAATAATTACATGGGTCGCAGTACTACATGTCTATCCAGACGACTTACGTTACACCTATCCGACCACAGTTCTATTAGAACGAACAAGCACACACAAACTTACCAGACTCCATTCGAAACATACCAGTTGAAAATACAAGCATAATAAACTCTTCCACGTGTAAAAAAAGATTAAAAATAATGGAAGCCTTAATAATAAAAACAAAGCCAACATTTGATAATATTAACTACGAATACTGTCACAATGTAGTTACTGTTCGGAAAATCAAACATCCTCTATAACTATACATATATTCACACAACCGATACATCCAATAAAACAAAATAAATTCATCCTTGACAATGATTAGAATATAGCCGAAGGCGTTCGGAATTCTAGAACATTTGGAAAGTTTTTACACACTCTGTATTCAGAAAAGGAAACCCATGTTCGAACAGAAGAAATGTTAAATAAAAAGATTAATATCAGTAACTTGTCGTCCTTAATGAAACATGTATAAATCAGGGATTGCTGCCTATATACATACATATATATATATATATATATATATATATATATATATATATGTGTGTGTGTGTGTGTGTGTGTGTGTGTCTGTCTGTCTGTGTTGGATGTGTGTGTTTGTGTGTGTGTTTCGATTTTATATATGAAGAAGGGTTTATTACGAATTGATCCACGATTCCTCAATTTGTAATTTTAGAAAGAAATAAAAGCAAAAAAGCTTTCCTTTGATAAGAAAATTGCCTATCGATCGGCTTAATAGCGGGCAGAGGGATATAGAAATAAATGTAACTATTTTTGATGAAATGCAAACTGGGTTTTTAAACACCAATAACAACTTCTCTATTAATTCCCAACAACAATTCCAGCAAAACAAACAAAAAAATCGCAGATTTTGCAACACGAACAAGATCTTTATAATTTTTACAAATATGGCGAGAATCTATATTTGGCCGAATATTCAAAGACATTCGACTCGAACCAATTCTTTTTACCTTCAAGACATTCTCGAGTAGGTCTATCAGAGACAACAATATAGGAAAATATCTACTTTTAGCAAATAAAAAACATTACACACACACACACATATACATATATATATATATATATATATATATATATATATATATATATATATATATATATATGCAACTTTGTGCAAATTAATTGAAACAAACGAATAATTCTGTTATTATTTACTTTTTTTCCATATTTTCCCAATGAAACATGACCCAGTGCACATGTAAGTACTTTGTATGTCCATTCCACGAAGTCGTTCCTTGAAGATTGGCCACAGATTCTCTATTGGATTTAAATCAGGAAAGTTTCCAGGCCAATTTATAGTACTCTGATTTGCTCACTGGTAAGGTTTGCCAGTGTCTTCCTGCACCGCTGCAATTTTCGTACGCTTCCTTGGAGTAACGTCCATCACAGACAATGACCGTAGGGCAACTAATCGACTAATGTTTGATAAGATAAAGATCAAAAGAAAACTTTTATCAATCTGTTATGTTGCACCTTTATTAAAGCTACGCCAGAGAATGATATATGGAAGAGGAGAAGAAGAAAGAAATGCTGGTATTTTTACTTTTGTATTGGTTGATTTTCATTGGTTAATCATGTTTCTCGTGCATTTGACTTGTTAAACAAACGTCAGTATAATCTGTGGCGTTACAAATTCAAAGACAGACAACGCGGCCATTTGAAGTTTCAAAATATAACGCAAATATTGCTTTATGTCTAGTAGTTCGTTGCTTCGTTCCTTGTTAATTTGGGAACATTTTTAAGTACATACCTATTGTTCCAGATAAAGATACGTTTGATTCTTTAAGAATGAACTCCAAAAAACGTTGGCGATGAGATATACTGTTTTTGACATTCAATTTAATTTTTTTAATATTGTTATTAGTAGGCGTTTGGAGTATTAGGTAGGTGCAAAAATAATGTCGTTTTTTGACGTTCAACTTTATGTGAGAAAACGACATTATTTTTTGCACCAACCTAATACCTTCAACGTAAATAATTATGTTCGTTTTAATTAGGGTGGGATTTGTAATATCGAAGTTAATGGCCAGTTTTTCTCCTGAGCATTTCGAGAGAGTTTAAATACTTGTCTAAACATAGATCTCATTTGTGTTCGTAGAGACGGTCTTTTTAGATTTCGTGATGTCTCTTGGACCTAAATGCTTTTACATTTATTTGATAAGTACCGACATCTGATTAGTGTTAGTTTGATTATATCTCCGATTTTCATACACTCGGTGGTAAGGATTCAAGTATTAGTGATAACTAGTTTATTTCTGGGTTTTGTAGAAAGCGTTTTAAAGTTTAGGGTAATGAATTTTGTGTTGTTGTTGTGGTGTTTAATTTTGTGATATTGTTGATGTCTAGGTTTTTGGATTTGTGGATTTTGTACTGGACAAGAATTGATTTTTAAATGATATTTTAAATAATAAAAATATAAGAAACATATATATATATATATATATATATATATATATATATATATATGTGTGTGTGTGTGTTTGTGTGTGCGTGTGTGTACTATATATCTGTAAAATGACAATATGAATAACAAAAAAAGAGAAATTTATCTGTGCCAACGCATTTCATCTTCTGACTGTCTTCATCAATCAATATTTAATTTGGCTTGATAAAGTCTGTCAGGTGGGGAACGCTCGGCTAACATAATTTTTCTTTTCGTCTTTATATATATATATATATATATATATATATATATATATATATGTATATATATGAAGAATATACTCTTAAGGTGTGCTATATTTATGGGATAAAGTGATCAATATTAGTGATAGAGCGTGCATAAATATAAAAGTGAACATCGAAGTGAACAAGCTGTTTCACACTAGACGCAATCGACAGGCCACTGTCAATCTAGCCGAAAACATCTGTATTCTTTTTCATTTTCTCTCCATTACTATTTTTCTAAATACTGTCTGTTGATATATATATATATATATATATATATATATATATATGTATGTATGTATATGTATATGTATATATGTGTGTGTGTCAGTTATTGACATTTTGAAACTTTAGTGTCCGTGAATATAAAAATGTTAATGTTGTACACTCCGGCCCTCTTCAGGCGGTTGGAATGTCGAACTGAACCGTTTATTTCGCTCACGGGGGTAGACTGTTCTAGTTCCACGTGCCATGTCTAATGGATGTCACCTATCTCCTGTTAATTCCCCTCTCCAAGACCTTAAGCAGGTATTGAACTCACACTCATTCGGTGCTGTCACTGGTACTAACCAGCGCCTTTATCCACTGTGCCATGTGTCCTTGAGGACCCATTGAGTGTGAGTTCAATATCTGGTAAAAGCTTTGGAGGGATTTCAGAGGGGAATTAACAGGAGATAACTGATAACTGACATCCATTAAACGTAGCACGTGTAACTAGAATAGTCTACCCCAGTAAGCAAAATAAAGGTTTCAGTTCGACATTCCAACCACATAAAGAAGGCCGGAGCGTACAATGATCGAAACGTTGTAATAAATATGGCTACAAAGATGAGGCCAATAGTCTGAATAATGTAAATAATATACAATTTAATTGCTGGAAAATATCTCTACAGTGGAATTAGAACTTGCCGTTGAAAACCGAGCAAAATGGAGAAACACCTGCCACCGAGGCATAATTAACTTTGAAAAGACTCGGAACAACCATCTGAGAGAATCAAGAACCACCAGACAACCCTTCAATATGCCCTTCGTGTGGACCTGTTTGCAAATCCCGTACAGGAATGTTGTCTCATAAACATAACAACTGAACTGAAAGACACCCAAACATCGAAAACGACGGGGGAGTTCATCATCATCATATTTATATATATAGAGAGAGAGGAGTCAAGGTGGAGTAATGGGTTGCGGCTTGGATTGAGGAATCGAAGAGCCGAGTTCGAATTCCTGTAGAAACCATTACATTCGCATCCGTGCTAATACTGTTGGGATAGGTATGAAACCTCTTTTTCTTCCTCCAGCTATGGCTAAATAGCAGGACAGAATGGGTTCTATAGCATTGGATGACAACTGGTCTAGGAGGATAACAACTCTGAATGCAAAACTTGTGAAGCTTCGATTGGAGACCTTATGGCACGTAGTGCACCAGGTTTCTGTATTCGGCCATTCAAAAATTGTGGATGGTTCTGCACAAAACCTTCACCACTATAATCAAATTGTATGTGCTGGTGTCTGGCTGTCGGTTCCTAGGAACTGAGCTGCTTGACGCTCACACGTCGAATTCGACGGGAGAGTCGAATATATATATACATACATACATATATATATGCACAAACAAGTATAACACTGTAGTACACGTAATAAATTCCAATAACCAAAATATACTATTCTTAAAAGAGTACTCATTACAGTATAGAGCAAATATAATTTATTCTAAAATTATAACACATATAATTGTAACAAATTTATGTTTATAATTTTCGAATAAATTATATATATATATATAAATAAAAGCAAAAATGCTAAAGAACTCCGGATTATTTACCTAACGTATTCTTTGCTATTTTTCTACATACCTGCACACACACGCACACAGATATATATATATATATATATATATATATATATATATATATATATATATATATATATATATATATATTTCATTGAATACGACAGAAAAGGGCCTTTTATTTAATTTTGTATACAATTTTTCATAAATAATGAGAATTGTATAAAAATCTTGTCCCTCGTGCATGAATGAACGATTGCTCTATCTCTCTCTCTCTCTCTCTCTCTCTCTCTCTATATATATATATATATATATATATATATATATATATATATATAATGAACACTTACATAGTTTTGGATGTATGATCTTTATCAATATGTTCAGTATATCATGGTCTACTTGTGTTTGTGCCGTCGATGTTCAGAAACACACAACATTACTCACAGAAGACAAGACGCAGCACCTCTTGTTAAACTTGCAGGTATGTTAACGTGTTGTTTACTCCTCTTCCATGTAATACTTACATGTTCAATGCGTGACCTTTCAAAAATTGTAATGCTTTTCATGCACTGACGCCTCAACTTCACACGATCAGAAGCTACTCCCTAAAAAGACGACTGAAGGATGTCAACAAAGATTAGGTTTTGCTTAAGTTTATGCTTCTACCTCAACAGCTGCCTTCTGAGTGACGTCACGCAGCTGGAAGTACATGATGATTTTCGGTGTAACTTCAACATTCGTGCGCGCAACGACTGCGTTAGATCAATGGTTCGAACGTTGTAAAACTTTGGTGGTGAAAACCTTCAAGATTCAAAGAGTTGTATCGAAAATGATTCTGATAAGCCATTAGAAATAATGCTGAATAAATGAAAAAAATGGAATTATTTTTTTAGAATAAACTTGATAAGCCAAAACAGAAATTCCGTCCTGGTAATAAACTTCATCCGCGTCCTGGGTAAGACGATAAACTACATCCGCGTCCTGGGTAAGACGATAAACTATGTCCACATCCTGGGTAAGACGATAAACTACATCCGCATTCTGGGTAAGACGATAAACTACGTCCAGTAGCAAGGCCTCTGATCAGAAGGTTTTGAGGAGCGTAGAGTCAACTTTTAATTACTGGTATCTTCTCTGACCCGAGGTGGTAGTACCTGTTAGGGTCCTGGCTATGGGCAAATAGTTGACCCCGTATCTGAGGTAAAAAGCATTATGAAAGTGTAAAAATAGGTTTTAATACCAGAAATAATTTGTAAAAAAATTATTACCACAAATAAATTTTTGAAGAAAAAAAAACTATTATCGGCAATACGTTTTTGAAAAAAAAATTACCAGCAATACATTTTTTAAAATAATATTACCAGCTATAAATTTTTGAGGAAAAAAATATTACCAGAAATAGATTTTTGATAAAACAGAAATATTACTTGGAAAAAAGAAGTTGTCGGCATTAAATAACCCATTGACGTTAATGTGCCGTAAAACAAATCGAACCAAAAGTGAAATTATTGATGGTGATTCTCTAAGCGTAGCTTAGATGTGGTAAAATGCCGAAAGTATGGGACACCCAGTGTGAATTGAACACACTACCCAGGTGTAACTTTTCAAGTGAGACATGCTTGTTAACCATTAAACTCGAGATGCCCAAATGATTTTCTAAGCGTAGCTTAGAGATGGCACAAGGCGAAATTAATGGGCACCCTTTGAGGATTAAATTCCCTACTTAATCATTATTCCTCTAGCGCTTTTCAGTCTTGGACCACTGACACCCCTAACCATTCCATGAAAAAAAATCTTATTTTATTTTTTTTACTAATAGATAAGTTTAGGAATTTTATTATAGAAAAAGAAAATGTATATCATCCTTATATAATTTATATAATGAATTAATTTTATTATTAATATTTAATCTTTTAAAAATATTTTATATTGATTATTTTCGATTAATATATAAATATTTTATTTAATTAATATTTAAAATTATATTATTTATTATTAATATACTGAATTAATTAACTATTTACATTATTCGAACTATTAACCTCATCTTCGTCGCCATATTTATTACGTTTCGGCCGTTGTACTCTCCGGTGATTGGAATGTCGAACTGAACCCTTTATTTCGCTGACAGGGGTAGACTGTTCTAGTTCCACGTGCCATGTTTAATGGATGTCAGTTATCAATTATCTCCTGTTAATTCCCCTCTCCAAGTTCTCCACTGCCTTAACCGGGTATTGGACTCACACTCTTTGGGTCCTGTCACTGGATCTAACTAACACCTTTATCCACTGTGCCACGTGTCCTTGAGAAGGCCGGAGCGTAGATCGGCCGCAATTCTGTAATAAATATGGCGACAAAGATGAGGACAATAGTCTGCTTAATGTAAATAGTGTACATAATACCTCATATCAGAAATATAGACAGATACTGAAAGACCGAAACGTTGTAATAAATATGGTGACAAAGATGAGGACAATAGTCCGAATAATGTAAAGAGTGTACATAATAACTCATCTCAGAAATATAGACAGATACTGAAGGGCCGAAACGTTGTAATAAATATGGCAACAAAGATAATATAATAATGATGATCTGTATATATCACAATAATGATTATTTATATATATCATTGTCAGTGTTTATGTCGTGCTGTATATATTTTTTGATTATTTAATTTGTGTTAGCAAACTTTATTCATGTGTTGGTATATGTGTATTTGGGTATGTAGGTATAACGTTTTCCTAAATAACTGATATACAAAATCTGGTAGTTTTCTGATATTTTTATATACCTTAGGTATATATGTAGACATAAGAGTTTAAGAATTATTAACGTTTTCTACCTCAGTAGTTTTTTAAGTAAAAATTAGTTTAATTCTACCGACCTTTTTTTATGTTAAATGTATGTATGAATGTTTGTTCTTTTACCTTTTAATTTATATATATATATATATATATATATATATATATATATATATATATATATATATATATATATATATATAATGTGTGTGTGTGTATGTGTATTTATATATGTATATGTAAATATATATATGTATGTATGTATGTACATATGTGTGTGTGTTATGTGCACATATGTGTATGTTTATGTGTATGTGTATATGTATGCATGAGTGTATGTGTATTGAGATATATATATATATATATATATATGTGCAGACGTATATGTATGTATGTATGTGCACACGTATATGTATGTATGTGCGAGTAGATATAGTTACGTTGTTGTGTATGTGTGTATCTACGTATGAGTTTTGGAGCATATAAATTGTAGGTCCTTACAAGATTAAATATTCGTTTATTTTTATATGTTTATGTTAAATTTGTATCCTCTAGGTGATAGTACTTGCTTTGTCAAATTTTCTGCACTACACATCTGTTCTCTTATAAATAGCCTTCGTTTTTAGTTTGACTTCCCCTCCCCATCACTTTCCCCCCCTCTCTCTCTCTCATCTTCTGGATTTTATGTTTAGATCATATCTTTTTTTATTGTGCGTAGTGTTTCCGGTGTCAGTTTTGTAATTTTAATGAGGGTCAGCGGATTCGGTAGCGAATTATGCATCGAAAAATAATTCATATTTATCTGTATCTCACTCATTTAAACCATTATTTAACTCGTCTCTTTAAAACTTCTCTCTGTTAAATTTTAATCCCCACCCTCACCTTTAGGCTTTCGTATTCTTCTTTCTTCTATTACACCCTCTCTCTAAAGCTTTCATACATTTCCCTCTCACACTTGTTTCCCACTCCCACACATACACTCTCACTAAAATGTTGTTTTTTATACCGGGAGTTATATTTACCGATTTCGTTTTGAATTTGTAGGTCTGATGAATTGGATCGTGATTCCAACGTAATAAATTATAACCATGGAATATTAGAGTTTAAGCCTTTTTATTATATCCTTACACTATCCTGGACATTGAGTTCTACCTGGATTCTATCCTCTTGTGAAATTATTTACGTATATATATATATATATATATATATATATATATATATATTTATGTGTGTGTGTGTGTATGTATATATATATATATATATATATATATATATATATATACATATATATATATATATATATATATATATATATATATATATATATATATATATATATATATATACTCTGTCCTGGACATTGAGTTCTGCCTGGATTCTATGGTCTTGGAAATTTATTTATGTATATATATATATATATATATATATATATATATATATATATATATAGTTTTAAGGTGTGCTATATTTATAGGGATAAAGTGCTCAATATCAGAGATAGAGCGTGTCTAAATATAAAAGTGAACACAGAAGTCAACATTTAGAGGCGACAGTCTGTTTCATGCTATATACAATCGTCAGGCCTGACGATTGCATATAGCATGAAACAGACTGTCGCCTCTAAATTTATATATATATATTTTATGTATATATATATATATATACTGACCACTAATGTTATATATATATATATATATATATATATATATATAATCCTTCTTTTATATATCCTTCTTTGTTTTTATTCTACTTTTACACTCAAAACAACCAGTACAGACAAAGGGACGCTAATTTACATTACTTGTTCACGTTTTAGCTAGTTTTAGAGTTGTTTTTACAAATTTTAGTATTTTAATGTGCCGTAGATTACTGTAGAAATTCCAAAACTCATTTGTGAAAAACTTCGAAGTGAAATTGTTCTATGGACCACTGAAATATTACGGTAAAACCCCAATCTTCTACTTTTTGTGTGTGTGTGTGTGTGTCTATGTGTGTGGGCCCGCAGTAATGTTACATAGACCCCTTGGGTCCATATAGACCCCGGTTGAGAATCACTGCTTTAGATGAATCTTCCAAATTTTTAGCTAATTTTCTCAAAACACTTTCTTCAATGTTACTATTCTTTAGTCCACGAAAAGGTTAACTAGAAAACTATCGCAGCATCCAAGTAAACTATCCCCATAATCTTTCCTACGGACCGATTTGCTTTTGCTATGCTTCATTCTGATAATGATGTTCACCATGTACTATACCCAAGAGCCACTCCAGGTAGAGACTTAAAGAGTAAGTGTCATCATCTCAAGCAAAGTGATAATGCCTGCCAGATGCAAAGGAGGAGATGGAGAGAAGGAAAATACTTTAGATGGAACCATAAATCCTATCCTAGACAGGAAAAAAGGGATAAACCACTACTCCTGTTCAAAAGAACAGGGAGTAATGTGAACCAGATATTGATAAAATATAGCATCTGTTGGTCTCGAGAGACCATGGGTCTGCGCCCGAAGAGTTATGCTTTCTCAAGGGCGTACGTTTGGGTAGTTTTTTGTGAGAGATCTCCCACCTCCACGTCACCGATGTTTTCCAAGGGAAAGGCAGAGGCCGATCCAGCTTGGCACCGCCGTCGTTTCAGGGGTTGCCAGCATCGGACTGTCTTAGGAATCCGGCTCCAAATTTGAATTCACAGATGTCCTTCTGCTGACCTGGTTCCCAAGCATAGCTACAGAGCAAAGACTGCCCTACTATTTGCCCATAGGTGGGGTTTTGAACTCGGAGTTTTTCCTTCATCTAGAGCGGTTGCCAACCAAGACTATAGAACCCAATCTGTACTGCTATTTATCCATACCTGGATTAGAGATGGACTTGTAAAAAACCAATTCTTTCAAACACATAGTATGGTTTGGGTATTCAGGTATTTTCTAAGTCAGTACAAGGACCCGACCAGGCATTAATATGTGGCGAATATTTTGACATTCACAAAAAAACTACCCAATAATGTGCAATTTGGATCCGAGGATACGGTGCAAAACCTGATAGGAAAAAATTGTTGGAGAGTATAGGGTCCATGAACAGATTGAAATTCTCAGGTAGTATTGCCCCGTTGCGATTACAGATTAGTGATTTGTTGGGTAGTAAAGAGGATCCAATACCCTTCAAACCATTATGGAACAAAGAAACTGAAGTTTATGGCCTCATAAGTTCTGGGCAACATGCAATGCCTTCGATCAAATCAAAAATCTATAGGCCCTAAACATTGAACTACGACACAGAGTTCCAGTCCTCCAGGTTTTAACTAGCCACGAGCCCAAGTGAGGTAATGTGTCCATTTAACTGGTGTTAGGGATATCCTGGTGTGTCATGGAAGCTGCATACTGTTGAATTAACTAGCGCGTAAGAGTATTGAATATAGGTGTGACCTGAGTCAGTTTCTTTTTTTTCTCTTTCTTGACTCGGACAATTCTCTTAAGATTCCACTGGTTACTATCAACCAGGACCTATGGTTGGTTAATATGAACATTAATTTAGCCCATCGAGTATTGCCGGTACACAACGTGAAATCGTTTAATTACTGCTATCGTTTTAGAAATAAATGTCCGATCTGACACTCATTAACCAAACTCGTTCGAAGTCCAGTAAGCAGGTCGCCCTTCCAATTACCGCACTGACTCACTAATTATCAATTCCTAACAGAGAAAGAGATGGGCATTTTTATAACTTAAGCTTACGGTGGTGTCACCTCGCAATATATTTATATACGGTGCTCAAAAAGATATTTGGCGGGTAAGTTTTCTTCCATACATTAATTCATAATATGAATGGATTTCTCTTTCTATCCCTTTCTTTCTTTCTCATTTGATTTACCATATATATATATATATATATATATATATATATATATATATATATATATATATATATATATGGTTAATCAAATGAACGTAAAAGGGAAGATCTTCAGACTAATAATGGTTTTATCCATTTCATGTGATTAGGCACTATTAGTCTGATATGTAGATTTCTACGTCATTTCCGCACACAGACACATGCAAACACACATACACATACATACACAGACACCAGCGCATACACACACGCATGCACATATATATATATATATATATATATATATATATATATATATATATATATATGCGGTTTACTTTCATCTGATATTCAAAAGGTATATATGCATTGTTGCATATATATAATTTTCATATTTTCTAATATCTACATAATACAAATATATAATTACATACATTTATATATATGTATATATATATATATATATATATATATATATATATATGTAAATGCAAGAATGACTATATTTATTGTTGCATATATATACAATCCTTACATTCTTCAATCTACATGTAAATACTACTATGTATATATATATATATATATATATATATATATATATATATATATATACAGATAAATTCATAAAGTATATATTATTCATGAATTCCGATATGATAATAATGTATATATGACATTATTATCCAATAAAAAAACTTCAAATAAAATCGAAAAAGGTAACTTTTAGCGATCATTTGAAAAGCACTTTCACATCATTCAATGCCTCTTCGTTAAATTTTTTAAAAAATTTGACGAGGTTCATCTTTTATATAGATTTTTTACTATAGCGTTTTTCCGCCGATTCCTGTTCAGATTCGTAAAAAGAATGCGTAATTCTAGAATCTTTTCTACTGCATCTTCTCACTTGTTTTATTCGATCTATCTCTTCAGATAAAAAAAAAAAAATTAATAAATCGCAATTGGAATGTTTTTTTTTGTCTTGCATCTTTCCCTGCTTTTTAAACTTATACTCATTATCTCTAGATATCCAGCCAGCAAGCCTACCACTTTGTCTGTCTTTGCTTCGTCAATATGTCAACCTAATCTACATATATATATATATATATATATATATATATATATATATATATGTCACAGCAATTTTTGTTTCAAAATGATGAACACAATAATATTTGTCTTGAAAAAAAACAAAACACAACACCATGATGATGACATTGTGCTAATGTTGAAAGTACTTGGAATAAATAATATGTGGCGACATGGTAATTTTCTTTCTTTCTTTAATAATGACACCAACAAGCTTGCCCGTGAATATGAAAAGATCTAATTAAAAATACGTCGAAAAAACTTGTCTAAATTATCCAATGAAGCATGTCTCAATATACATACATATATATATATATATATATATATATATATATATATATATATATATATATACTATGCCTGTTTATTTTTCTTTTAATCCATTGGAGTCCATTAATCAATTTCTTGGTAGCCGTAGAAAATTGATTAAGAAACTAACAACATTTTCTTTCAAATAATGTTTATTTTCCAAAGTACTTTCATGAGGTATATATATATATATATATATATAAATACTTTCACTCTTAGTTTTACAGCGTTTTTATCGTCCTACATCACTTTGAAAATCATGAGATCTATTTTCCATGTAAGGGAGACAACTTTTGTATTTCGTAATTTATTATTATTTACTATTATTTTCATATATATATATATATATATATATATATATATATATATATATATATATATATATATATAAACTTTGCAGCTAATATAACTTTATTTTCGTACTCATAGTTGACTATTTTTTACTTTAATTTTCTTATTTATAGAGCTTGTATTTTAAGTTTTTGCTTATCATTATTTTCGTTTAATACAGACATATTTTCAAATAATATCTCTCTAAACTGTGAATTTCTTTTTGAGTGTTCAAATGCTGCAAGATTGAACTATGCTAATCCAAGTGAAATGTAAACCTATCGTTCGCATCGTCGTTGTAAAACCATCATACGTATTATGATTTTTATCAGATATGCAGTCTCAATGTTATACATCGTTGGCCTTTTGTAAACGCTAATTGATGTAGAATAATTTTTTGACAACTAGATTGGTTGTATAGAATTTAGTATAGTATACAAGCAATCTAACTTTTTTACTTGACTCACTGATGGATACATTAGTGTTTTTAGAATTTTTTTTATTTTATTTGATGATGTATCGCATTCATTTTTAATCTTTATATTCCTAAGAGCTTGCCTAATTTGTTCATCAACGACGTAATTAGAAAATTCATTATTAATTAGGGTTTGTTTAATATTTTTTTAAATTCAGTATAAAAAAATCCTTTTTCTTGAAGAATTTGATTTTACATAGTTTATTAAGTTTCGTATAATTACTTTGAATATACCTTCTTTAGCACTAGAGGGTGTCATCAGTGATGTTCTGAATTGGGTCATTGGGCAGTTTTGGGTCTTTCAAACATCATACTCCCCCTTCTCCAAGTCGGTCCCATCAGAGCAGATCAGTCTTTGATGCCCCCACCCCTAATCTAAATTAACAGTCTGCAGACACTGACTTATATTAGGCAAACCCTACCCGTCTATCACGCATTTGATTGGAAGCTGACCAACAGCCATTCGAAATGGTGTCAGCTCTATTTAAGTTGTTTACAGGGGATTTTTGCTTTTTTTAATTTTTTATGTGGCTACTTATCGAATACTCGGAAGGTAATTATGTGTTTTCTTGTTTGTTTTTTTTTTTACTTTTTTTCCTCCCCCAAGTTTCATCTCCCCAGCTGATAATTACTGTTAGTAAAATAAATAAATAAATAAAATGAAATAAAAAATAAAATAAAAAATAATTAGAAATTTACATTGTTTTTACGATTAAAATAAATAAATTACGACTTATGCAGCGTGTTAAAACGAAAATAAATATATAAATAAATGACGTTTAAAAGAAGTTGAACGATTAAACTTAGAAAATTCGATTAAATCTATCGATTAACGTGATAAAATTAACGCATGAGATTAACAATTAAAATTAAATTTACGTTTTTGATCGTTACGAAAAAAAAAGACGGAAATAGGGTAAACAATATTGCTAAGTAAGTCGTTTAACAAGATTTTGGCACAATTAATTATAATTCACATATAGTCTAGTAGTTAGTGACAGAAAAAGGAAAAAGAAATGAAACGGAAGTCAAAAGACTTCTATTAAGCAATAAAGAACGAAAATGGAGGGGGAACTATTGAAAAATAGACCCATTTTGGACATTATGATGTTGTGCCTTTATTCTAGGTGCTAAAATATCGAAATATATTAATATTCAATATACCCCTACCAACATTTAAGAATCAAGTAATACAACAATAATAAAAAATAAAATAGTGATAATGAATAAAGATAAAATAGATTAGTTAGATAAATAAATTAAAATTGAGAAAAAAAAATTTTGGCTGTTTTTTTCCGACTATACATATTTACAAACAAAATACGGCATTTAAAATTAGTTATAAACTGTGACATATCTTTATGCTATTTACATGTAGTTAATATACGATTTAAGATTTGTAGAACTACACTATGCGTAAAATAAAGAATTTACCAAAAAAAAAGAAGAAGAAAAAAATGTTTTTCCATCGTTTTTCCTTTTTTTAAGCGTTTCACCCTAAGCAAGGCGCGAAGCACGCAAGGGGTTCCAGAGAGTTAGAGCGAGAACAAAGAGGAGTGATAGAGGAAAGGATGAAGAGACAGTTAGGGGATAGATCAGGGCATCTGGAGACGTCGATTGACATTACATTTGAATAGTTGGAGATTATATCTATCAGTGAAACAGGAAAAGGGGAGGGAGTTCCACAGGCGAGAAGTGCGAGACATGAAGCTATTGGAGTAGAAGAGACGGCTACATTTAAGAGTTTCAACAGTGAAAGGGTGTCAGCGAGATGCCAGCCTAGCAGAACGCTTAAATTCATGAAGTTTTCAAACCAGCGAAAGCAGCTCCTCGGAGTAGTTACCATGAAAGTATTTGTAAAAAAAGACAGAGGGAGGCGACGGCACGTCTGTGAGAGATAACATTTATCTATCTCGAACTTAGACTTTTCTTTGATTGCTTGTCGATGCACTGGCTCGTTTTAGCCATAACCATTTTACTGTGTTTTTTTTTCTGCTGTCTCAGTAATATTTTGGATTGCCTTTTGTCTTTTTGTTCCCAGTATCCAAATATATGCCAGGGCGCTGACTAGTGATTTTGCTACAAAACCCCTTGTGCCTACTTCAATTGGCTTGCAGCTTGTCTTCCATCCATTGCTCCTACAATTTCCCAGTAATTCATCGTATCTTAGTTTTTTTCCGTTCATTCGCTTCTTCTGCATTGTCCTCATAACAGACTGTTAGTTCCCACATAATGATTTTCTTTAACTTATTTGAAAAGAGGATTAAGTCTGAACGCAATAGGGCCTTGAAAATGTGATCCGGGAAATTTAATCTTTTGCCTGTATCCACTCTAAGCTCCCAATCTGTTGCACACGATAGAGAATTGGGTGCAATCATTTTCTTTGGGTTAGGTTTTAACGTCGGCTTTAATAAAATTTATTACATTCCGGTTTGAATTAAATGTGTTTGTACGGATAGCTGTATTAACAACTCCTGCTATGTACCTACCATCAGCCCGCGCTTATTTGCAGTGACTAAGTGTGTTTTACTGACCCTAATTGACCGCATAAGGGGCATAAGTGCGACTCCGATTTAGTCCATAGTTTCAGTTTAAATGGGCTTGGGAGGAGGTTGTAAACTGTTTGGATTAGAAAGTTCATGCCTATTTTGTTACGCCATAGTTCACACTATATAACTTTCCTATGAATCATTGTTTCAGTTTTTGTCCACGCTTCTTGTTGTTTTAACCCAATTCATCTTTGCTGCTCTCATTTCCTCTTCCCCTGTGCGAATTTGTTTTTCTTTGCCTACAGCTTTGTCAATTGTAACTGTGGGGAAAAAACCAAGCCCTGCACGACCAGTGGCAACAGTACCCAGTACCCACTTTTTCGCGAAGACGCTCTCTGCCAATTTCAACTCCTTTACCGCGTTCCATTTATTCCCAGTGTAGACTTCAATATTCGCTCCTGCCACTTTTGGGTCATTGGAGAACTTGTATTGTATTATTGTCCGCAATTAATCGACTTTGTATTCTTCTACCAGACTTTTAAATGGGAGTTGAAGGATATTGGAATTACCGTACTGGTAGCTCTGCTGAGACACTTTGGTAGATCTAGTCATCTCCGTAAACGAGAGTTAATATGTTTTTCTATCTGTTCTACGGAAGAAGTCGTGAAATCGTAGATAGACAAATATCTTGGGAAGAATAACATGCTAATATTAGGTTGTTGCAAAAATAATGTTGTTTTCTCACATGGTAACATATGTGAGAAAACTCATTATTTTTGCACCAACCTAATAAATCCATGCCTTATATCGACCGGATAAAGCAGACTTGTCTACTTTGTCTAACGATACTTCTAAGATATCCTTTGTTTCCTGGATTGCGATAGAGTCCTTCAGGATATTGTCAAAACGCTTGCTCGAGTTCTTGATAGGCTTTTGCATTATAGCCGGGATAAATTCGCCGGACAATTTAAAACGATCTCTCTCTGATGTTTTTCCTTTTTTTTTAATACTAGTGACCCTTGATTTGGCAACGTTGAAATTCATCCTCGCCCATGAAATAAATTTCTCTAAACCTTTTAGTAGCCACCTCGCGCCAATCACAGACGAGGATGTTATAGTCATATCGTCCATGTATGCTCTTATTGGAGGTTGCCGTTGACCACATCTTGTTAAAGGACGTCTGTATTCTATTTCCGCAGCCTTTATGACCATGGCTTAGGAAAAGAGGGTAGCTGAGATGGTGCGTCCTGTTATAATGCCTCTTTCCAATCTATGTTATGCAGTTGTTGTGTTGCCTCCTGCTGCTGTTTTCATTTTGAAATTATTATTAGGTTGGTGCAAAAATAATGTCGGTTTTTGACCTTAAAAAATACGTCAAAAACCGACATTATTTTTGCACCAACCTAATATAATAGTCCACTATGGTCTCTATGATTTTGGCGGGAACGTGATGGCTTTTTTTAAGTATTCTTCTACCAACTTATAGGCGTTCTTAAGGTCCAGCCACAGGAAAGCAATATCGCCCTTATGTGATTTCACGTCTTTTAGCATCTGCGTAATAACACCTGTCTGTTCTATGCACCCCGGTATGCCTGGGACACCTCCTTTTTTGGAAGTTGATCAACAGCCAATCGCAATGATGGGAGCTCTATTTTAAATTGTTTACGGGGGATTTTTATTCTTTCTATTCTGTATGTGGTTATTGTTCGGATACTCGGAATGTAATTATGTGTTTTCTTGTTTGTTTTTTAATTTTTTTTCCTCCCTTAAATTTCATCTCCCTAGCTGATAATTACTGTAATTAAAAAAAAATAATAATAGCTATTTTACAATAATTAGGACATTCATTTTTGTAGTTATGAATGCACGAGTTTATGTTGTTTTTTACATGGAGAGGTAAGAAATTTATTATTATTATTATTATTATTATTATTATTATTATTATTATTATTATTATTATTATTCAATTCATCAAGTAACAGGGTGAATTTTTTCGTGTTAAATTTATGCGTGAACTTAAAGGATTTGTTTTGAATATCATTCTTTTGAATGTATATTATTTATGTCTTTGACTAAAATGAGAATGTCATCTACATATCTTAGATAGTGGGAGTTATTTTGTGGTATTAAGTACTTTATTTTCTACACTAGTCATGTAGATATTGCTAAACGTTAGTCCAAGATGGGAACCCATGGACGCACCATCGCATTGTTCATATACATTATTTTAGTGTCCATAAAAAAGAAAAATCTGTGGTGCAAATCAATGTCCGAATGTGTGGTACAATGAGATCGGTAGAACATCAAAACTCCTTGTAACACCAAAGATGAAGAGAAGACAAAGATTATGGTAGCATTCACCGACTAAAACAAACAAGACCGTCCAGAAAGAGATGCAAGAGATTCCTAAGTCGTCTGGCGGCGGGGGCTGAAGCCAATGCCGATTTTATTGAATTAATTTATTCTTTAGTATTTCAAGATATTTTTTTGTGTCATTTAGGTAAATCTATCTGTTAAAACGAGATATCAGTATGAATATAATTTCTGAGTAATTTAGACGACAATTTATCCATCGCACTCTCTCTTTCTCTCTCTCACTATATATATATATATATATATATATATATATATATATATATGAGAAGAGATCAACAAAATATACCATAATGAGACACAATCAATCATGCATATACAACCAGAGAAATTTATATATATATATAAAATATCATTTTGTTTTGCGTAGGAACCAATTATGCGCTCCAGTAAAAAATCAATGAACTTTTCATCGGAAAGCCTTCCAGGTCTTCAGGTCTTCTTTGAGTCGAAAAAAAACAAAAAAACAAAAAAAAAAAAAAAAAAACAGATCCAAAATAAAAAAATAAATACCTTCAATAGGAAAATAAGTTTCTCATCATGGAAATTACACATCTTTCGTCAATCTCGAACTTTGGCATCTTCTTCCCTTTTTATATTTAGTGTTCATTTCCCACCAAAAACGTGGAGTGACTGGCAGAGGAAGATCATCGAATCTTCCGCCTGTCTGTAAAGCGAGGTCTTGTATTCATTTTCTTATTGTGTAACAGGTAATCATCTTCTCTTGAGATAGCAGCACAGAAAGACATATTTAAGAACGGGAAAGAAAGAGAAAAGAATGAAAGAAAGAAAGAAAGAAGGAAAGGTTGATGATAAGGAGGGAGAACTATAGATAGGAAGAAAGACAAAAAAAGAAAAAAAGAAAGGAAAAAGTGATGATAGAGAAGGAGAACTAAGAAAGAAAAAAGAAAGAAAGAAAGAGAGAAAGGAAAGAGTGATGATAAAGAGAGGGGACTAAGAAAGAAAGAAAGAAAGAAAAAAGAAAGGAAGGAAAGAGTAATGCTAAAGAGAGAGAACTAAGAAAGGAAGTAAGAAAGGAAAAAGAAAGAAAGAAAAAACAGTGATGACAAAGAGAGAGAACTAAGAAAGAAAGAAAGAAAGAAAGAAGTAAAAAAGAAGGAATAAAAGAAAGGAAGGTAATGTTAAAGAGGGATAGCAAAGAAAGGAAGAAAAAGAAAGAAAAAAAGAAAGGAAGAAGGTAAGAGTAATGATAAAGAGGGAGAACTAAGAAAGAAACAAAGTGTAATGATAAAGGTATTGAATAAAGATAGCAAAAAAAGTGATAATAAAGATAAATAAAGAGTAATAATAAATGGGGAGAAGAAAGAAAGAAAGAAAAAAGAAAGAAAGAAAGAAAGAAAAAAGGAAAGAGTGATGCTAAAGAGAGAGAACTAAGAAAGGAAATAAGAAAGGAAAAAGAAAGAAAAAAGAATGATGACAAAGAGAGAGAAATAAGAAAGAAAAAAGAAAGAAACAAACAAACAAGAAGGAAAAAAGAAGAGTTAAAGAAAGGAAAGTGATGTTAAAGAGGGAGTACAAAGAAAGGAAGAAAAAGAAAGAAAGAAAGAAAGAAAGATAGAAAGAAGGAAAGAGTGATGATAAAGAGAGGGAACAAAGAAAGAAAGAAAGAAAGAAAGAAAGGAAAGAGTGATGATAAAGAGAGGGAAATAAGAAAGAAAGAAAGAAAGAAAAAAGTAAGGAAGGAAAGAATAACGCTAAAGAGAGAGAACTAAGAAAGAAAGTAAGAAAGGAAAAAGAAAGAAAGAAAAAAAGAGTGATGACAAAGAGAGAGAACTAAGAAAGAAAGAAAGAAAGAAAGAAAGAAAGAAGTAAAAAAGAAGGAATAAAAGAAAGGAAGGTAATGTTAGAGGGATAGCAAAGAAAGGAAGAAAAAGAAAGAAAAAAAGAAAGAAAGAAGGTAAGAGTAATGATAAAGAGGGAGAACTAAGAAAGAAACAAAGTGTAATGATAAAGGTTTAGAATTAAGATAGCAAAAAAGTGATAATAAAGATAAATAAAGAGTAATAATAAATAGGGAGAAGAAAGAAAGAAAGAAAAAAGAAAGAAAGAAAGAAAGGAAAGAGTGATGATAAAGAGGGAGACCTAAGAAAGGAAGAATGTGTTACGATAAAGGGTTAGAATTAAGATAGAAATAAAGAGTGATGATAACGAGAAAGAACGAAAGAGTAATGATAAATAGGGAGAAGAAAGAATGAGAGAAAAAAGAAAGAAAGAAGAAAGAAAGAGTGACGATGAAGAGTGAGAACTAAGAAAGAAAGAAAGAAAGAAAGGAAGTAAAGAAAGAAAGAAAGAAAGAAAGAAAAAAGAAAGGAAGGAAAAATGGAAGGAAGAAAGAAAAAAGAAAGGAAAGAACGGAAGGAAGGAATGAAGGAAGGAAGGAAGGAAGGAAAGAAAGAAAGGAAGAAAGAAAGATAGAAAGAAAGAAAGGGAGAAAGGAACGAAGGAAGAAAGAAAGAAAGAAAGGAGGGAAGGAAGGAAGGAAGAAAGAAAAAAGAAAGGAAGGAAAAAAGGAAGGAAGGAAGAAAAAGAAAGGAAAGAACGGAAAGAAGGAAGGAAGGAAGGAAGGAAGGAAGGAAGGAAAGAAAGAAAAGAAGAAAGAAAGATAGAAAGAAAGAGAGGGAGAAAGGAACGAAGGAAGAAAGAAAGAAAGGAAGGAAGGAAGGAAGGAAGGAAGGAAGGAAGGAAGAAAGAAAAAAGAAAGGAATGAAAATAGAAAGAAAGTTTTTTTCCCCAATAGAATGTGTCAGTCTACCGTCTGTCCATGCCCTGAACGTCGCTGTCGCATCTGGCCTGGTGCTTTTGTATGCATTTCGATATATTTGAGAATATATAAAGAAGAATTTACAATGTAATTGGTCCTAAACTGGGACCATGGATTCGGTTAGGTAGTTTCCCTGTGCCTTTTCTATAAATATTTTTCATGATTATTTTTCAAATCATCCTTCCTCTTTGCAACCTTAACATTATGAATGTTAAATTTCTATTAAATTGATGACAAGGTCTTATCATCTTCCAGCTGAAATGCTTAGATAGAACCGTAATATCTTCTCTCGTATTTCTCTAGATTTATTTCTTTGCTTTTTTATTTATTTATACTTTGTATTATTTTTACTTTCTGTATTTGTAATCTTCAAGATATATATCTCAACTTTGCATTTTCTACTCTCATTCACACATACACACACGCATACATATACATATATATATATATATATATATATGTATATATATATGTGTGTGTGTGTGTATATATATATATATATATATATACTTTTAACTTGTGCTATATTTATGGGATAAAGTGCTTAATATCAGAGATAGACCGTATGTATATATAAAAGTGAACATTGAAGTTAACACTTAGAAGCGACAGACAGTTTCATGCTAGATGCAATCGTCAGGCAACGCGTAGTGGGTTTTTCTCGAATATTTATATATATAGGTCAGTGGTGCATTGTGGGTAGTCCATTCTGACGGTTATTTTGGTGGGAGTGGGTTATTTATTTAGGTGAATTTATGTTATTTGTTTTTTTATGTTATATATATATATATATATATATATATAAATATATATATATATATATATATATATAAAGGGAAGAGTTTATAGTAGTTCCAACGAGGGAAAAGTGTGTTTAATAAAAAGAAGAGAGAAACTGCAAACGTTTGTGGTTGTAATGCGAATTTAAAAAAATTACATTATACTTTATTTTCCATAATTTTGCTACACGTATTTCTGGTCTCTCGATCTCCATCAGGCAAAGAGTGGATATTTCAACATATTATTAAAAGGAATTAATTCTTCTTATGTTTTTCGATGTTAAATATTGTCGATATTCTCAGACAATTATTATTAGACCAATATATACACACATTCACGTAACTCATTTTTTCGCTTTTGATCTGAGGAAGCATGAACGGCAAAATGTATAATCGTATACATTTCGGAACAATATACTTTCGTGAACGTTTGCCAGTTGTCAATAATATACATAATTAGATAAATTAAATATAAATATATATATATATATATATATATATATATATATATATATATTATGCATCGGAAAATAATTCATATTTATCTGTATTTCACTCATTTCAACCGTCATTTAACTCCTCTCTTTATAACTTCTCTCTGTTAAATTTTAATCCCCACTTCATCTTTAGACCTTCCTGTTCTTCTCTCATCTCTTACCCCTCCCTATAGCTTTCATTTACTTCTCACATTCGTCCCCCATTCTCATAAATACTCTCACTAAATTTTATTTTTTATTCCCGGAGTTGTTTTTTCTGTTTTCTTTTTGGATTTTTAGGTCTGATGAATTGGATCGTATTTACGATTCCAATGGAATAAATTATGATCATGGAATATTAGTGTTTAAGCCTTTTTATTATATCCTTACTCTATCCTGGACATTGGGTTCTACCTGGATTCTATCCTCTTGGAATTATTTTTTATACAAATATATATGTACGTATATATATATATATATATATATATATATATATATATATATATATATATATATATATATATATGCATATCCTTCCTGTTCTTCTCCTGTTCTTCTCTCGTCTGTTACCCCTCCCTAGGGCTTACATTTACTCTAGCATTCGTCACACACTCTCATACATACACTCTCACTAAATTCTATTTTTTATTCCCGGAGTTGTTCTTTTCCGATTTCTTTTTGAATTTGTAGGTCTGATGAATTGGATCGTATTTACGATTCCTATGTAATAAATTATAACCATGGAATATTAGTGTTTAAGCCTTTTCATTACATATATATATATATATATATATATATATATTTATGTATGTGTGTGTATATGTGTGTGTGCATGTGTGTGTAATGTATATAATATAAATACATTTTTTATAATATATTTTATAACTTCAAACGTTATTCCAGTGGATACTTCGTATTTGAAATAGACGCCCCATTTTTTATTTGTTAAACAGTTCGTATAACGTTTATCGGCCTAAGCATTTGCGAAATCGTAGTAAAGAAAATGTATTCTCCGGCAGTAATCGAACTAGTGTTCCCCTTTGGAGGATTAACGGTTGTTAATCCTACAAAAAAAAAACTTCTTTAGAAAGATGCTTTAGAAACTTCTTTGTTTAAGTTTTATTCCTGGAACTGAGCAGATATGGGCACTCGAGAAAAAAAAATAACAATCTGAGAGAAGGGGATGTGTTTTACTAAAAAGTCCTTAGTGGTTGAGCGATAAAATATTTCGGATCAAATGGGGGTAGCTACCGTATCGTACGATTTCTGGCAGCATATTTCGCAGAAATATGCTATATATGCTATATATTTCGCTGTCTTCTGAAGAAATGGAATACTAGATTTTCTTCCTATTTTCTTAATTCAGGACCTTAAGTTCGGGAGTATAGACGCCCCCAATACCTCAGTGATAACTGGGACAATAATGGCGTCATATATTTAGGCAATTTCTACAGCTCGTCTCTCTTTATTTCTCTTAACTCATCCTCTTCCTCTTCGTCCTCCTCCTTCTTCTTTATTGTGTCTTTTGATAAAAAAAACTATCTGGTTCGATGCTCTCCTCAACCATAAAAAACGGTTGATTGATTGATTCATTCGTTCATATTCTACGGCTTATCAACCCTTGTTTTTTGGGGATAATAATAGTTCAGTGATACCAGTCTAATAATTTACCCGTAGCTGGAAAGAAGTAGTGAATTCATACCTAATCAGAGTTTGATAAACAAACAAAAAATTAAAATATGGATACAAAGTGGGGGGCCATATTCACATTACAAGCACTATATAAACTGATCCCTCACTTTGAAACCACTCTAGTTTCTATACATCTGTATGCTAGAGAATGCAAATAAATCTAAAACACATACCTGTGTAGCTAATCAGTATTTCATTGATTGATTGATTCGTTTTTGCGTCTTATCAACCCTTTGTATGTTATTTAAAGTCAGAAAATATTTATAGATTATAACAATCTTGTTTGAGATATTAATGGTTTCGCCCCACTAATTAACCCATAGCCTGGGGGGAGAGTTGGATTCATACCTTTGCCGAAGGTTTTTACTGTAACTGAATATAACGAACACAACGAGAATTGGAACTCAGCTATCTGATTAACAGTTTGAAGACATTATCCAGTACACCATCCACACATCCAAGATTACAGTACCTACTATTTCAAAGTAGTCACCCATCTACGTACTGACCAACTTTGACATTACATAACTTCGTTGTTCGTACTGGTGCTCGTAAGCCTTACACACAACAGGAGAATATTAAAAAGAATTTAGTCATGTATTATATTGCTATCAAGTGAATACAACCATTTTTCTTTTTTTTACAAATTTTGGACACTTAGTGTTCGAAAAATGTAATACGATGTTTCTTTATTTAAAAAAAAATTAAGTTCTCATAACTTTATAACTTCTATGATGTTAACGATACAACCTCTCAAATTTTCAAAGGACGCTCTAACCATGATGCTTGTATTCGTCGTACGGAGCACCGAGAACAAGGCAAGAAATAAAAAACAGGAAACTGAATCAAAATAGCCGAGCTTTTATTTGCAAATAACTTAACAGGATTATGAAAGTATTTAACAATAAAAAAGAAGATATAAATTAACAATTCTCATTTTTATTCATTTTTGAATCGAACATTGAGGACCTTTAATTCTATAATAATAATAATAATAATAATAATAATAATAATAATAATAATAATAATAATTCAAGACATTCAAGAAAGGTAGAATTACAGAAACACCCTCAATAGATTTAGATTTTGTCACAAAGATTAGGGAATTGGAGCATGAAGAAGCTTATAAGTACCTAGGAATTAGCGAAGGAGATGGCATACAACACCCCCAAATGAAAGAAAAAATAAGAAAAGAGTACTACAGACGTGTACGTCTGATACTAAATACTGAACTAAACTCAAAAAATAGAATATCAGCTATAAACACATTGGCTGTCCCAGTGGTGCATTACAGCTTTAATGTCCTTAACTGGACCATAGCTGAAATTAAGCGAATGGACGCCAAAACGAGAAAGCTTCTCACTTGCTATCGCATGCATCATCCCAAAGCTGATGTTGATCGTCTGTATGTGCCCAGATCCGAAGGAGGCAGAGGATTAGTTCAACTAGAACTGTCCTACAAAACTACAACAATTGGCCTCCAAAAATACTTGGAAACTACAGAAGACTGGATGATGGTATGCGTCAAGGAACATGAAAGTAGTAAGCGTCTTTACTCCGTAATGAAAGAAGCCAACAAATTCAAACTGGAGCTTCAAATGGGCGTAGAGATGCAACTACAGCACAATACACCGGCTGAAACTGCAAAATACTTGAAAAAGACAGCAAAGACGAATGCAACCGACCAGATACAGAAGCGATGGCAAGATAAACCGCTTCATGGCCAATACTCTGCCCGTATCAACCAAGCTGATGTAGACAAAACCCGTAGCCATCAGTGGCTACGCAGTGCAGGGTTGAAAGCGGAAACTGAAGGTTTTATCCTTGCTGCGCAGGACCAATGCTTGCTAACTAGGAATTATCAAGCACATATACTAAAATATTGTGTCAGCCCA
>OZ010604.1:72631668-72731668 GCA_963932145.1 Acanthosepion lycidas | reverse complement strand
TTTATCTTTGATAATGGCTTATGTAAGCCGAAAGCTTAGATTGGATTTAAACATGTATCAATATGGTGATTTCCTCTCGTCTTTCAATGATAATGTTATTAAGCTTATCAGCCAATATGAAAGGAACTTACTTAAAATAAATAGACAAAACTTGTCTATATTATTTAATGAAACATGCATCAATATATATATATATATATATATATATATATATATATATATATGACCTGCTGCCTTGTAAATAGTAAGGGTGTCGTAAGGCCTCACAAGTATCAACCTGCAGTTGAGAAGACCATCCTTAGGCATTGATAGAAACATCAAACCAATCTTTGTATGGCTTGTATTGAGTTTCCGAAAGACGCTTCAATCATGGATCCTGGAAACACTCCAGATGTTCGGTATAGCAGACCATAATATACTGTTCTCAATAACAGTATGAGCGTTTGGAAAACTCGTTTGCATTCAAATAATGAATATTTTGGTGATGCGATGACGAAGAAAGTTTTTTTTTCAAAGCGACTTATTCTTAATCATGTTATTTGTCATGCCGTTCATAGAAATTTCTGTGACAGTCTGGATGGAAGCTGTTTGCAAAATCTTGGAATCAGGTCTGTACCCTATTGAAATGCAAACAATTCAGTAATGATGTAGGAATCCAATTCCGGATTTCCAAGTCTGATGAGCTGGCTATGAAGATAGGAAGGAATGCGGGTTTGTTGTGGCATTCAAAAAACACTTGAAGGCGTCATGACAGAGCCAAATGAAAGCGAAACAAAATACCTTAGTATCCCCAAACATGAATCGGTGTTTCCCGGCCGTATGACCGTGAAACACCGATTCTCGTACGATCAGCGAAGTTAAGCAACGTCGAGCCTGGTTAGTGTAATCCTTAGAAATTTCAATTTTGTCATTCTGATTGTAAGTATACGTCCTTTTTTGTTTCTAGTTCCCTTAAAGTTTAATCTGTACAAATATGTTCAATCTGTGGTGGTCTTAGAATCTACCTAGATG
Organism: Acanthosepion lycidas; assembly: GCA_963932145.1. Lineage (NCBI taxonomy): Eukaryota > Metazoa > Mollusca > Cephalopoda > Sepiida > Sepiidae > Acanthosepion > Acanthosepion lycidas. The sequence goes on along the minus strand of OZ010604.1, from coordinate 72,730,657 downwards.
GGTGTCTTTGGGGAATTCTAGACGCTGTATGAGTGGAAATACGGATGGTGTAATGGATAAAGATTGTTGGTTTGGATTGGTTTATTTTACGGCATATCAACTTCAATGAGTTATTTAATGCCGACAAAATTTTTATTGCTGGTAATATATTTTATCTATCTATCTATCTATCTATTGGTTTGGTTTGATCTGATTTACAGCATATGAACCATAATGGGTTATTTAATCCCGACAAGATTTTTACTGTTGGTAATAAATTTTATCTATCTATCTATCTATCTATCTATCTATCTATCTATCTATCTATCTATTGGTTTGGTTTGGTTTGGTTTGGTTTGATTTGATTTACAGCATATGAACCATAATGGGTTATTTAATGCCGACAAGATTTTTACTGTTGGTAATAAATTTTATCTATCTATCTATCTATCTATCTATCTATCTATCTATCTATCTATCTATCTATCTATCTATTGGTTTGTTTTATTTTATTTCACGGCATATCAACCTCAATGGCTTATTTAATGCCGCCAATTTTTCATTGCTGGTAATAATTTTTTTCAAAAATGTATTTCTACTAATATATATTTTTCCAATAATGTATTGCTCGTAATAATTTTACTTTCAAAAATATATTGCTGCTAATATTTTTTCCTTCGATCATGTCCTCCTGGTAATATTTTCTCCTTCAAAGATGTATGGCCGAAAACTGGAAATATGTTTTAAAAAATGTATTGCTGGTAATTCTTTTACAATGTATACTGGTATTAAAATCTATTGCTACACTTTCATAGTGTTTTGACCCCTATTTACCCATAGCTGGGACCATAACAGGTGATATTATACAGTGTCAGGTTGGACCTGGGAACACCAGCAATTAAGAGGTGGTCCCACGCTCCATTAAAGTATCCTAATCAAAGGCCTTACTATTGGATGTAATTTATCGTCTTATCCATGATGAGAAGACTCCTTTGAAAAATTGAAGCACATTGACCTGAAAATAAGTGTCGAAAGTGTAATGATGGCAAACTCCCCACACACCGGGAAGAAAGATTAAGTACGAAAGCGATAGCGAGAATCGCCTACCGTACTACAGATGACTCGATTTCTGCAGAGAAACAAGAAGATGCGAGACATGTAATCAATGTCTGTAACAAGACTGGTACAGGTTAAAAAAAATAAACGACATGGCAGAGATTCGCCTTCACTTAGGCTGACTCTTGTGCAAAATATATGACTCCGACGTGTCTGGCAAAAGGTACGATCACGTACTCTTGAGAGTAATGGAAGCAGAAAGCGAGTCAGAGATAGTCTGGGCATATGATTTTCAAACAGATCGACTTATTAAATACCGAAGACCAGATATAATGGCCGTCACCACAATTGGAAATGAATGCAAAATATTTGATATGGCCTATAACTGCAGACTATAATATAACAATATAATATAATATGATATAATATAATATATGATATATGATATAATATGATATAATATGATATGATATAATACAATATAATATGATTTAACATAACATGATATAATATAATATCATATAATATGATATGATGTAATAGAATATAACATATGATATTATATAATATATGATATAATATAATATATTATAATACAATATATTGTGATATAATATATAATATCATATGATATAATACAATATCATATGTTAGAATATAATAAGATATAATATAACAATAAGAAAATACAAAATATCAGCAACTATCCCTAACTGCACCGTGTGACCTATACCCGCTATCAATAACTTAACAATGTCTCCACTAGCCCTATCCCTATCTCCACCGTCCCTTCACGAGCCGCTATCCATACCTCCACCGTGCCTCCACTAGCCGCTATCCATAACTCCACCATGCCTCCACTAGCTGCCTAGCTGCTATACATCACTCCAACATGCCTCCACTAGCCGCTATCCATAACTTCACCATGCCTAATCTAGTCACTATCCATAACGCCACCATGCCTCCACGAGCTGCTATCCATAACAACACCTTGCCTCCACTGGCTGCTATCCATAACTCCACCGCGCCTCCACGGGGGGCTTCCATAACATCACCGTACCTCCACTAGCTGCTATCCATAACTCCACCAAGCCTCCACTATCTGCTATCCATAACTCCACCTTGCCTGGATTAGATGCTATCTATAACTCCACCGTGCCTCCACTAGCTGCTATCCCTAACTCTACCGTACCTCCATTAGCTGCTATCCATAACTCCACCATGCCTCTACGAGCTGCTATCCATAACTACACCTAGCCTCCACTAGCTGCTATCCATAACTCCACTATGCCTCCACTAGCCGCTATGCATAACTCCACCGTGCCTCCACTAGCTGCTATCCATAACTCCACCATGCCCCCGCGAGCTGCTATCCATAACTCCACCGTGCCTCCACTATCTGCTATCCATAACTCCACCATGCCTCTACGAGCTGCTATCCATAACTACACCTAGCCTCCTCTAGCCGCTATCCATAACTCCACCGTGCCTCCACTAGCCGCTATCCATAACCACCATGCCTCTACGAGCTGCTATCCCTAACTCCACCGTGCATCCACTAGTCGCTATCCATAACTCCACCTTGCCTGCATTAGCTGCTATCTATAACTCCACCGTGCCTCCACTAGCTGCTATCCCTAACTCTACCGTACCTCCATTAGCTGCTATCCAAAACTCCACCATGCCTCCACTATCTGCTATCCATAACTCTTCCATGCCTCTACGAGCTGCTATCCATAACTACACCTAGCCTACACTAGCTGCTATCCATAACTCCACTGTGCCTCCACTAGCCGCTATCCATAACTCCACCGTGCCTCCACTAACTGCTATCCATAACTCCACCATGCCCCCGCGATCTGCTATCCATAACTCCACCGTGCTTCCACTAGCTGCTATCCATAACTACACCTAGCCTCCACTAGCTGCTATCCATAACTCCACTGTGCCTCCACTAGCCGCTATCCATAACTCCACCGTGCCTCCACTAGCCGCTATCCATAACTCCACCATGCCTCTACGAGCTGCTATCCCTAACTCCACAGTGCCTCCACGAGCCGCTATCCATAACTCCACCGTGCCTCCACTAGCTGCTATCCATAACACCATCATGCCCCAACGAGTCGCTATCCATAACTCCGCCTTGCCACTACGAGCTGCTATCCATAACTACACCTAGCCTCCACTAGTTGATATCCATAACTCCACCGGGCCTCCACTAGCTGCTATCCTTAACACCATCATGCCCTCACGAGTGGCTATACATACCTCCACCATGCTACCACAAGCCACTATCCCTAACTCCATCGTGCCTCCACGAGCAGCGATCCATAACTCCACCGTGGCTCCACTAGCTGCTATTCATAACTCCACCATGCCTCTATGAGCTGCTATCCGTAACTACACTTAGCCTCCACTAGCTGCTATCCATAACTCCACTGTGCCTCCAATAGCCGCTATCCATAACTCCACCGTGCCTCCACTAGCTCCTATCCGTAACTCCACCATGCCTCTACGAGCTGCTATCTATAACTACACCTAGCCTCCACTAGTTGCTATCCCTAACTCCACCGCGCCTCCATGAGCCGCTATCCATAACTCCACCGTACCTCCACTAGCTGATATCCATAACACTATCATGCCCCCACGAGTCGCTATACATAACTCCACCATGTCACCACAAGTCACTATCCCTAACTCCACCATGCCTTCACGAGCCGCTATCCATAACTCCACCATGCCTCTACAAGCTGCTATCCATAACTACACCTAGCCTCCCCTAGCTGCAATCCATAACTCCACCGTGCCTCCACTAGCCGCTATCCATAACTACACCTAGCTTCCACTAGCTGCTATCCATAACTCACCTGTGCCTCCACTCGCCGCTATCCATAACTCCACCGTGCCTCCACTAGCTGCTATCCATAACTCCACCATGCCTCTACGAGCTGCTATCCATAACTACACCTAACCTCCACTAGCTGCTATCCCTAACTCCACCGTACCTCCATTAGCTGCTATCCATAACTCCACCGTGCCTCGACTAGCTGCTATCCATATCTCCACCATGCCTCTACGAGATGCTATCCATAACTACACCTAGCCTTCACTAGCTGCTGTCCATAACTGCACTGTGCCTCCACTAGCCGCTATCCATAACTCCACCGTGCCTCCACTAGCTGCTATACATAACTCCACCATGCTCCCTTGAGCTTCTATCCATAACTCCACCGTGCCTCCACTAGCTGCTACACATAACACCATCATGCCCCCACGAGTCGCTATACATAACTCTACCATGCCACCACAAGCCTCTATCCCTAACTCCGCCATGCCTCCACGAGTCGCTATCCATAACTCCACCATGCCTTTACGAGCTGCTATCCATAACTACACCTAGCCTCCACTAGCTGGTATCCCTAACTCCACCGTACCTCCATTAGCTGCTATCCATAACTCCACTGTGCCTCCACTCGCTGCTATCCATAACTCCACCGTGCCTCTACGAGCTGCTATCCATAACTACACCTAGCCTCCACTAGCTGCTATCCATAACTCCACTGTGCCTCCACTAGCCGCTATCCATAACTCCACCGTGCCTCCACTAGCTGCTATCCATAACTCCACCATGCCCCCGCGAGCTTCTATCCATAACTCCACCGTGCCTCCACTAGCTGCTATCCATAACTCCACCATGCCTCTACGAGCTGCTATCCATAACTACACCTAGCCTCCACTAGCCGCTATCCATAACTCCACCGTGCCTCCACTAGCTGCTATCTATAACTCCACCATGCCCCCGCGAGCTTCTATCCATAACTCCACCGTGCCTCCACTAGTTGCTATCCCTAACTCCACCGTGCCTCCACGAGCCGCTATCCATAACTCCACCGTGCCTCAACTAGCTGCTATCCATAACACCATCATGCCCCCACGAGTCGCTATACATAACTCCACCATGCCACCACATGCCACTATCCCTAACTCCACCGTGCCTCCACGAGCCGCTATCTATAACTCCATCGTATTATAACGTTCAGAATCAGAATGACCCCGGGATTGAAAGATGTCAGCATAAATGTTTTTGAAATTGCCAGACATTTAGCATTTCGTGGGGTTTTTATCCAAATTTAAATCTCACACACACACACACACTTTATCTCTCTCTCTCACACACTTTCTCTCTCTTTCTCACACACACACACACACACACACTTTTTCTCTCTTTCTCACACACAGACTTTCTTTCTCTCACACACACACACTTTCTCTCACTTTCTCTCACACACACACACTTTCTCTCTCTCTCTCTCTCACACACACAGACTTTCTCTCTCTTTCTCACACACACACAATTTCTCCCTCTCTCTCACACACACACTTTCTCTCTCTCACGCACACACACTTTCTCTCTCTCTGACACACACACACACCTCCTCTCTCTCTCTCTCACACACACACACTCTCTCTCTCTCTCTCTCTCACACACACACACACCCACACTTTCTCTCTGTTTCTCACACACACACACTTTCTCTCTGTTTCTCACACAGACACAGTTCCTCTCTTTCTCTCTCTCTCTCTCACACACACACACACACACACACACTTTCTCTCTCTCTCTTTCATACACCCACACTTTCTCTCTCTCACATAGACACACAGATATGTACAGGGTGCGATGAGTAAATTGTCGCTCTTTTATATTTTTGATTTCGTATCTACGCGTTGTTTTTATTTAATTTATTTCGTCGACTGCACCGTATAGTAGGGTCAGTTGGGCACTGTCGGTGAGAAATCGAGTACCATGACGGAATTCACAAAGCGTCCTGTTTGGCATTCGCACCGCAAGCTGCAATACGAACATTTCAGAGTGTTTCGGTGTCAATCCGAGGAGAGTGCAGAGAATTCGGAAAGAGTTAGATGAGTCTAATTGTGATTACGAAGATACGGTAGCTCGGAAAAATCTTGCTGATCGTTCTGACACACGAATTTGTTGGTGACGGCCTCAGATTCAACACAGAGGTCAACATCAAGTGCCTTGAGGAGGTAGTGCTGCCCTGGGTCAAGAGGGTGACTGCTGGAAGATCCTATATCTGGAAACAGCATTCTGCACCATGCCACACAAGCAAGAGAACCCAGTCATGGATGTCAGACAATTTCTGCGACCATAACTGGGCACCAAACTTTCCCGACTGCGACCTCCTTGATTATTATGTGTGGGTCACAGTTGAGCGAGGGACCAACGCCAAAGACGAACCGAAGGTATGGACTAAGGCAGCATTCGCCATCTTAAACAAGGAGACGACGACCCAGAAGATTTACACGAGGTTCCGAAGTCGTCTAATGGCCGTGGTTGATGTATATCTGTTAAAATGAGATGTCAGTGTTGATTTTTTCGGAATTTACACGACAATTTACATAGCATCCTGCGCGCACACACACACACACAAACACACACACACACACACACACATATATATATATATATATATATATATATATATAAAGAGAAAAAGAGAGAAAGTGAAAGAGAGATAGAAAGAGGCAGAGATAGGGGGGAGAAAGGAACAGATAGAAGAATGGGGTATGAGAAAACGAACGAAAAGTCTCTGTACTTTCCTTTGTCCCCCCTCTCTCTCCCGCTATCTGTCTATCTATCTATCTGGAGAGACAGGGGGAAAGACAAAATCCAGATTCTATCAATGTCTCTCTCAATTTATACATACATACATACATATATATATATATATATATATATATATATATGTTGGGAGAAAGAGTTAGGAACAGAAAGAGGTTGAGAGACAGAGAGAGGGGGAGGGAGAGAGAGAGGGAAGGAAGGAGTAGTTCCCCTCTTTATATCTGCATACTTATGGATGTTTGTTACAGATATGACACAACTTTGGGTGCAGATACGACAGTTTGAAAGGAAAATAAAGAAATGTGACTATACAATGATAACAACGGCACTGTTTTCGATAAGAAGATTTTAATATCCGGTCCCAACGTCAGGCTTCCCTCGGTTTGGAACCCGGATGGAGTGGGGCATGTCGGGGTAAAAAGAACCAGAACCGAGAACAAAGATATATATATATATATATATATATATATATATATATATATATATATATATATATATATATATTATCATATTTACATATGCATATATATACTTACATATTTACATATATATACATATACATATATACTCACCTATATATACATATATATATATATATAGAGAGAGAGAGGACGAAGGAAGCAAAGAAAGACGTTACACACACACATACATATATATATATATATATATATATATATATATGCACATACCTTTCCTTATTTATTGCTTCTGATTCTTCATATATATATATATATATATATATATATATATATATATATATAAAAGAGAGAGAACTGTGTATACGTTTAAATACAATATTATATTCTTATTCTTATTATATTCTTATGTAGATATCATATATACTAGTGTATCATGTGCCCAGTGCGACCTAATTTTGAAGCCCATTTGATTACACCAAATGGATATGTAGTATCGTCAATGGTGTAGTCCTAGGCAGCAGTACATACGCTAATTTCTATCTCGTGTATGATACGACCCGCTTAAAATTAGCTTCAGAATAAGCTCTGCAAAAATCGTGGGATACGCGAGCATATATAGCATATGGAAACACAGACGCTATATCTTTTAATGTGGATCTAAATATTCCTTGTTTTAAATTTTTTTTAGGCAAATTATCTACTTATATGCATATTTTTTTTTTCTGTGATTATATAATATTATGAAGTCTGGCTGATCGTTACCAACTTTAACTTTCCGCTGAGATGATTTGCTAATCCCTCTTGCAGGTGCCTGCTCTGGTGTATTTGTGTTTCATCAACACCAACACTACCAACATGCGTGACGAGCAATTGAATAACACAATACACTAAAATGCTTAGATGACTATTAACTTAGTGCTCTAAAAATTTCCTTCGCAAGGTTTTGGTATAACTTTCAGACCCTTCGCAAGTTAGGATCGTCTCCAAAAAAATGATATTATCCCCCATGGTAAGACTCTGACCCAGCTCCTAATGTCGGAATGAACAAGTATATATCTCTGTAGATGTGTGTGTATACAAGATTGTGAGTACATATGTGTAAGAAAAGAGGACCATACTTCTCTATAGATACGTGGGTGTATCTGTGTATCTATAAGGTATATGTATGCGTGTGCACTTATTTCAATGTTTGGGTGTACACATATGCATGTGCTTTTCTGACAATATGTATATTTTCTTTGATGTATGTGTTCGCATATATACTCTTTTGTGTATATGTGTGTGAATTGTTACTTTATATGTGTGTTATAATGTGGGTATTATCTTTGGTACATGTGTTTATGCATACATATATAATACACACATACACACACGCACACACACACACACACACATATATATATATATATATATATATATATATATATATATATATATATATGTGTGTGTGTGTGTGTGTGTGTGTGTGTGGAGTCTGGGGAGGTATGTGTTTGTGTGTGTCCGTAAATGGATTTTAACTGGTGTGTATATCTATCTATCTATCTATCTATCTATCTATCTATCTATCTATCTATCTGTCTATCTATCTCTCTCTCTCTCTCTCTCTCTATATATATATATATATATATATATATATATATATATATATATATATATATATTCCAGTATATATGTCTGTGTCTGTTTCAGTAGAGGTTTGCTTGTGAAGATTCACATTTCTTTTTCGATTGGATTTTTTCTTTTCTTTCGTATAGCGCCTCAAGAAATAAAAATATCAATGAAAAGCAAAAACCAATAATGAACCTAATACACGATATATATATATATATATATATATATATATATATATATATATATATATATATATATACATATATATATATATACACACACACACACACACACACACACATATATATATATATATATATATATATATATATATATATATATTACCTATATGGGTATATTTAAACAAAGCTGTATTTATGGATTTACACTATGAGCAGTTTTTGCTTTTATTAAATTTATTTTTTGAAGATATTTTTTCGATAATAGAATTTTGTTCAGTTTTCTTTTAAGAGGTAACAGCCGGAGGAATTTATTCCCAAAAACTATTTGGAAATCATATATACTTCTTAAAAACAAAACAGTATAATAATAATAATAATAATAATAATAATAATAATAATAATAATAATAATAATAATAATAATAAAACAACAGCAACAACATCTTTAGTAATGTTTCCGGAGATTACGGATACTCACTATCAAGTTGTAAGATGTCAGTCCGAGAAGACCCTTAAAAATATACATATATATATATATTTGCACTTCCCAATAACTTCTGAAACGATGGAATACCAGGTTTGTTCAGATTTTCTCACTGTAAGACTTTAAATTCGGTTGTATAATGTAAACAACAAGACAAGGTTGCTAAGCTGTTAAAACGATCAATCAATTCATCGGGGGTATACACCCCAACGCCGGAAAGATAACTGGAACAGTATGAGCCTAAAAGTTACACAGGATAAAGGCGTTGGTTAGATCCAATGACAGGACCCAAAGAGTGTGAATTCAATGTCTGGTTAAGGCGGTGGAGAATTTGGAGAGGGGAATTAACAGGAGATAACTGATAACCGACATCTATTAGACATGGCACTTAGAACTAGAGCAGTCTAACCTAGCGAGCGAAATAAAAGGTTCAGTTCGAAATTCCAATCACCTGAAGAAGGCCGGAGCGTACAACGGCCGAAACGTTGTGATAAATATGGCAACAAAGACGCGGACTATAGTCCGAACACTAAATAGATTACTGTCTCAGCTACCTTTAAAAATGGTTTATTAAAGACGGTATGACAGAAGTAACACACACACACACACACACACACACACACACACACACACACACACACATATATATATATATATATATATATATATATATATGAAGAAATATAGTCTTAAGATGTGCTATATTTATGGGATAAAGTGCTCAATATCAGAGATAGACCGTGTGTAAATGTAAATGTGAACATAGAAATCAACACTTAGAGGCGACAGTCTGATCATGCTGGATGCAATCGTCAGGCCACGAGTGCTGTTATTTTTCTCGGTTAAAGTTTTTTTTCTTGCGTTAAATTAATTTGCTTGCTTTTATTTATATCTTTTTTTTCTTCTTATCTTATATATTTATTTTTTAATCGGTATTTTTATTAACGTAGTAATAATTTGTTCATATCATTTAATAGTTTTTTTTTGGTTTGCGAACTTAATTAAAGCTATTTATTCGATTTTGGGGTTGATTGTTGTAGTTTATTCTAACTATTATTTTGGCGGGAACAGTTTTTAATTTGTATTTATTTGGATTGTTAATTATTTGTTTTTTCTAACGGTAAGTTTATCGGGATTGGTTTATTTATTTATTTGGGTGAATTTCGGTCAATTTATTTTACTTGTTATTATTTATTTGTATATTTTCTCTTTTCGGTTTTCGATTTTTAAATAACGTAGTATTTTTTTTATCGTTATTTAACAGTTATAACTATTTTTGTTCGTCCAATTTTTTGGTTTGATTTTTATAGTCTAACTAATATTGTGGCCATAATGGTTTGCTAATTTGTTTATTATCTACTTCGCTGTTTTTTTTTTGTTTTATTATTATTCTATTTCGTCTATTCTAACAGGTGTGATTTGGTAATTTGTTTGGGTTAATTAATTTTGCTGATTTTATTGTCATTTTGGTGCATATGTACAAATTCTGTTTATCAATTTTTTTTTCAAATTTCCAAATAAGTTGTTCTGTGTCCTGGCCAGACCAGCAAATGTATTTTGTCCGAGCACTTTCCGTGCAAGTAGCGTAAATGCAGCGAGATGCTTGCCACATTCTGCCTGTTGGATAGGGGTTGAAGGATGGAGAATAGTTCACCACCCACATGGCCTTGGAGGCGCTTTTGAACTCTATCAAAGCTAACGAGTGAGGTCTGGGCAGCTTCCATCCAAATATAGCAACTGTACTCCATTTTGCGCCTGGTCTGGCTCTTGTAAACGTAGAGAATATCAGGAGGAGTCAAGTACTTACTGGAGCTGTAACGGGGAACCAACCATCTTACCTGCATTCTTAGCAATGGATCTTAGACATTATATCGAGTGGACATTATTCTTCTGAAGCGAGGTAAAACACAATTGGATTACACGAATTTGTCAGTCTGTAAAATATAAAAGAACATTAAGAATTTTCAATATTGAGTGTGACAATAACCGTTAACCAAATGTTACACCACAAATGCAATGGACGTCATTGACGATGACATCCTTTTGATGGAAGAGAAGGATAAGATGATTATTTGGGCGTTGACGACAGTGAAGACGACAAAGACATCGACTCCGCCGATAAATATGGATGAGACTTGTCATACGTCGCCATTTGACACGGCCAAGCAGTCAAGCAGATTAAAATGCGTTTAGTAAATTTTATTAATCAAACAATCATTGACGATGACATCCTTTTGATGGAAGAGAAGGATAAGATGATTATTTGGGCGTTGACGACAGTGAAGACGACAAAGACATCGACTCCGCCGATAAATATGGATGAGACTTGTCATACGTCGCCATTTGACACGGCCAAGCAGTCAAGCAGATTAAAATGCGTTTAGTAAATTTTATTATTCAAACAAATGTTTCGTTTTGCAGTTTAAAATATTAGTTGCATATTAGTTCCTATATAAAGAACTTTACCGATAACACAGAACAACGTATTTGGAAATTTGAAAAAAAAAATTGAAAAACAGAACTTTGTACATATGCACCAAAATGACAATAAAATCAGCAAAATTAATTAACCCAAACAAATTACCAAATCACACCTGTTAGAATAGACGAAATAGAATAATAATAAAACAAAAAAAAAACAGCGAAGTAGATAATAAACAAATTAGCAAACCATTATGACCACAATATTAGTTAGACTATAAAAATCAAACCAAAAAATTGAACGAAAAAAAATAGTTATAACTGTTAAATAACGATAAAAAAAATACTACGTTATTTAAAAATCGAAAACCGAAAAAGAGAAAATATACAAATAAATAATAACAAGTAAAATAAATTGACCGAAATTCACCCAAATAAATAAATAAACCAATCCCGATAAACTTACCGTTAGAAAAAACAAATAATAAACAATCCAAATAAATACAAATTAAAAACTGTTCCCGCCAAAATAATAGTTAGAATAAACTACAACAATCAACCCCAAAATCGAATAAATAGCTTTAATTAAGTTCGCAAACCAAAAAAAAAAAAAAACCTATTAAATGATATAAACAAATTATTACTACGTTAATAAAAATACCGATTAAAAAATAAATAAATAAATATATAAGATGAAAAAAAAAAATAAATACATATAAATAAAAGCAAGCAAATTAATTTAACGCAAGAAAAAAAACTTTAACCGAGAAAAATAACAGCACTCGTGGCCTGACGATTGCATCCAGCATGATCAGACTGTCGCCTCTAAGTGTTGATTTCTGTTCGGCTTTCATGTGCTATAAATGACGTAATGGTAGTTGTGACAAAGGGAAAAACGTCATAAAGGTTTACAAGATTGCTGTGGAGAACCATGATCGACCACATCTGAAGGGGCACAGCGCATAGAAGAAGAATATACGCAGGGGACACAGCTGGTAACCTATTTAACGAATCTTATGAATGGATGACAGGTGGGGACAAAGATGGCTTTTAAAGAATGAAATGTTACTCAGAGTTATAAGGTATAGGATGCTGTGGAGAGCCTTGATCGACCACGTCTTGACGAGAGATGATACACAGAAGAATATACGCAGGGGAAACAGCTGGTAACATATTTAACGAATCTTACGAATGGATGACAGAGGTAGGGACAAAGAGGTCTGTTAAAGAGTTAAAAGTTGCTAAGAATTACAAGGTATATTGTGCTGTGCAGAGCCTTGATCAACCATGTCCCAAATAGACACAGAAAAAAGAAGAATATGGCAGGCTTCAAAATTTGTTACTCATATCGTTCCATCTGTTCTATGCTATCATTCTTATTGTTATCCGGTAAGCAAGTTTCATTGTATTTGTCTAGCTCGACGCGTAGGACTTTGGCTAGACTGTCCAAACAAGAACAGCGCAATGAAATCTGGCTGGAAAACTAACAAGATGAACCTCGCTTTATTAGTTTTCACACTCGCACAATAACCATGAATCATCTCCCAGCAAGAGACGAGTGAATAAACAAAAACGTCATCACTTGTGCCAAAATGAAGAACAGCCTTAGCTTTTCTCCTTAAAACTTATTGAATATATTTTGAATTACATCAACTGGATTATGTAAGAACACACTATAAGCGTGTTATGCTTTGGAGTCGTAAGCAATTGTGTTTGGGTTGACAGCTGAATTTAATATATATATATATATATATATATATATATATATATATATATATATATATATATATATATATATATATATGTTACACCTCAGTGCGAGAGAGAGAGAGAGAGAGAAGAAACATCTTCGCCTTTGGGGAGAAAAGACACAGAGAAGTACAAGATGGGAGACGGGATTTGATCCTAGACAGATCACAATTCTGCCTTGGGTCACATACTCTAATTGTATCCCTTTTTGCTAGTTCTCTTGGGTCCTAATTTTTTGGAATTCCATCAATTGAATTATGTAAGCACACAAAATGAGCGTGTTATGCTTCGGAGTCGTAAGCAATTGTATTTGGGTTGACAGCTGAATTTAAATATATATATATATATATATATATATATATATATATATATATATATACACATATATATATATATATATATATATATATATATATATATATATATATATATATATATATACACATACAAGGATTTAAAATGACGGTGTTATGCTTTGGAGTCGTAAGTAATTGTTTTTGGGGTCGACAGCTGAATGTAAAAATATATATATATATCAGGAGACATCCTCGCGTCTTGGGAGAATAGACGCATAGAATTACGAGATGAGAGAAAAGATTTGATCGTAGACAGAGCAAAAATCTGCCTTGGGTCATATACTGTAATTGCAGTTCTTTTTATGAGTTCTCTTAAGTCCTAATATATTTATAATTACATCAATTGTATTATGTAAGAACTCAAAACGAGCGTGTTATGCTTTAGAGTCGTAAGCAATTGTGTTTGGGTCGACAGCTGAATTTAAAAAAAAATATATGAAGAGAAAACGTCCCCGCTTTTGGCGAGAAAAGCGTGTCAGGATCTCAATCCAGAAAGAGCGCACTTCCACCTTGGCTCATATCCTTTTGTCAAAGTTCTGTTAGGTCCTTCATGCAAATAAATTTTGCAAAAACAGTGTCAGGAGATGTTTCAATATGCAATAACCGAGGGAGCTCTTAATAAAAGTGGAGAGTTAAAAAAGGAGATTGGAAATAACTTAAAGAGTCAAATGACGCCTAATTAAAGAACGAGTTCTTCAGTAGTTCGATAAGGGCGTTCGATTATTTCTTTAAAAAAAATAAAGGAAAAAAAACGTCGGCTATTAAAGCATCTGAAATTATTCTAGTATATATACATACTACATATTTCATCCTATAATATATTATTTAGACAAGGTAGATAAAGAAAGCATGAAGAAAGAATTATTAAATGTAAGAATGGAGAATATAATAAATACTGATCTTAATAAAATGGTGCCTTAAAAAACCAGGTTAGATATCATTGATTAAAATGTGGAAAAAATTACATAGGATTGTCTTAATAATCACGGTGAGGTAGAAAATATCTATATAAAATCTATTAGGCACTAAAGGCTACTATGAATAAATACTATAGATTTAATTCTATTATATATATATATATATATATATATATATATATATATATATATATATATATATATGCTGCTGAAAAATTTATTTCGTTTGAGCTCTCTGGGGAGGAAATGTGGGTTTATAAATAGTAACTATTGCGGCTAATAATGCAAGACTCTTTGGTAAATCGAATCGAGTTCGCTCAGTCACTGTGTGTTTATCTAGAAATAAATACGCTGAAATTCACCTTTATCCCTGACGTGCGCCAAAGACTTAGGGGTAGAATCTCCCGACCCTCTCCAATTAAGTCGGGTTTCGATCCCAGCTAGAGACAACCGGACGTCTAGCCAACCTGAATGAGCTGTGATACAGCGAAACAGTGTGTCTGTGGATGACAATATATATATATATATATATATATATATATATATATATATGTGTGTGTGTGTGTGTGTGTGTGTGTGTGTGTGTGAAAATAATAAGACAGTGTCCAATGTAGTATAACACAGCTATTAAGAATATATTAATAATTATACATATTATCCATCACCGATATCATATGCCATGTTGAAAAATTAGTTATCCTAAACACTTAAATAATTCTAGTTTATTAAACAAAAGAAATGAATTAATGGTTACATGTAGGCATAAAATAAATATATGCTGAAATACATTGATCGAGATAAATTTTTAATGATAACTAGTAATCTACATTTATTCTTTATATAAAAATAATATTCAAAACTTTAACATTTTTAAATTATATATATATATATATATATATATATATATATGTATATGTAAACGCGTTTATTATGAATATAAAACTGTAATCCCCGTATAATATATGACTACTGTCGAACGACTGCCTTTAAACTACAAACTTCCATATGATTTCCCTCGAACGTTCATATCTGCTCGAAGCCTATCTTAACGTAAACAAATGAGATTATATATTATGTAATGGACGAATATATTTTATTGTTATACGTTATTTATATTGGCACAAACATTTAAGTCAATGTGATGTTTATAATAAACCGTATTTACAACATTTACCGGCCTGAATGTCCGGTAAATTTCAGAGAAAACATGTGTCGCCCATACTTGCTAACTATACGCGACATTCGTAAACTCTTATAGCACGTCAGGCTATATGGCGGATCCGGGTAGGATATAGGCCCGATTCCTGTCGCTTGTACTTAATTATTTGTGTCTATATAAATGACGTATAGCAATAAAATATATTAGAATAATTATCGGACCATTTCATTATATATATATATATATATATATATATATATGTGTGTGTGTGTGTGTGTGTGTGTGTGTGTAAAGAAATATAGTTTTAAGGTGTACTATATTTATAGCATAAAGTGCTCAATATCAGGTGTAGAGCGTGTGTAAATATAAAAGTGAACATTGAAGTCAACACTCAGAGCTGACAGGCTGTTTCATGCTACACGCAATCGTCAGTCCTGGGTAAGGCGTTGGTGAACTTCAGTGTTCACTTTTATATATATATATATGTTTGTGAGTGTGTGTGTGCGTCATTCGCAAACAGTATTGTTTCGCCGTATCACAGCTCCTCAGTGCGACTAGACAACCGAATGCCTCAAGCCCGGATCGAAAACCAGCCGATTTGGTGTCAGCCAGCGCTTCTACCACTGAGTCATCTTCACTCGACAGAATGAGTCAGCCAAATCTAGCGCATTATTTTTCCAAGTGTAAACAAACGCCAAGAAGCCATAGTGTTCCATTCATTTTACTGAAGAGCTTCAGTTTTACGCAGGTACCCGTCGTTTTTAGAATTAGCTTGTCATTCAACACTGCTCAGTTGAAAATATATTTTCAAGAGCTAAATCATGTCATTCGCAGACAGTACTATTTCGCTGTATCACAGCTCCTCAGGGCAATTAGACAACAGAATGCCTCAATCCCGGATCGAAACACACACACACACACACACACACACACACACACACACACACATATATATATATATATATATATATATATATATGTATGTATGTATATGTATGTAAGCAAATATATGGATATAGATCCGACAGTATAAAGAAAAATATACAGAAAAAACAAACAAAAATCCTAATATGCAATTATGCTGTTTTAATGTTAATATAATGTCGACGTCGGACGTTTCGTTCTAATAGACCATCTTCAGGACATATTCATAAAACATAATTGACATTAGACTATATTCAATACAACATGAAAAGACGATGGACATAAGAGTAAGACTGGTATTTATTTGAACAAAAAGTACAAATTGTGGCACAAGGCCAATAAAGGGGAGGGGTAGAGGCTGGTCAACACTAACTATCTTATACCTAGCTAATCAGATTCGCGACCCATTCGTACATTACATTTTACACATTCACCAAAAGAACTCGTCCATCACCAAACAATCCTTCAACCACCATAATACCACGTGCTCTCAAGGGAGACCTACCAAAATCGCGCCCCATACCATGAAAATTCTAATGATGATATATATATATACAATTCTAATAATGATAAAATGAGAGGGGAGGGAAATGAACCCAATAATAAACTTAAAATAAACACAAATACAAACTAAACATAATTGATGTTAGTAGGGACCGTCCAACCCATAAAACAGAGAGGCCGCTGTATTCTGCCCAGGGGACAAAATCAAGAGACGCTCTCGCTAAGGGAGTGGGAAATAGTATAAAATATTAGGCTGGAATGGGAAAATATAAAACTGACCCAGTCGAGATGAAAATGGGGCGGGGGTCAAAACAAACTGGGGAGGATGGGAATCTCGACTTGGATCATAACCAAAGAACGGCCGGGATGCAGGCCAGGAACAACACTTACTGACATTAACTAGGTACACTGAAGCTTGTCTAACCTAACCAAGGGGAGGGTTCCACAGGAAGCCACCCCGATGTGCAATAGGTTGACCTAGAAGAGAAAATCAAGGCTAGCCCCGTTCACACGAAGCAAGCTCGCTTCTTTTACCCACCTTTCGCTAAAGACTGTCGAATGCAATCGTTTTCTATCCGATCTAATCTTCATCTTGAGCTGATGCTCAAAGAATCGAATCAGATCCGAATGAGAAAGTCGATTGCCTCGCAAGACTTCCTCCTTTCGCGTCGTCCAAATCACCATTCGAGCCGTGGCCATCAGCGTCAGAAACACCATCCGTTTCATCCCGGAATACGGGGGCGACACATTGTCACACGCGTATGCGCGATCAATGGACACAAGCTGTTCGGGAGCGAGACGAGCCATCAGCTCGCCGACATGGTCCCATAAGGGGCGGACCTGGGGGCAATGGTAGAAGGCGTGCGCAGCCGTTTCCTCTAAGCCAAGGCCACACCGTTCACAGTCTGGCAAATCCGCCAAGCCCCATATGAAAGCCTTGTCGTTGAGAGGCAGCCGATTCCGAGCCAATCGCCAGCTAAGCGAAAACTCAGGGTTACTGAGGTAATCCGCCGCTGGCGCCCAAGACCAGTAGGAGCAGTACTCCTCCTCCGATAAGCCGAGCGTATCTCGTAGGAGATCCCTCGCGGGCCTCTCCACTAATTCACGATAGAAGACCTTCCTAGGCCGAGAAAGGTCACTGGACCGGGGAACGGCCCTCAAGGCCGACCGACACTCGCGAAGGAAAACCGATTGATCCCGGGGTTTACGACCGCGCTCAACCCGCGAGATGGGGGGACTGATGGTAAGGCCAGGGAACGCGTCCCTAACAATCCCCTCCAGAATCGGATCTCCTCCAGTCAATGCACGGCGTAGGTAAGCCAACCTAGAGGCACGGATGTGACTCGGCAGGTGCGGCATTCCCAGCCCCCCATGACACGGACGTTTAGTGCAGACTCGTCTGTCGACCCGATTCCCGCGTCCCCTCCATAAAATGGAGGATAGCGATTGCTCGAGCGCCTTCTTGTGAGTCTTACAGAGAGGAAGTATGGACAATCGATAAAGAATCAGGGGGAAAATGTATGTAGCACACACCTCCGCCCTGCCCTTCACGGACAACCTCCGTCGATTCCAAGTCTGACCGGCGGAATCGACCTTTGCTCGTACTTCAGACCAATTCTTCTCCAGCTGGAGGTCAGGCCCAAACCACACTCCAAGAATGCGGACAGGACCGTCTGTCCAACCGAAGCGGCCCGGAAGAGCGACCCCCTTCCAGGCACCTAACCGCAAGCCGGACGACTTGTCGCGGTTTATTTTGGCCCCTGTCACCTTCTCGTACCGATCAAGCGCCTTCTGTACCACCTCAATGTCGTTGCGGGACGATACGAAAGCAGATACGTCATCGGCGTACGCGGAAACCCTGGCTCGAGACCCTCCAGGAACGGCAATTCCACGTAGGGCCGGACTGCCGGTCTCGTCCTTCAGCCGGCGAAGGAGAGGCTCCAACGCCAAAGCATAAAGGAGAGGCGACAGCGGACAACCCTGACGAACCGACCTAGACAGCACGAACGCGTCCGACAGCCTTCCGTTCACCTGTACCACCGCACTGGGGGAGCGATACAGGAGGCTAATCCAGCGGCAGAAGTTGGGTGCAAATCCAGCGGCCTGCAGGACAGCTGCAAGGTAGCGATGGTCGACCCTATCAAATGCCTTGGACTGATCCAAATTGATCAGCGAGGCTTCTTCGTCGTCTTTTACACCCTCTATGATCGTGCGGATCAGATGCAGGTTACTCTGAATTGTTCGGCCCCTCACAGAACAAGTCTGCTCAGGTCCCAACAGAGACTCGGCAACTGACTGCAAACGCTCCTGCAGGATCTTGGCCATAATCTTTAACTCTGTGTTTAGCAGAGTTATGGGCCTGTAATCATCTAGGTTCCCCCCACCACCTTTGCCCTTTTTCAACAGAGTGATCACACCCCTGGTGATCCGGTTGGGGATGGACCCCGACCGAAACCAGTTGTTGAACACTGCAGTCAAAATTGGAACAAAGATGTGCGACAGCCTCAAGTACAATTCATAGGGCAAACCATCCAGACCGGGCGACTTGCCTCTGCCGACCTTCTTCAAAACCGCGTAGACATCGCCCTCTGTAATCTCTCCCTCGCAGCTAGCCGCTTCAGTCGGCGAAAGCCGAGGAAAGTCAGCCAAATAGCTACGAAACTCCTCCTCACGGAGACCAGGCTCCTTGGTAAACCGGTTCTCGAAATGGCGCCGAAACGCTCCGCACATGTCGTCAGTGGCCCGAAGAGTACGCCCCTCCGGGGATTTGACTTCACGAATGTAACGATCGCCACCTCGACGGACCTCTTCCCTGCGCAGATCTGCGCCCAAGTTCACGGCTTCGGAAGACATCTTGCTTAACTTATGTCTAATTACCTGACCCATGTACCGCTCGCTATTCGATCGATCCAGGGCCTCCTTAGCTAAGGCTATCTCTAGGGGATCCCCCCAGCCACCGCCCGGGAATAACTAGCTTTAAGCGTCTTCACCTTTTCAGCTCTATCTAGAGCGAGCCGTTTGCTGAAATCAGTGGTGAAGGACCTAATCCTACATTTAAGGCGTTCCCACCACCTATTCCCGATAACCGCCCCCACTAGCTCCCGCTGCACTAGTCTAGTTAGCTGCTCCTGGAAGTCCCGTCTGTCCAGTAAAGACAGATTGAACTTCCAGTACCCAGCCATTCTAGGCCTATTGTCTAACGCCACCCGGGCACAAACGAGTTTGTGATCCGAATAGCCTACCCAGTGGAATGTAGGGCAATCTAGTAGTTCTATGTCGGCTCTTCTCACTAACATTCTGTCAAGGTAGCTAACCACCTTGTCAAAAGGCCAATTAAGAGCCCACGTCCACATTTTTCCCTTGGGATGATCGACCCGGTATCTATCGACGAGACCATAATCGTCGATCAGATCGACCAAGCTGCGATCGCCCCCTCTCCCGCTAGCACCCCGCCCCCTGTCTAACTTGGAGTCCAGGATGGCATTCCAGTCCCCCATTAAAACTAGGCGCGTTGAATCCACCAGGAACGGCCCCAACCGCCGAAAGAACGAGACCCGCTCCCTCTGGTCATTGGGCGCATAAACCGCAACGACCCGGAACGAACCACTTTTCACGGCAATATCGGCCACGATCAACCGGCCCTCTGCATCGCTATGCACAAGGTCTACCTTCGCATCGAGAGTACGTCTGACAAGCAAAGAAACACCTCTGGCAGACCGGAGCAGGCGGACAGCCTTACCCCGATCCCTCAAGCCATTCACATTCAGTATAGCTAACTTAACTGCCATCGTCTAGGCCTGCAAAAAGAAAAAAGAATAAGTGCAAAAACCTTATACACATACGGGGCGGAAATCTGCGTTGAGCAGGACCCCGACAGATTGTCCCAGACTGCCAGTGCCCAATTCAGTCGTCATACGACCGCCCAGGACAATACCGCCGACGTCAATAGGGTACATTAATTTAATAGCCCTATATAAGGAGGGGTGAACTAAAACCGGGACCCTCCCAGAGCAAAAGTTGCGCAATCTCTTTAAGTCGGGGTTGTCCAATTCGCACATTTTAATGTTCGGAAAGGCATCCCTGGCCTCGAATATGTGGCTCCACACCTTCAGGTAGCCACCAGAGTCTCTGACGCAGGTAATGACACCTGGAGCCATTGGAAAATTACGGGGGTCCTCGACACTTTTGCCGTCCACCTCCGTCGTTTTGTACAGCACCTCCAACAGGGCCTTCCTTTGTTTGGACAGGCCCCTTATGTACTCTTCTTTGTCAATTTTACAAATTGACTCGGGGCCCTCAAACATTTTCTTTTTCTTCTTTTTCTCCCTAGCAGGATGGGGAGGGGAGGAGGTGGACGTGTGTGGTGGTGTGTTCAACGAACTCGAGGAAGATGTGGAGGGAGAGGGGGGTGTAGCACGGGAAGGGGAGGAAGGGAAGCTCTTAATGCCGGGAGAGCAGGACGATCTAATTGGCGAAGCCGGGCAGGAGCGCCTCCTGGTTTTGACCAGACTGCGTTCCGCCCGGCTACGACCAGAACAACTTTCTTGTGTTTTTCTTTCTTCTTCTTCTTCCTCCTCCTCCTCCTCCTCTTCTCTATACCTCTTCAGAGACGCCACTCGAGGTGGAGGCATGTGTTCAACTTCCATCGGACTGTCTCTTTGTTCCTTTGGTTGCTGCTGCTGCTGCTGTGGTTGCTGTGATTGTTGTTGTTGCTGCTGCTGCTGTTTCTGTGGATTTTTTTTGGGTGACTGTTTTTTCGACACTTCTTTTTCCCCTTTTTTCTTTTCCACCTGCTGTTTTGGTGCTGGTTGAGGCTTCTCCTTTTTGGGGGGGGGGAGCTGGTACATTCTTCCCCTTCCTTCCATTTACAACCTCCTTCCAGGTGCCGTCAGCGTTTTTATCTGCTTCTGGATTTTTTTCGTTCACCGCTACTGCTGCTACTGGTGGCGTGGGCTGGCTTACAGGCTGAGGCTGTTTCGTTGGGCAATCTTTCGCCATGTGTCCCCGGACACCACACACCCAACAATTCGGTCGCCTGCCTTCCACCACTACCCACATCTTTCTTTTCCTGCAAACCAGGGTGTTGGGAATTCTCCTAAATTCTTCCTGGCTCATGGTCACCTGCAGTTCAACGTCACCCGTGGCAATGCCGGACTTGCTCAGTATCGCTTTGACCTCCTCCACTTTTCCATACTGAGCGAAGAAGGCCCCCATTCTGTCCTCCGAGATGTCCACAGGCACTCCGTGGACTGTTATTTTAGTCCTACGTGTGCCCATGTATTCCGTTTGCAGCTTGAGGTTTTTTGTTGTTAACACGCTGCCTGCCAACTGCTTCGCATCCAGTTCTGTTGGTAAGAGAATGTCCCACATTGCGTTTGACCTCCTAGCCAGCACCTTTGGATAAATTTTTAAGGTCTTTAAGACCTCTTCCATTGTCTCCCTGCTGACTCCGGTTAATTTCCGACTTTTCACGTCGGACGTCAGCAGGGAAATGATCTTATTTTCCACCGCTTCCAGTGCTTCAGGGATCGTAAGGAATTCATTTTCCTTAAACGACCCTTCAAAGGTCTCTCTCTGAGTTGCGTAGTATACGGCATCTTTTTTCTTTTTCGGCCTATTCTCAGACCAGGCCGAATTTTCTAAAGACACCGTCGGTGGTGTATTGTTTACGTTCTCGTCCATGGTGGCCTGCGACGACCACCACGACAGAACGAATCTCTTTTAAGTGTTAAAATAATATTTTTTTGCAGTAAAATAAAAAGAAAAACATAAAGAAAAACGGTGGACAAACAAAAATAAATTCCAATAAAGGAGCAAACCAAGGAAAACAAACAAAACAGTGAGGGTGGGGGATAAAAAGGCAAGAAAGAAAAAAAGAAATGTACGACTACAGAAAACTCAAAAACAAAAGGCTTTTAAACAAAAATTAAAAAGAAAAAAAAAAAATTTGCAAAACTTATCAGATAGGTCAACACAGCTTGTCCAACTCGCTCCAGAAACAAACAATCCGTATGCAAAGCTCTGACTGGTATCGTATAAAATCCATAAAATAAATAATATACGATAAAAAAGACGACATAAGAGTAAGACTAATTAAAACATATAACTGAAATCTTTCAAGATCAGCGTTCCGTTTCAATATGATCACGTCGGCGTCACGTGGGCGATGTTGTGAAAACGTATTCCTAAAATAGAGTATTTTGAATGAAAAATGAAAAGAATACTAAATACTACTTAGCATGTAAGTAAATGCAATAAACTCGCCTGGAATTCGAATCTCCGGTTCCTGAATCGAAGTCGTCATCCATTACACCACTGTGCCTCGTGTAAAAAATGCAAATATATGCAGTATATCATCATCCTTCATTGAGTTAGCGCATTTTGCGCCGCCGTGATCCACACTCGACTTGCTGTAATGGCTTGCCCTATCCTTTTGCATCAGGGATATTGTCCCTCCTCTCAGAAGTTCCTCTGTCCACTGGTAAAAACCGATAGCTGCTTCGCACAAGTAGATTAGGGAGAGGCGTTCCTCTTCACCGATCGGTTCGGGAAACCCTTTTGACCAATCAGTTTAGCCGTCAGGTCGATTCTGTTGACCGCGGTTGGGCCATGTGGCACTAACCATGTGACTTTTTGGAGCCATGTGTGAGAGTTGTATATATGTCGTGAACCAGTAGATTTCTGCAGCCCAATTCACCTGACTAAAACAGGGCTGATCGATTTGCTTCAAAGGTACTACCAGTGACATTACACCACATATATACACCCTTGTGCAAATTAATTGAAACATCAGCTTTAGTTTCCTTTTTTTCAATATACGGTCAGTTTTAGACCCACTGGAGTGATAGGGTGTAATCGCTTTTTATTTTTTTTCCACAGATTAGGTCTTTTGCAGTGGTGTGCAGTGATATGAATTTACTTTTGGGGTGTATGATGAAATTTGTTTGGCCTTCAAAAAAATTGCGTCATCCTTGATTCCATCAGATTTTTATCACATCCAGACACTACTGTCTCGACTGTCAATTAGTTGTCCTACGTTCATTGTCTGCGATGCACGTTACTCTAAGGAAACATACGAAAATTGTAACGCTGCACGAACACACTGTCAAACCTTAACAGTGAGCAAATCAAAGTACTATAGATTGTCCCGGAAACTCATGTGATTTAAATGCAATCGAGAATCTGTGGTCAATCTGCAAGGAACGACTTCATGGAAAGGACATACGAAATAATAACATATGAACTGGGGCATGTTTCATTGGAAAAATACAAAAAAGTAAATAATAAGCGACTTATTTATTTGTTTCAATTAATTTGCATAAGGGTGTACAATGTCGATAATGTAAGACACTTTAGACAAAGTCAACGCCCGAAAGTAAAGAAAAAAGTTACCTGCTTCAAAAATATCAAAAAATCTAAATAAACAAAATAAGTAAATAACAATCAACTTTACAGACTACACGAATGCTTGAACGCAATATTCAGGCCAGTTATGAAACAGACTGTCGCCACTGGGTGATAGCTCTTATACTTATAATAAAAAAGATATAAATAGGGTATGGAGAATTAGAAACTCACAGGAAACGCTGAAGGAAACATCATGAGTACATCACTGAGAGAATTGGAAGTGGGAAATATACGAAAATAAAGCATTAATAAACGCTACACAGGTGAAGTTGTGGAAAGCCGTGATCAACCAGGCTCTAAGGAAAAACGGCTTATAAAAGAGATATAAATATGGAAATATAGATAGACTGAGACAGGAATGATGATGAATATCGACAACAGATAGATAGATAGATAGATAGATATGAAAAACGGAAATAGATATATACTGATGTAGAACTAGATTGTTCGATATACGTAAACTGGGATATATATATATATATATATATATATATATACTCACGCATAAATATATATATACATATATATATATACATACATATATATACATATAAATATACACACATAAATACACACACACATATTTATATATATAATAATCAGCTGGAGATAGATAGATATGAAGAGCGTAACATACATATGAACTAACTGATAGAAGATATAGAATATATGAACAACTTGACAGCGACATGACCTGAAACACTTATATATATATATATATATATATATATATATATATATATATATATATATATATATATATATATTTATGTATACAATAAACAGCTGGAGATAGAAGGATAGATATAAAGAACGTGACATAAATATGAACAAACTGCTAGAAGATATGAACAGATTGACAACGACCTGACCTGAAAGATATATATATATATATATATATATATATATATATATATATATATATATATATATATGTATATATATATATATATATATATATATATATGTATATGTATATATATATATATATATATATATGTATATGTATATATATATATGAAAGCCTAGGTAGATGTAATGCGATAGTCATAAAGATATATGTAAACAGACCTAGATTGTTCAAATTTGAAAAACTGAGATAGATATAAGGATAGATATGAGCAAATTGACATCGATATGAGCGACAGATAGATAGATAGATAGATAGATAGATAGATGGATAGATAGATAGATAGATAGATAGATAAATTATATATATAAAGATATATATATGAACAGACCTAGACTATTCCAAATATAAAAACTGAGATAGATAGAAAAACAGATAGACAGATATGAACCGTTGATGATTTTGATATATATATATATATATATATATATATATATATATATATAAGTATGCGTGTGTATGTGTGTGTGTACAAGTATGAGTAATATACAGATAAACATGGATAGATAGATCCGAGTAGTCAAACACGTAGCGACTATGGTAGGCAACTAAACAGTCTGAGACAATCTATGCTAATCTTAACAAATGACGATAATCATTTTAAAGATAAAGCTTCTTTCCGACTCGAAACATGTTTATCCTACTTTCGCTGCATCAGTTGAAGAACTTAATTTTAAAGCCGCCCACCAAATTTCCTACTTTATCTTATTACTTACTGTATAATCTACGTGCTTGCAACTAGCGACAAAAGAGACTTCCCATCACCTGAAGCAATGGTTCCGTCGAGCAGATTTATTTAATTCAGCAAAACACGTTACGGAATATACGAACGAAAAAGCTGTCACGAAAGAGGTATTTTAGTACTAATGTTCATTTAAAAAAGGCCGAAGAGCCAGTCACTGTAGAGAGCTACTGTATGGTATTTTTGTTACGGAAATTACACGTGAAAAAGCTTCCCCGAAAGAGATATTTATATTTTACTGATATACACTTTAAAAAGACCGAAGAGGCAATCAAGGTAGACTATTACTGAATAATGTTGTGTGAGCGTAAGAAAAGTCAAGAAACAAAACCCAAAGAAGACGTAGATATAATTCTAGGCATTTTTGTTACGGAATATACACGTGAAAAAGCTGCTCCGAAAGAGATATTTTAATACTGATATACACTTTTAAAAGGCCGAAGAGCCAATCAAGGTAGAGAGTTACTGAATAGTTTTGTGTGAGCGTAAGAAAAGAAAAGAAGCATGACCAAAGACAATAGACTTCCACGGATTGTTGTTACGCTGCCCCGAAAGCGATATTTTTTTAAAATATTAATGTTCACCCACCACTCAAAGTAGAGGATTGCCGTGTAGCGTTGTATGATCGTAATAAAAGGCAAGAAATGAAGTAAATGAGGCTATCCAGGGAAGATAAGAGTTAACCCTAGACTTGAATAATATAAACTATTTTGTGCGAAGAATATTCGTTCTTAACGTAGATCTTAGCAACTTTAGCAAAGGTTTTTTTTCCATTCTTTAAGCTGAGAACATTCATGAAAGAAAGCACCTCGCAGTTTACCTTTGGCATATTCGTATTATCAGCATCCTTACACTTGTGCTTAAGAATATTTTTATACTAATATTCCCCACAAAAAGACCCACGAGCCACTCAAGATAGAGAGTTAGCGTTTAGTGTTGTATGAGCATAAGGCAATAAGTGAAGTCCATGATGCTATACAGGAAAGATAACGATAGGTGAAGAGGTCCAGATTGTAGTGATTGGGAAAATATTATTCACGAAGTAGTTCTTAGGAAGATGGTTTCCCAGTGGAACTATTTCCTTAGTAATGGCATATGAAAGAAATTGAAAATGATTCATACTTGTGTATTTGGCGTGGCAGATCCCAGTTGTTAAGTCCAGGGCTGGTGGAAACAGGGAATTTAGCTCTTCAGAACAGAGGATATAGAAATAACTACGGAGTTGCGTTTCGGTCGTTGTATGCTCCGACCTTCTTCAGGTGGATGGGATGTCGAACAAGGACACATGGTACAGTGGATAAAGGTGTTAGTTAGATCCAGCGACAGGACCCAAAGAGTGTGAGTTCAATACCCGGTTGAGGCAGTGTATAATTTGGAGAAGGGAGTTAACAGGAGATATCTGACATTCTTTAAACATGGCACATGTAACTGGAACAGTCTACCCCAGTGAGCGAAAGAAAGGGTTCAGTTCGAAAATCCAACCACCTGAAGAAGGCCGGAGCATACAACGGCAGAAAGGTTGTAGTAAATATGGCGACAAAGATGAGGGCAATAATCCGAATAATGTAAATAGTGTACATAGTACCTCATCCCAGAAATATAGACATATACTGAAAGGCCCAAACGTTGTAATAATTATGGCGACAAAGATGAGGACAATAGTCCGAATAATGTAAATAGTGTACATAATCCCTCATCTAAGAAATATAGACAGATACTGAAAGGCCGAATCGTTGTAATAAATATGGCGACAAAGATGAGGACAATAGTCCAAATAATGTAAATAGTGTACATAATACCTCATCTCAGAAATATAGACGGAGACTGAAATGCCGAAATATTGTGATAAATATGGTAACAAAGATGAGGACAATAATCCGAATAATGTAAATAGTGTACATAATACCTCATCTCAGAAATATGGACAGAGACTGAAGGGCCGAAACGTTGTGATAAATATGGCAACAAAGATGAGGACAATAGTCCGAATAATGTAAATAGTGTACATAATACCTCATCTCAGAAATATAGACAGATATAGCAGAGGGAGTCAGATACTTACTGGAACGCTACAAGGACATTTTTCAGTATCTTTAGCAATTGGTCAGGCTGGCTTTCAGGTCTAAAGAATCTCTTTCCGCTGGCTTCAGTGATGCTTTGCACTTTTCGTCCTGCTTAGATCGGCCCCGAACAGCTCTTGGTCGCTGTAGAGATAACCTTCAGAAATATGGATATACCACTCTTGATGACCCAACCTTCCAATGTAGGTAATTACAAACTATGGTACATTTTCTAGTTTTCCTTGCTTTTGGACATTCATGCACACCTAGTAACCTAGAAAAAAATACTCCCCCAGGCAAGACCCGGTGTGCAACACTGCGTGGGTGTTAAGTATTAATGCGATAATAATAATGGCACACAGGAAGAAAATGAGTAACTACCGACACCGAGGTTCGAGCGTAACCCTTTATGAATATATGATTTCCTAAAATTGTAAAAATAGTGGTGTCAGGCTACTGACTGCGGTGCTTATTAAGTTGAACGATGTTTTGGGTTTTGATTTAAGATTTACCGGACGTTAACACGAGCCGCGATACTAATAAGTTACCAATGAAATGGTTAATTATCATTGGTTGACTTTTACTTCTTTTTTTCTTAAGTATTTATTTGCGGTTGGAATTAAAAACTGCTTTTTCTTAACATTGAATTCTTGCGTCATAGTTAACTATTAACGACCACCGTATGGTACAAAACCACTAAACTTTATGTTGAGTTTAATTTATTATATATATATATATATATATATATATATATATATATATATATATATATATATATATATATAATTTATTTATTTATAAATGTATTATATATATGTATATTTTTTTTATAAATTTATTTTATCATTACTATCATAATAATTTTATTATTTATGAATTTATTATATATATATAAATTTATTTATTTATAAATTTATTTTATTCTTTTTATTATAATAATTTATTTATTTATAAATTTATTATATATATATAAATTTATTTATTTATAAATTTATTTTATTATTATTATTATAATTTATTTGTTTATAAATTTATTGTATATATACATATATAAATTTATTTATTTATAAATTTATTTTATTATTATTATTATAATTTATTTGTTTATAAATTTATTGTATATATACATATATAAATTTATTTATTTATAAATTTATTTTATTATCATCATTATAATAATTTATTATATATATATATATATATATATATATATATATATATATATATATATATATGTACACTTTATTCCGTAACAGAAGCTTCTTGTCAAAGTAAAGTGTCATGTACGAAGTAATGAGTAAGTACTGACACCGTGGTTCGAAAGTGAACCTCTGGACTTATGAATATATATTTTCCACCAAGCGTATAAAACAGCGGTCTTAGTCTAATGACTGCAGTGATTTAGAAGGGGAACTATCCAGTCGAATTAGTGTGAATTAGATGACTTGGTTGTTGTATTTAGAATTTACTGGACATTAATCCAAGCAGCGATATTAACAACGTATTCACTGAAATGGTTAATTATCTTTGGTGAACTTTTCCTTCTTTGTTCTTCTTAAGTATTTATTTGCGGTTGTAATTAAATACTGTTTTATTTTTGACATTGAATTTTTGAGTTATACGTAATTATTAACGGCCACCGTACGCCACAAAATAATAATAATAATAATAATAATAATAATAAGAGCAATTTCTCGTATATATGATTTCAACTAAATAGAAACAAGAATGATATACCAGTATGATGTGTAATACATCATCATTGTCATCATCAACCCCAAGGTCGGGTGTAGTTTTTTTGAAGATCACTGCGTAACTGATGTTCTATCTTATTCCGAACACATATCTAGGTTGAAAGCCGGAGTGATATTCATGTATAGCGTGTTTTGAACATTTAGACCGAGTGGGTCCCGTCCCTGTCCAGATCAAACCACAGCCCATGTTGTCCAACTTGAATGATCGCCTTGGTCACGGATATATGGCCGTTAATTCCATCTTGGGTAAACACCCGCTTGGTAGTTGTCTACCCATTATATCACATTGAATCCAATCAAATTAGGACACATTCTCATGCGTTCGTATAATTTTCTTCTATTCAGGGCATAAATTATATAAAAATTGTCTGACTGTTTTCTAAGCACTTTTGGCTGTACTTTTAGATCTTATCAAGGAAGAATTTTATTCTACTTTTAACTGAATATATGCATAGTTTTATGTATGTATCTAGAATGAATTATATTCCAAACACGGTCAGCATATTGTGGCCGTGTTCATAATTGATATATAATTGTTTGTTGGCTTTTTCTTTCTTTCTTATTAATAATTCTTCCATTATTTTTAGCCTTTTCGTACATGTGGATGAAACTATCAAATCTGTATTATCAACGAGTATGTTACAGATAGAGTTTAGTAGGTCACCATGTCTATTTAAATGAGACCTAATTGAGCTATGATCAGAGGCATGTAATGTGAGTCAAATTTAGATTGGTAAGGAATACAGGTCCTTAAAGTACATGCACATTCGTAAATAATATTGGTTCTCTGTGGTGTAGATCATCCATCATATATATATATATATATATATATATATATATATATATATATATATATATATATATATATACATTAAGAAATGGACAAAGTCCGACAATTTATTTATTAAAGACATTTTTATGTTTAACGTTTTTTATAGATACAAGTATTTAAGTAAATGTTCTGTTTATAATAAACAGTATTAAATAACATTTACCGGCCTGAATGTCCGAGAATGTCAAAGGACGAATATTTTCTATGAAAATTTCTCGGACAATCAGACCGGTAAATGTTATTTAATACTGTTTATTATAAACAGAGCATTTACTTAAATACTTGTATCTATAAAAAGAACGTTAAACATAAAACTGTCTTTAATAAATATATATATATAAACTCGACCATGTCCCTCACACTATTCCTTACCACATTCTCTTTCAAAATATATAAGCTTAATACTGCCCGTAAAAAGTGTAAATTTTAAATTCATTTTTCGTTTCACCTTTTGAAAATGAAGTCTGAAGATCCAGAGAAAAATAAAATTCTCTGGTGAAATAAATTATTACAAATGGAGCCTTAAAGTGGTCTGTTTTTCTTTAAATTAAATTATTCGCTCTGACTTAACATTGAGCTCTCAGGATTTCATCCTCCTTGGGATTATCCATACGGATTACGAAGATTTTCGTTACTTAAATACACACGCACACACTCACATACACACACATACACACATATATATATATTATTTGTAAACGTTATTTTAATGGATGCACGATTTAACAGTAAATAACGTGTACCGGCCATTTAAAAAAAAAACGGGGCGTCTAAAGAAACACGATCATCAACTGAAACAACTTTTAATAAATAAGAAACAATGTTGGATACAAAATGCATTACATTAATTCGTTAGAAATATAACATTTATAAATATTACTTGCGTTATTTACATTATTCCGACTATTATCTTCATCTTCATTTCCATATTCACAGCATTACGGCCGTTGTATGCTCCGGCCTTCATCAAGTGATTGGACCTCTGAGATGGGATTTTATGATTACATGAATTATTTACATTATTCGGACATTTATCCTCATCTTCAAAGCCATATTCACAACGTTTCGGCCGTTGTACGTTTCGGCCGTTGTACGTTTCGGCCGTTGTACGTTTCGGCCTTCTTCAGGTGATTGTAATTTTGAAACGAACCCTTTATTAGGTTCAACGGTGTGGACTGTTCTAGTTCCACGTACCATGCCTCTTTATCCACTGGGATGATCCAGGTGATAGACGTTAGATTTAGTGACCAGATCTAAAAAGTTGTGAGTTCAATACCAGGCCCATAGCAGCGGTGAATCAAAACTTGAACAGTCGAGTTAAGGGGAAATAACTGAGACATCCGGGAGAGGCATGGCACGTGGAACTAGAACAGTCTACTCCGTCGGACAAAGAAGCTCGTACTTAGCATCAGGAAGAGGCAGCTGAAATTTCTGGCACAAGTAATGGGAAAAGAGGGCTTGGGGAATCTTATACTCGTAGGGCGGATCAATGAAAAGAGAGAAAAAGGAAAGCAACACCCGACATACCAAGCGGGCTTAAGCAAGTAGATTAGAAAACAGGGTCTGGGTGAAGTGGCTAAAGGACAAAACATATTGAGAACTATATGGGATAGGGGGCAGTGGAGAGTCATGAAGTGCCACATCACATAAAAGAAGATACTCATATTGTTAGACGGACGCCAATTGGACACTTTTACTTGTTTAGTACTGGTTCCCAGACAGAGTAGATATCTACACCTTTCTCTATTATGCTTTTGAGAAAATCATGTATGTAACCTCTTTTAACTTACGAATTTCCTAACCTGATGGTTATTACTTAATACTATTAGTGTTATACGGTCTTGTTGGGGAGGACTATTTTCCACAACGTTCGCTTCCCAACAGGCATTACTTTACGTTATTTCGATGGAAAATTCCTAGATGATCTCCATTGTTTCATTTCAACAGTTCAAACTAGGGCACACCCTGCGCTATCCACGAAATCGAATCACTATTGTTTCCTCCGTATTCCAGTTATAAGAAAGCAAGTTGCAATCAGAGAAAATATTCTCAAGATATGTTACTTTATTCAACAAACGACAGCTGGAATACGTCGCGGAAGATTAAAATATTAATCTCTTCAGTTCAAGGGTTAATCATTTTCTATCGTCTCTACGCTTTAGATCGAGTCATGGTGGGGTATCGATTAGCGGCTAGAATTAAGGCAATGGAGAGACGAGTTCGGATTCCAGTTGAGTTCATTACATTAAATTATACACTTGGAAAAGGTGTTTTTTGTTAACTGGAGATTCGGTGGCGTTAACCGCTCGAATTGCTGAATCGGAGAGACGAGGGTCCAGCCGGGGTCCAGCTGGGGTCCAGCTGGGGTCCAGCCGGGATGCAGCCGGGGTCCAGCCGAGTTCGAGACATTTACTTACGCGCTGAGGAAAGGTGCTTTTGTTTTAAATGGGTGAAACTGTGGGGTAATGGTTAGCAGCTCGAATTGGCGAATCGCAGAGCCGAGTTCGAATTCAAATCTAGATCTTTATATTTACTTACGCATTAAGTAAATTTTTCTTTTTTAAAGGGAGTAATGATAAGCGGCTTGAATTGAGGATTCGGAGAGCCGAGTTCGAATTCCAGTCAACTTCCCTACATTCCCTTTCGCGCTTAGGAAAGATGTTTTTTGTTAAAAGCAGATACGGCTGAGTAATGCTTAGCGGCTCGAACTGAAGAAGCATAGGGCCGAGTTCGAATTCCAGTCGAGTTCATTACATTCACTGACGCACTTTGGAAAGGTGTTTTTTTGTTTTGAAAACCGGAGATATTGTAGCGTAATTGTTAACAGCTCGAACTGCGGAATCGGAGAGCCGAGTTCGAAATCCAGACGAGTTCATTACATTCATTTACGCGCCTTGGGAAATGTGTTTTCTTTTTTCTTTTCTTTTTTTAAACGGGAGATACTGTTGAGTAATGGCTAATGACACGAATTGTGAAATCAGAGAGTCTAGTTAGAATTGGATTTTTTCTCACCACAACTATGGAAAAATTACAGGACAAAGTCCCATAGTCTTGATTGGCCACCAGTCTAATACAAGAAAATATGAATTCAATCCACCCTGAGCTGTTTGGGCTGATTTATCTAGGAAACGTCTGAATAGCACAATACTAAAATTTGCTTACAAGTGGCAGAGGGGACCGCTTGTGAATCCTAATCCACACTGAAACTCCTACCGTGGATTTGCCCGTCCGTATGAATACAACCCCTGTTTCGCTTGGTCAGCTTTTATTCGGATCCGGCGGGTTCGTTTGACGCAACCGGCTCAACCGACTGATAGACAGATAGACCTCGCTTCCTTACCACCGCCTTTGTCTTATCGATCACGCTTAATTCATCATACCCATTTTAAGAGCAATCCTCAATTTTGAGTGGCTCTCGAGCCCTGTATTGTTTTTAATTTGGTATAAACGATAATCAGAGTCGTAAGCGATCTTTAAAGATCAACAGATGTGCCGAAGGAACGCATCAGCAGAGATGATCTCATAAAAAAACAGCGATGCTAAAGATACGATTACGAAGAATGCATGGATTAATGAAAATTCCTCAGCTCGGTGTTTGAGAAAAAGCACTCAGCGAATGTAGTCCCTTTCGTCTTGAGACGATAAAGACCGGTATCAGTGCAAAGGTGACGCAGACAGGTGGCCCGTGGGTTAAGATGAGAGGTCAGAGGATCGTGTTAGCGGACATGAAGAACGGGGAAGATTTGTAAGTTTTGTGAGGAGGGGCTGGCGATGGATTCTCTAGATTTATCTTCATTGTTTGTCCATTGAGAACTGAATGCGTCCATCTTTGCCGGCCACCGGTTTTCGATTTTTCCTCAGCTTTGCAGGTCAAAAATCAGGATCAATGATTGTTTTGTACGCGTGTAGCGGGAGAAGGAATTACAGATTGGATGAGATTTAATTTTACTTATGCTATCCGAGTAACTGAGGTGACGATGTTCACGCATGCGTACATGCAGTACGCTCAACGAAATATACAAGAAGAGATATTAACTTATGTTCACAAAAAAATAAAAAATAAAAATAAATAAATACATTTACACGCGATATATACCAGGTGTAACATCAAAATTTTCCAATTTTTAGATTAAGACTTGAACCATTGTATTTTAAAAATGATTAAAGATATCTTACTGGAATTCTACGAGGTTATTATACAATTATTGAACTCTAGCAATAAGAATCTATAATTACTCTCCAAGCTTAACAGAAGAATCACGATAAAATCGATCATAAAAAAGATGACATATTCATCAATAATTAATCGTATCTAAGTTCATATATATATATATATATATATATATATATATATTATTCCAGGATGCTTTTCCAACTTCTTCTTGATTATCTTCGCCCTCTCTAACCTTCTAACTTTCTGTCCTGGAGTAATAAACTACCTCACAGTTTTCACGTACGTAAGTTTTTTTTAAATGATGTTTGGACTGTCATAGCTGAAACACCTCTCTCACATGCCGAGCGTCTTATGGATTGAGTTGGATCTTTTTAAATTGACCTCTTCTGTTCTAAGTTGAAAAGATGATCCGTGTTCGATGTGGCCTTTTGATCCAGTTTTCCTCTGTACTGTTTCCTCTTTTTTAAACTTTTTCACCATTCTCTTGATGGTTCTTGAATGGACTTTGAAGATAGAAAAAAAGAGTATGAATGTTGGTACCATTACTGAAGGCTTGAATAATCTTTCTCCTCTTACCTTTATTCAGTTAAGTAGACAGTGTTGCTGACACAAAACTAACGGAATAAGTGAATGCGATTTTTAGTGATTTTTACAACTGGTGTAAAGGTGGTTAAACTTCTTATCTAAAAACCTGGG
This sequence comes from Acanthosepion lycidas, assembly GCA_963932145.1. Classification (NCBI taxonomy): domain Eukaryota; kingdom Metazoa; phylum Mollusca; class Cephalopoda; order Sepiida; family Sepiidae; genus Acanthosepion; species Acanthosepion lycidas. Next base: position 72,694,678 of record OZ010604.1, on the reverse strand, counting down.
AAATAAGTAACTCAGTTTAGTGTTTCCTTTTTAGATATTAATCATTTTGCGGGAGGCGCAATTATCCTGTTACACGATTTGGACAATTTTGGTTTTACACTCGGTACACACATTAGCATATATATTTAGAGTGAGCGTAAGGGAAAGTTTGTGCCGTATATATATATATATATATATATATATATATATATATACTAAATCAGAGAAGTTAAATTAGCTATTTTTGCCGTCATTGTCAAAAATTTTACTTAAATAATATTTAAATATAAAATTTAAAAAAATGTGACCTGGTAATATACATACTTATATTTGAGATGAAAAAATAATTTTATATACTGTAAGTAATTCTAGTACATTCACTTGTTTTAAGAAGAAATATAGTCTATTAAAACTTAAAAGTGAAAATATTTTAAAATTGTAGTTAAATAAAATTTATTCTAACCTAAACATCCCCCAAAAATCTTTAAGTATACAAATAGAAAAAATGCCGAAATAATTTTTTTCCGTTAACAATAAAATTAAAAAAAAGAAAGAAAAAAAGACGACATGCATTTAACGGATGTCAGAATTCGTTGAAAAATACATCCCTACCCTCCCTAAACTTAACCCCTTTTTCGAACGTAACAATAACTGATACAACAAAAGTTAATAAAAATGAACACGCTACCACCCCTTTTCTGAATGATTGGATTCCTCAGTATCTATGGAAACAGTGAATTATGAATTTTTCTGTGCCTTTAAAACTCAGTAAATTTAAAAAATAAGTTACTCCAAAATTCGCTTGAGGATGAAATAGAACTAATATCTTTAATTTAATTACAAAATTAAATTCGAAGCTTTTAGCTTCCATTTTTGAAACATGGTTATTACTGTGTAGCGAAAACATATTTTAAATCAGTTTATTTATAATATTAATGCTCTGTAAATTTACATTCAGGACTATTTTGTAAAAATAAAAAATATCAATAAGAACACCGGATTATTATAAATATATATACATTTATATATTATGAAATGGACAATTTTTTAAAGATATTTTTATGTTTATACATTCTCTTTATAGATACAATATTTAAGTAAATGCTCTATTTACAATAAACAGTATGAAATAACATTTACCGGCCTGAATGTCCGAGAAATCTTCATCGAAAATATTCGTCCTCCGACAGGACACGAAACTGTATCCTGTATGGAACCGTCATATAGCCTGACATGCCTTACCTCTCGGTCGGTTGTCAAGGTTGAATTTACTGCGTTTAAACTTCAATTATCCATGAATCCTTCACGTACATTCGTAACTGCTCATAGCGTTTCAAATGTAAACAAATGACGTCAGACATTATGAAAGACCGACAATTATTTTAAGACATTTTTATGCTTAACATTCTTTTTATAGATACAAGTATTTAAGTAAATGCTCTGTTTTTAATAAACTGTATTAAATTACATTTCTATGAAGATTTCTCGGACATTCAGGCCGGTCAATGTCAATCAATACTGTTTATTATCAACAGAGCATTTACTTATTTTATCTATAAAAAGAATGTTAAACATAAAAATGTCTTAATATATATATATATATATATATATATATATATAGTTAAATCATACATTTTAGATGCATCAAGGGTGGTCTTCAGTGATGAACTCGTCGTATCGCCGATTTCGGGTTTTGCATCATATCGGCTCAAACAGCAACCCCAACCTGATTCTGGACCAGTCAGGCTGCCTCCTTGAAAGCGTCGTGCTACGCACCGCGACATTTTAAAAGCAATAATTGTTTACCTAGCAAGGCCGGACTTCGAGCGTTCTTATTGACATGTCAGTCAGTGTCAGCCAATGAAAACAGGGCTTTTCACGCTCCTATAATTTATAGTGGTGTCTTTTTACTTCATCCGGTTTAGATTTGATCTACTACTTCCGGAATCCATAACGAGATGAGCTGGTATCTTTATTGCATTGTTTAAGCCCCTATTTTACATATTAAATACTAATCCCATAGCGATACTAAATCTTTAACTAAACTTACACACGTACCCAACCCAAATCTATCCTATACTAGCACTTTCTAATATATATATATATATATATATATATATATATATATATATATATATATATATATATATATATATATATGATAAAAGTATAATTTTAAGATATGCTGTATTTATAGGTTAAAGTGCTCGATATCTGGGATAGTGTGTAGGTACAGATAAAAGCTACCGCTCAACTGACGATTACGTAAAACTTAATACTGACAGTAGTGGTCGTAATACGGAAGACCTCTGCTATTCTATATGGCGTGGATCACTTTTCTTTTCGATGTACATTAACGGCAGATTCATTTTAAGAGATGCTTATTTATATTAATATTAGAAAGCTCTGCCATGGGTGACTTTAGTTGTCTGGTTCTGTTGAGCTTTTTTTTTACTCGAAAGCGTTAGGCTCCTAGATCGTGCCCTCATTGTTCCGTGTGGTATTAGCCGCTTTTTCCGCACCGGCAAACTATTTCTATTTCGTGGTAGTGGGGTATAATTGTGTGTTTACGGTTATATTTGATCTTGGCCGGATGGCTCCTTCCCCACCTCCCCATTCTGGTTTGTGGATGATATGCATGCACATTCTTTCGATCTCAGGCTCGCCTGCGGGAATAAGTTTTCCCATTTTCGCCCTACGGCGGCCGACCACCTGGCAACTGCGTTAAAGCATAAAGCTGGTTGTAGTGTTTTGACACTGCGCCAGAAATTTAATTCATCGTGTAAGAAAAGCTCTTCCATTTTATATAGTGTAGAGCACTTTTTGTTTCCGCTCTGTATTCACGGCAGACTCATTTTAAGTGAGAGAAACCAATAAACGATAGAAGCTAATAATCCTTAAAAGTGAAGGCATTACTCCATTGCGTCCACGAAACTTCGGAGTCGGCATGACTGAAAAATAAGTGGCTAAGAACCATGTTTTATCTTATAGCCCCTACTTTTTTGTAAAGATAGTGGTACCCAGGAAAACGTTTAGTTTATTATTTAAACGCCATTATAGTGGATATTCGTATTTATGTAGACGTTCCGATTATTTATTAAACAGTATATTTATTCCTTTTCGTCTACTAGCCTGCTAGGTTAATAAAAAAAAATCCATTCCTTTCTTTTCAATTTGCTTTGTTTACGTTAGGATAGGAAACTGATCAGCTATGTCTATTTTGAGAGTTAGAGAAAAATCTGTGTTTAAAGACAGAATTCAGCTTTGGTTGGTTATCGACGGACTGTGTTGCCATGAGGTTGAAGATCGTCAAATCTAATGACAGTTCTTCATAGAGGAATGGAGGTTCGAATCCTACCTTAGAACGGATATTTTTCTGTCATGAGATTTATCAAATATTCAGGCCGGTAGACATAAATAAACAAATAAATAAATAAATAAAAAAGCGTCTATTCAAATACGAGTATCCATTAAAAAGATGAGTTTTTATTTTATTTTTTTTGCAGGTTAAAAAATTTCAAGATTTCAAAACATATTTTGATAAAATCTTTTCCAGGTAAACCATATATTCTCGCTAAATCAGTGCTACTTGTATCCCCCTTCCTAGAGAGCAAATCGGACACACATGAACAGAGGAATTACAGTACAAGGTATACACAAAACACATCCTGAGATCGTTTTAGCATCCGTGAATAGCACAAGAAATTTCTGGAAAGTTTCGCGTAGAAAACAGATTGAGCATAGTACTAATGCGTAGCGTGCAACTAATGGAGGCAATGAGGTAGTGTTCCTACGTGTTTAGATGAACTGAACATTGTCCAGATGCGTTTTGTGAAACCAATGGAGACAATGAGGAAGTGTCCGTATGTGTTTAAGCAGATGGCCATCCTCCAGATGCGTTGTGTGCAACTAATAGAGAACATGTGGAAGTGTTCGTATGTGTTTAAGCAGATTGGCCATCTTCCAAATGAGTTGTTTGTAAAAAGTAGAGAACATGTGGAAGTGTTCGTATGTGTTTAAGGAGATTGGCTATCTTCCAGATGAGTTATTTTCAACAAATAGAGAACAAGTGGAAGTATTCGTATGTGTTTAAGCAGATTGTCCATCTTCCAGATGCATTGTGTACAACTAATAGAGAACATATAGAAGTGTTCGTATCTGATTGGCCATCTTCCAGATGCCTTGTGTGCAACTAATAGATAACATGTGGTAGTGTTTGTATGTGTTTAAGCAGGTTGGCCATCTTCCAGATGAGTTGTTTGTAACTAATAGAGAACATGTGGAAATATTCGTATGTGTTTAAGCAGATTGGCCCTCTTCCAGATGTGTTGTGTGCAACTAATAGAGAACATGTCTAAGTGTTCGTATGTGTTTAAGCAGATTGGCCATCTGCCAGATGCGTTGTTTCCAATTAATATAGAACATATGGGAATGTTCGTATGTCTTTAAGCAGATTGGCCATCCTCCAGATGCGTTTTGTGAAACCAATGGAGACAATAAGTAATTGTCCGTATGTGTTTAAGTAGATGGCCATCTTCCAGATGCGTTGTGTGCAGCTAATAGAGACCATGAGGAACGTTCGTATGTATTTAAGCAGATAGGCCATCTTCTAGATCTGCTGTGTGCAACTAATAGAGAAGATGTGGAAGTGTTCGTATGTGTTTAAGCAGATTGACCATCTTCCAGATGAGTTGTTTGCAACTAATAGAGAGCATGTGGAAGTGTTCGTATGTGTTTAAGGAGATTGGCCATCTTCCAGATGCGTTGCGTGCAACTAATATAGAACATGTGGAAGTGTTCGTATGTGTTTAAGAGATTGGCCATCTTCCAGATGCGTTGTGTGCAACTAATGGAGACCATGCATAAGTGTTCCGATGCATTGAAAAACACTTTATTTGTTTATCGATATCTGCTAATGAACCCTACAGATCTATCTTCATTTTTAAATTTGAAGAGATAATTTATCTATGAACTGTATAAACATAATTTTCATCTCCACCATTCAAGAAAAAATATAAAATGGAGGCATTAAAGAAATTTCCTGTATTACCTACCATTTACTATGGGTTGTTCTCACTTGATTGAGATTCAGTGATCCAGATCAATCCAAGTAAAGTCCATTTTCAAATAGTCAGTGTCGCTTGAAGCTGTCTTTTAGCTGATATTCTGATCTACAAGGATATTAAGCAATTACAGATTATATTGTAGAATCGAGAAACATAACCTCAACTAGTAAACATTATACATCGTCATGACAATGTTCGAATAATTCGTAAGACATATTCGAAATGACCTGTGTATGAATAACACTTACATGTGTAAACTCGTCAAGACGGTAGAAACCATTTTCTACCTTTTAGCACCTGTTTTTTCCACCTATTTTTTTTTTTTTTTGGCAAAGAAAGTTGTGCCCAGAAATACAGCCGTAAAAAATTGCAGGATATAAAATTTCGTTTCCAATGATAGAAACCATATGTTGGCGAAATTTCATTCTGGGTCTACATTATATTCACTCAAATTCAGCATAATGTGCATCCTCATTCATAGAGAGAAAATCGGACACACACGTTCTGCGGAATTACAATACAAAGTATATAAAAAAAAACCTGATGAATAGAGCGTACCGCAGAATCGGACCAGCGGGAGGAAAAGAACAGCGTGGGTTTGTTAAAGAAACCGGAACTATGTGTTTAAGCAGATTGAGCATCTTCCAGATGCGTTGCGTGCAACGAATGGAGACCATGAGGAACTTTTCCTATGTGTTTAAGCAGATTGAGAATCTTCCAGATGCGTTGCGTGCAACGAATGGAGACCACGCGGAACTTTTCCTATGTGTTTAAGCAGATTGAGCATCTTCCAGATGCGTTGCGTGCAACGAATGGAGAACATGTGGAACTTTTTCTATGTGTTTAAGCAGATTGAGTATCTTCCAGATGCGTTGCGTGCAACGAATGGCGACCATGTGGAAGTGTTCTGATGTGTTTAAAAAGCACTTTATTTGTTTAACGATATTTGCTAATAAACCCTGTAGAGCTATGTTCATTTTTAAATGATTTTTTAAATTGAAGAGATAATTTATGGCCGTCCTGTGTGAACATAATTAAATTTCCACGTTGCCACGCTACATATATGCAATCATAAATGAACGATTCAGTTAGTAAATTAATTTTTTGCCGCTCTCTGGTTAGTGGTACTGAGATAGGGATATGAATATCCTGGGCATAAGATGCAGGGTTGTGAGGAGATGTACTCAAACTTAATTATTCATATCTTCTTATCAATACGAAATAAGAAGAGATAATGAAAGAGAGAAAATGTTTGCGATTTTTTTTTCCGAAGGTTGATTTCTAAAACAAAATATTTGAGGAAAAACTCACCCCCCCCGACAAAAAAAAACAAAACAAAAACAAACTTCAATGTTAAATAGGATATTTTTAAATCCCTTCTCGTTCGAGCCGGTATCTAATCACTATTATGGATAGGGGGATTTTTTTAAGCGTTGAATGGTGGCTTGAGATGATAAGAAAAGGAACACGACAACTCAGTGAAAAAATCCCTGGAAATCACATTTTAAGAGAAACTCAAAAAACTGGTCTAGATAAGTACAGCTCACACACACTAAGAAGAACTTTGTCCATGAAATGCTAGTGATGTTATGGCAGTTAGAAAAACAAATCATGAAATTTAGTTTTAACAACACACCACTACCTGCCTAAGGTCTTCCCGCAGACTTCTATAGCAGAAATTAAAATATTATGATGATACTAATAACAATAATACACTGATTTTATCAAAACCTGCCAACCTGTCAAATACATTTGTCCGTGATGAACGTGACTGGTGCCTTCTTATCAGATTAGGTGTCATGCTGGCTATATTGGGCAGGTTTATCTTACTATAGTGTTACTTTGTTGATATGCCGTACTTTCACGCAATAATAATAATAATAATAATAATAATAATAATAATAATAATAATAATAATAATAATGAAATGTGGCATATGGGAACATCAACAATCCCTGTTGTAGTTGGAGCCCTAGGACTGGTTGGAAAAGATTGCAGTAGACTAATTGAAGGGATTCCTGGAAGTCCATGCCTCAAGGAGATACAAAAAATTGTTCTGACAAATACAGCTCACACTTTACAAAGGGCTATATCTATGGAATTTCTTTTTTGTCAGTGGAAAGTGTCATGGGACCCGGGAAGAAATGTGTAAACGCCAGAAATCAAAGAAAATAATAATAATAATAATAACAACAACAACAATAAAATTATGTAAAGAGGGTATCTAAATAGAGAGATATTATGCCTATTAATGGTGGACGGGGCGCGTATTGAGATTTCTTTATCAGGGATCAAATATGTCGGTATGCGGATATATGCAGATCATATAAGCTTGATAAATAGTGAGCTAAATGAACTACAACTATTTTTTAACTTTATAGTAATAATAATAATAATAATAATAATAATAAGAAGAAGAAGAAGAAGAAGAAGAAGAAGAAGAAGAAGTGAAAGAAGAAGAAGAAGATAAAGAAGGGGATTTCAAATGGACGAAGAAATGCAAATAAACAATAATGCAACGAAAGAAAGCAAAGAACCTTGAAAGAAAACAACGCCAAATGTAATGTAACAAATGCAAAAACAATGTCAAGATAATCCTCTTCTTGCTCAATACTCTGTCAGTACCAAAGAAGCTAATATAGACAAACCCCATATCTATCATCGGTTACGTACTATAAGATTAAGAGCTGAAACCGACCGAAGGTTTTATTATTACTGCATAGAACCAATGCTTGCTAATTAGAAATTGCTCATCAGCCATAATGAAAATTTGTGTTAATCTGAAATGGAGAAATTCGGCATGATAAAATGGGCCAATATCTGTAGTGAAAAATATGCAACTTTTACAGGAAGGAAACTATAAGAAAGTGCTATAAACATCAACCAGACCCGGTTACTAAGATAAGAACTGTAAAAAATTTATGGGATTTTATAATTGTAATGTAGCTTTGAAGATCTTAAAAAAAAACTATCAAAATCCTAATATCTTGAAGTGGATATCTAAAAAAATGTAGCACATAAGTAGATCAATTATTCCACTTTTAGGATTGATTGGAAAAGGTTCCGATAGACTCATTGAAGGCATCATTGGTAGCTGATGCCTTAAAGAAATACAAAAAAAATAATTTATACATACAAGCAAATACCACTGGGAAAAAAGTATGCATCCACTTAATTAGTATAAATTGTATCAGTAAATTATTATTATCTCCAAAAAGTTGTTACAATCTAAAATATTTTATCGCTTTAAATAAACTGCAAAAGGTTGATAATCTGTAAAAAAATAAATCAAACAATCAGCCATTAGCACGCAACCAAGACATATGGAGGAAGATGGTTAGGAGATAGCGTAATGACTACAACGGGTTATGGAACAGATGATGATGAAGATGTGGTGTCACTTGAGGTCAGAGTAAAAATAATGATGATAACTTTTTTTTCAAGTTTCTTAATTGAATATCCTGAAACTATGCCTGAGTCAATGAATCTAGATGGACAATAAAATATAACATTTTCTTGCTTTCTTTCTTTCTTTTTCTTTCTTTCTTTTTTTCTTTCATTCTTTCTTTCACTATTAATTTCTTTCTCTTTCTTTTTCTTTCTTTTTCTTTAAAATGCTTAGTCTGTTTTTCTCTACCCTTTTTTTTAAAAAAATATTAGGTTGGTGCAAAAATAATGACGTAAGAATGTCGTTTTTTGACCTTAAAAGTACGTCAAAAAACGACATTATTACGTCATGATTTTTGCACCAACCTAATACTTATTACTGCTTGTCTCCTTCAGTCTCTTTTTTAAATTCTTAATACTGTTTTTCTCATTATTTTTCTTTCTTTCTTTCTTTCTCTCTCTTTTTCATTCTCTCTTTCTTTCCTTCCTTCCTTCCTTCAGTATTTATTACCTTTTCTATCTTTTCTTCTTTCATTTTCTTTAAATACTTATTATTCTGTTTTTCTGTATCCTTTTTAAAATATACTTATTACAGTTTCTTTCTTTCTCTTTATTTAAAATAATTATCACTGTTTTGCTCTCATTATTCTTTCTTTCTTTCTTTCATTTTTCTTTCTTTCTTTCTTTCTAATACTTATCACTCTTTACCCCTCTTTTTCTTTAGAGTTACTTATCACTCTGTTTTTCTTTCTTTCCTTCTTTTTTCTTACTTTTTCTTTAAAATACTTATTACACTGTTTTCTCTATCTTTTAAAAAATACTTATCACTATTTGTCTCTTTCTTTTAAATACTTATTACTTTTTTCTCTCATTTTTTCTTTCTTTCTTTTTAATACTTATAACTATTTTCCCCTCTTGTCTTTAAGATACTTATCGCTCTGTTCTTTCTTTCTTTCTTTCTTTCTGTCCTGCTTTGTATGCTTTTAAAAATCTTCCTTAAGATAATCTTTTTTCATGTTCGATAAACCATTTTCGATGATCGAAGACCTATGAAAGCAGAAAGACCTGACTTTCTGCGGCATGATTCCAAATTGTCTGTTGCTTCCACACGATAACCCTCGGCCAAAAAGAGCTGAGAGGACGTCTATCTCTGAACTCTGTCCTAAGATTTCCTGGCTCCGTCTCAGACCTCTGACTTTTACATCTATATTCCTACTACGCCATAATATACATTTTTGGTTGGCATCTTGTCAAAACAACTATTTCGTCTGTTGCATCCAAATTTCTTAAATACGAAAAAATAAGATTTCCTTATCTTGTAAAGAAAATAACTTGATAACTATTTCCGACAGGTGAGAGTGAGGTAAATATGAGTAAGTTACCAGTATTTTTACAACTTATCTTTGTTATCAAATATAAGACAAGTACAATATTTAGATTTTTCACACTATGGTCCTCATCTTTATTGCCATATTTATCACAACGTATCGGTTGTTGTACGCTCCGGCCTTCTTCAGGTAGTTAGAATGTTATTTCGCTCTCTGTGGTAGACTGTTCTAGTTCCACGTGACATGTCTAATCGATGTCGGTTATCAGTTATCTCCTGTTAATTCCGCTCTCCAAGTTCAAGGACACATGGCACAGTGGAAAAAAATTAATCAAACTATTGTCCTCATTTTTGTTGTCATATTTATCACAACGTTTCGACCGTTGTACACTTCAGTCTTCTTCAGGTGGGTGGAATGTCGAACTGAACCCTTTATTTCGCTCGCTGGGATAGACTGTTCTAGTTCCACGTGCCATATCTAATGGATATCAGTTATCTCCCGTTAATTCACCTCTTCAAGTTCTCCACTGCCTTAAACAGACATTGAACCCTGTGGATCCTGTCACTGGATCTAACTAACGTCTTTATCTACTGGGCCATGTGTCCTTGAGGACATCTCTGCATGAATTTCTGGGACTTATAAACCTAATGTCTTCAGCAGTTATTTTTTAACAGTGCTCATATTGAAATTTTTGCTGTTATCATTGCATGTTTTTACCAGAACTCATATTGTAGAACTAGAACAGCAAATGCTCAAAAGTTATTTAAGAATTTAGTAACTAACAATAGAGTATCATATTCAACCAGATGTTCTCTGAGTGAAACCCTATTTTCATTGTTTTGATCTCGTTGACAGAAAGTGATGACCATTGCAAATTGGGTACCTTATGAATATGTCGGATCCGTGTTTCCTTTAGCCTTACAACAAGATCACGGTGAAGTACGTGTTCTTGTGATATCACCGAAGTTAAGCAACGTCGAAGCTGATCAGTACCAAGGTGAGTGACCGCTTGAGAATACCAAGTGTTGTCAGCTTGGAGGCGCGGGAATGTAATTGCTAACGGCCTAGAGGGGGATATAGGAGAGCCGTGTTCCAATTTCAGTCGCGTTCCACACATGCGCAAATACCTTTTGAAACTTATGAATCTACATCTTGCCCCACCAGCTATAGTTTAATTAGTAGAACTTATCTCTTTCAGGCTCTTCATTATCTGTCTATCTAAGACTGTTCATTATCTTTCTATCTCGGGGTATATCAAATACCCCGAGATAGAAAGATAATGAACAGTCTTAGATAGACAGATAATGAAGAGCCTGAAAGAGATAGTTACATCAAGTAACTAAATATAACAGAATAAAGGGGAACTGGAACTCGGCTTTCCGATTATCAATTCCGAGTCAATATTGATTACACCACCATCACATCCAAGCTTACAACATCTGGTATTCCCTAGCGGTCGGTCATCTAGGTACTAACCAGGACCCTACGTTGATCGAACGGAAACTGGTGTTTCAACGTGATATGTATATATATATATATATATATATATATATATATATATATATATATATATATATATATGTATATATATATATATATATATATATATATATTTATTATAATTATTTTTAAAAAGATAGGATTCCATCTGCATAAGAGTTATGTTTGAAATCAAGAACCAAAAGTTCTGTTTCATCCTTAAGCGAAATTTTTGAGAATAACTGATCTTGAAATTTACGCTGCTTTATAAGCATATTCATTCGTAATATTAATTACAGTGTAACCCGGATATAAGAGAAACCCGGATATAAGAGATATTTTATCTGGCCCCAAATTAGAGCCATACTTACCTAAACAAAATAGAGCAAACTCGGATAAAGAGAAACCCGGATATAAGAGACTTCCCCGGTCACGACAACTCTCTTATATCCGGGTTACACCGGGTTATATATTATTATATTCATTCGTAATATTACTTATATATATTAATTATATATATATATATATATATATTCATTCTTAATATTAATTATATACATATACACATATATATATATATATATATATATATGCGATTTGCAGAGAAGTTATTTCTAGATAAAGAATAAAGATCACTTTTAAACCAATTGCAATCTTTTCAAGCTCAGCCTGCCGTCTTTGCTTCGGGCGGAATGTAACTCAGATTAGGCTATGCCTTCAGACAGAGTCTTGTCTGGAGAAAAATAGAAAGCCACACGACCCGTGTATGTGGTTTATACGGGTAAGTTTTACCCGAGCGTTCGCGGTCGTAAGGCCCCATGTTAAACTGACTTTTTGCCACTTTGTGGGGGATCTCGGGTAAATACCGTATATATTTCATTCTTAGATGGAATAATTGCTTGTTTCCTATTTACATGAGAATGCGTTTTATTTATTGGTTAATTTGCTTTTTTAAGGTTTATCAATTCTTTTACAGATTATTTAAAGCCAGAATTCTTTTTTTTTTTAGATTGTAAGCATTTTTGGAAGAGAATAATAATTTAGCGATACAACTCCTACAATTTAACCTCTATCTGAGAGAGAGAAGAGATGGTTTCATGCCTTTTCTAGTTGCGAGTAAGTAAATAGGACGAGTTCTACTGCAATTAGAACTTGGCTTTCTGATTTTAAAATCTGAGCCGTTCTTTATTTCGCCATCTGCACACCCAAGCTTAGAGCACCTGGCATTCCAAAACTTTTACCCATCTAGGTACTGGCTAAACTCGATATTGCTTAACTTGTGTGATCGTAGGAGGACTGGTGCTTCAAGCCTCACTTACTGTTGCATCAAGAAAACGTTGATTTTCAAGCGAGGAAGACGTTTTCGATATTCGCGATCTCCAAACGTAAATGTAAAATGGACTTGAAAACTTAAGAGTTGCATCGCGTTTTGTCAACTGACCCACAGGATCAGGGTTAAAAAGAACCCCCAGTCCAAATCGATCGCAGTTGAGTCTCTGACCCGATTGTGTGGCATTCAACAAAGGTTGAACATTGACACGTTAGTAAGAATGATCAACGAATATCGTTTGTTTACTAATAATGAAGTGGGATCTTTGATATTTAAGCACTTTCTTTCTTTGTATCTCAGTATTTAATTATTTTACTCTGATTTTATCTATCTATCTATCTATCTATCTATCTATCTATCTATCTATCTATCTATCTATCTATCTATCTATCTATTCTATGCTGATTATCTATCTATCTATCTATCTATCTATCTATCTATCTATCTATCATATAATATTCACCATCTATCTTATAATATTCACTATTTCATAATGTTCACTATCTATCTATCTATCTATCTATCTATCTATCTATCTATCTATCTATCTATCTATCTCAGTCTGTTAATATCTACCGAACATTATATTTGTCTATCTCAGACCTGGGCTGTCTCTCCGTCCTTGTATATCGGAATATGTAAATTTCTGTCTTAATGCTTTTATATTGCTTCGTCTACATTCGGGTCACTCTAATTTCAAAATCCTTATTAAATTTAGTGAATGCCTAAGTTCACGAACTCTTCGTTAAACAGACTTACCTTTGACTATTCAGAGTAATAACTCTGCACTCTGGTCAACCCTTCAAGAAGTGATTCTATACATAAAAATAACAAAGTCTACTTTGATCTATCACCCTGATCCTCAGTGTACAGGGTGTGTACCAAACGTTATCTTATTTCTTCTTAATGTTTTTCTTTTTGTAACTTATTCTTTCTCTTTTGAAGTTTCTCACTTGCATCCTTCTTACCTTTAAATTTGTCATGTTCTCCTTATCTGTTAAAAACAATCTATAATTTCATTCAAAAGCAATCTAGTTTCGAATATAAATGGCTGATTGAACACAGTTGCTAGACATTCGTACTCATGTCCTCTTTCCTGTATACATAGTTATTTCATTTTATTAGTTATTGCATTTTTATGCAGAAAAAAAAAATACATTGAAATAGAGACATAAAAACATCAGTGTGTCTAGAACGAAGTTGGTGGGTTATTACCAAAAGTAGAATATGCAAATGAACTGGTAAAATAACTAGGCTATTGAAAACGAGGGCAAAAACTTCTGTCAAAAAGATGCCATTTTGGAATGATGTCTAGTTTTACGTGTTTCATTAATGTCCTATCATTTTTCTTTATTGCAAGTAGTGAGACGAGTGAAAACGGAAACACTTAATATATTAGAGTAGGAAAAAGCCAAAATAATAATAATTCAGGTGAAACGCAGCGACCACTTGGTCTGTTGCAGTCAGTCTTGGTCATTCCAGAAACACGTTACAAGAAAAAAACACGAAACAATATGCAAGAAATTCTACGACGGATTCCCTATTCTTGATTATTTACGAAATGGTAACTTTAAAATGCGTGCAAGTTGATTTTGCGCAACTTTACCTCAGGCATCCTCTCTCTTAAAAAATGAATCTTTTTGGTAGAGGAAAAGATAGAAGAATGTCAAATATCTATTTCTAAATGTTATGAACCGAAAAAAAACACGGTTTTTACTGCGGTGAGAAATTTGATAGAAAACTACATTTATTAAAAGACATAGCGTATATCCTGGTTTATAAGGCGCTTCCATGAATTACCGTAATTTCCCATGTATAATACGTCTTCACTACATAATACGCACCTCTTGTATGGTAATCAAATCCTATAAATTTCACCTCTTCAATTTCATTACGGCCAGCCTTTTCAGCTCTTATTCAAGGTGTAATTGATGATATTTATCAAAATTTCCGATCGTTACGATTCTAAAAGGAAACGGAAATACCTATATTGTACCAATTGCGCAGATTCAGTAACCTGTTTTTCTCGATAAAATGTGCAATCTACCGGATCTGTATGGACTTTTTTTTCCACAAAAGATTGTTTTAAACATAGAATAATATTATTTTAATTTAGTTTATCGTAATTTTTTTTTTACATTTGTAAGTATTGTTAGGTACTTACGATTGTATTTGATATCCTTATGGCGTCCCAAACGCCGAATGTTAGTGTCAAATTGTCCTATGTTTCTGGTGAATAGTGATTTTGCAACTGAAATCGACCTATGAAACGGTAATTTTTTAAAAGATTATGCATGTGGAATTACGGTAGGCGCCTTACCAAATTTTGAAGGAAAGAATCGGAAAAAATTCCTCATAATTCATAGCTATCCACTCTATCGCTTATCTCTGTATAACATATTTTAGCATGAAAACCTGAATAACCATGAGAAATTCATTACAGATCAAAAAGACGTAACACATCTATAGTAATAATTAGAGAAGAACATATTTTAATTTATAGGACACATTGTCGATTTTGGAGATATTTTATAGGAAAAAGTGCGTTTCATAAGCAGCAAAATACGGTAATAATAATAATAATAATAATAATAATAATAATAATAATAATAATAATAATAAATTCGCCTCGAAAGATACTTGGAAACTACAGAAGACTGGATGATGGTATGTGTCAAGGAACATGAAAGTAGTAAGCGTCTTTACTCCGTCATAAATGAAGTCAACAAATTCAAAATGGAGCTTCAAATGGGCGCAGAAATACAGGTAAAGCACAGTACACCGGCTGAAGATGCAAAATACTTAAAAAAGAAAGCAAAGACAAATGCAACATACCAGATACAAAAACAATGTCAAGATAAACCGCTTCATGGCCAATACTCTGCCGGTACCAACCAAGCTGACGTAGAAAAAAACCCGTACCCATCAGTGGCTACGTAGTGCAGGGTTGAAAGCTGAAACTGAAGGTTTTATCCTTGCTGCACAGGACCAATGCTTGTTAACTAGGAATTATCAAGCATATATACTAAAATATTGTGGTAGCCCAAAATGCTGATTCTGTGATAAATATCCAGAAAGGATTGATCATTTTGTATCAGGTTGCACGATATTGGCACCCACTGAATATAAAACCCGGCATGACAGAATGGGCCAATATCTGCACTGGAAAATTTGCAACATCTACGGGAAGGAAACTGAAAGAAACTGGTATGAACACCACCCAGACCCGGTTACGGAGATAAGACCTGTTACAATTCTATGGGACTACACAATACACACTGACAGAACAATCAAAGCCAACCGCCCAGATATTGTTATTAAAACCACAAACAAAAAAAGTGCCTCCTTATTGATATGGTAGTCCCTGCAGACGGCAGTGTATCTTTGAAGATATTCAAAAAGTCAAAATACAAGGACCTTAAAATAGAAATCTCAAAAATGTTGCACATGGGAACATCAACAATCCCTGTTGTAGTTGGAGCCCTAGGACTGGTTGAAAAAGATTGCAGTAGACTAATTGAAGGGATTCTTGGAAGTCAATGCCTCAAAGAGATACAAAAAATTGTTCACACAAGTACAGCCCACACTTTACGAAGGGCTTTTTCTATGTAATTTTTTTTTTTTTGTCAGTGGAAATTGTCATGATGCCATTTCTAACCTTAAACGCCAGATATCAAAGGAAATAATAATAATAATAATAATAATAATAATAATAATAATAATAATAATAATACACATACAGAACAATCAAAGCTAACCGCCCAGACATTGTTATTAGAGACCGCAAACCCCCAAAAAGTGCCTCCTTATTGATATGGCAGTCCCTGCTGACTGCAATGTATCTTTGAAGATCTTCAAAAAGCTATCAAAATATAAGGACCTTGAAATCGAAATATCATAAATGTGGCAAATGCGAACATCAACAATCCCTGTTGTAGTTGGGCCCCTCAGATTGATTGGAAAAGATTCCAATAGACTCATTGAAGGGATTCCTGGAAGCCCATGCCTTAAAGAAATATTTAAAAAAAATTTCACGCGAGTACAGACCAGGGCTTACGAAGGGCTTTATCTATTTAAAATATATGTTGCTTTTTTTAATTGCACAGTGGAAAATGTAATGATGCTATTTCTAAATTTAGATATCTGGGCGGGAGCCGGAAAGAAATGATGACACACCAGAAATCAAAGGAAATAAAATTAAAAAAACAAAAAACAAAACAAAACATTAACAATAATAATCAAGGATGGAATTAATCCGAAATGCAGGATCTCGGATGGAACTGTCAACCATATTATCTCAGGATGTCCTGAACTGACAAAAAATGAATCTACCCACAGACAACACAAGGTAGCGACATATGTGTACTGGATGATAAGCAAGAAGCACAAAATCGAAACTACTGAGAGATGGTATGATCACCAGCCTGATACCGTCGCTCAAAATAACGATGTAACTATCCTCTGGGACATGCCAATTCAAACTGACAAGGAATTAAAAGCCAACAGACCTGATATTATCATAAAAGACAAGAAATTCAGGAAGTGTATGCTTATCGATACAGCAGTACCATCTGAGAGTAACAACTTCATGAAAATTATCGAAAAACTGTTCAAATACAAGTATATGGAAATCGCGATTAACAGCATGTAGGGAAAGACTGAGACTGTACCAATAGTAATCGGAGCACTGGGCCTCGTGAGAAAAAGAATGGAAAATCTTACTATCAGTGTCGCAGGTAACATTAACATACAAATTAGCCAGAAAATTGCTCCACTAGGAGCAACCATATATTAGGTTGGTGCAAAAATAATGACGTAATAATGTCGTTTTTTTACGTATTTTTTAACGTCAAAAAACAACATTATTACGTCATTATTTTTGCACCAACCTAATACTAAGAAAAGTGCTATCAATGAAATAGGAATTGAATAACATAAAAAAATTGGACGCAAAGATCAGACAAATGCTTACCCAAATGAGGATGATCCACCCGAAATCAGATGTTGATAGGCTGTATGTACCAAGCGCTTTAGGAGGTTCAGGTCTGATGCAACTTGAATTAATATTAAAACTACAACAATCACAACGATACAACTGAAAGCCTACCTCACAAAAAACAATGATATTTTTTTTACAAATAGTAAAAAAACAAATCCACTCTATCAACAAAGAAACTGCACTTTTCAAGAAACAGCTTAATATGCCTGAAATACTACCAAAAAAAAAAACAAAACAAAAAACAACGAAGCTAATACCATATATGCCAAACGAGTAAAGCCGAAAACATAACAACTTCGCCAAATGAAATTACAACAAAACTGGGAGGACAAGTCGTTGCATGGCAAATGCATAAAAAGAACGAAAGAAGCAGGGGTGGGGGCACAGGGTTGAAAGCTGTGACAGAACGCTTAATTCCAGATCTTATCACTAGCACATAATCGAGAATGGGACTAACCCTAAATGCAGGATTTGAGGAAAATATGATGAAAGTATTGACATATTATCTCAGCTGGTCTTGAACTGGCAAAAAATGAATATATCCACAGACATAACATGGTAGCGACATATATGGCGGAAAGATATGCATGAAGGACAAAATCGAAACCACTGAGAGATGGTATGGAACACCAACCTGACACAGTTACTCAAAATAATGATGTAACTATCCTCTGGGACATGCCAATTCAAATTGACAGGGAAATAACGGTCAGCAGACCTGATATTATCATAAAAGACAAGAAATTTAGGAAGTGTATGCTTACTGACATGACAGTATCTTCGGAGAGAAAAGCCTTCATGAAAATTAACGAGAAATAGTCCAAATACAAGGACCTAGAGATCGAGATTTACAAGATGTGGGGAGTGAAAACTGAGACTGTGACAATAAAAAAAAGGAAAGGACTATTTTACTAAGAATGTCCCAGGCGACATCAACATACAATTTGCCCAGAAGAACTAGGAACATCCAATATAGTAAGAAAAGTGCTATCAATTAAATGACAATTCTCTTATTGGGCCTAAGAACCATAGTTTGCACCCGGCTCTACAGGATACAAAGCAGGAAACATAATATACCCAAATAATAATAATAATAATATAGAATACAAAATTTGCAAAATAGGATTGCAGAAAATTTTCTTTTGTGTGCCTAACACTGAGGCAAGATAACACGTTCAAATCTTATAAATAATGAACATTAAAGCATTACAGTGAAAAATCCATGCATTAGAAATAATATGTTGTAGATCCATATTAGCCATCATGTCATGTAGACTACATCACAAACGACGCTGACAAGAAAGTGGTTCACTGCCAAAAAGTAAAGTTGAAAATATATTGCCATGCTACAAGAGCCAAAAATCTTTCCAGCCTCTTACTACATGACACCCACTTTGTCAACAAAAGAAGAAGAGACAGATAAAGGTATCAGAATGTGCTGACAAAGCTACTAAGTGAACTTGAAGATCCGTCATCAAAGTATTAGCACGCAACCAAAATATCAGGAGGAAGATATTCACATGTCCAGTAGCAATTAATTCATTATAATCATCCCACATGATAACGTATTGAAGATTATACAATTTCTTTAATCGGTATACCCCCACCGCAAAGCAAGGCAGTACATCCACTGAAACGTAAGGAGTTACTGGGTGTGAAGAAATTAGGAACAGAAACATTAATAATGCGCAGGAAGAGAAAGGAGCAATCAGAAGGACATGAGTTAGCGATTGACATTGCATTTAAATTTTTGAATATCAAAGTTGGCTGAAAAGCACTGAAGGAAGAGAATTCTACAAGCGAGAAATACGAGAAAAGAAACTGTCAGCATAGAACATCTAACGATGTCAACAATAAATTGATGAGATTTCGAAGCCAGTCTATTATTACACTTCAATTCAAAAAGTATTGGTATCATAACGAAGGACTTATCCGAATAATTACCATGAAAATATTTACAGAAAAGGCAAAGGGAGGCAATTTTACGGAGGTGTGAAAGTGACTAAAGCTATGACGTCAGATCCGGACCAATAATATTGCTGATTCTACTTTGGATTTTATCAAGGAGCTCTTGATAAATAGCAGGGGCACCGGACCAAACCTGTCAGTAATATTCTAAACATGAACGTGGGTAGATTTATAGATATATAAGATAGATTAAGGAGAGAAAAATTGTCTAGCGCGACTCAGTGAACCGATTTTCTTAGCAGCTGAAATAGCAATGAATTCAATATAGTATTTCCATTTCATGTGACCTGAGAAAGGTAGCCCGATAAAGCCCGGGAAAGTTCAACGAGTGACTTTCCTAGTTTAGGTACCATAGCGAATGTCCATCCTAACACTCACCATGAAAATATTTATATACAAAAAAGAACGAGGAGGAAAATTAATTGAAGCCGGGCCGCCACATCAGAAGCAATAATAATGTGGATTCTTCTTTGGATTTTATCAAGGAGCTCAAGGTAAACAGCAGGGGCACTGGACCATATGTGGCAGCAATATTTTAAGCATGAACGGATGGTAGACTTATAGATATGCGTGATAGATTATGGAGAGAAAAATTGTCTAGCGCGACTCAGTTAACCGAATTTCTTAGCAGCTGAAATAGCAATGAATTCAATATAGTATTTCCATTTGGTGTCACCTGAGAAAGGTAGCCCATTAAAACCCGGGAAGTCCCACGAGTCACTTTCCTAGTTTAGGTACCATAGAGAAATTATTGCAGATTCTTCTTTGGATTTTATCAAGGAGCTCAAGATACACAGCAGCGGCTCCGGACCATATGTGGCAGCAATATTCTAAGCATGGACGTGGGTAGATTTATAGATATGTAATATAGAGTATGCAGTTGATCTAGGAATAGATTCAATGTAATCATTCCTTTTTATGTCAGCCGAAAATCTTTTAAGCATAGAGCCGGAAGGGAGTTCCACAAGCGAGACGTGCGAGAAAAGAAGCTTTTTGCATAGAATTCACGGTTACATCTAGCTAGTTCAAATGCAAATTGGTGAGACCTCGTCTGCAGTATGGTACTGCTCTTAAATTAAAAAAAAACTAGCCACCATACCGAAGATCACATTCGAGCAATTACCATGAAAATATTTATAGAAAAGGCGAAGGGAGGTAATTTAACGGAGGTAGGAAAGTGACTGAAGCCGAGAGGTCAGATCAGGACTACTAATATTGCTGATTCTTCTTTGAATTTTATCAAGGAGTTCTAGATAAATAGCAGGAGCACCGGGCCATACACCCTTTTGTAAATTAATTGAAACAAACGCTTTAGTTTCCTTTTTTTCACCATACGGTCACTTTTAGACCCCGCTGAAGTGAGAGGGGGTAATCGATTTCTTTTTTTTTCCTCAGTTTAGTGTGCAGCAATATGAACCTATTTTTGGGGTGTATGATAAAATTTCTTTGACCTGGAAAAGTTTCATCACGCCCAGACACTATTGTCTCGACTGTCGTTAGGGCGGTGGATAAGTGACTGAAGCCGAGCAGCCAGATCAGGACCGATAATATTGCTGATTCTTCTTTGGGTTATCTCATTGTATTCCTTCTTTTATCTTCCATCTCCATTCAGAACGTGGGCGACTATGGCTTTACGCAACAATGGATCTATCATTACAAGATAAAAAAAATGGAGTATTGTTCCATTATTACAAGATAAAAAAAATGGAGTATTGTTCCATTATTACAAGATATAAAAATGGAATATTGCTACAACAACTAGGCTAGAGCGTCCAAATAATAACTTCCCCGCGTTGACAAAGGCATTTCCGTGAGCTAGTAGGTGTTTAGTTGTCTCGCCGCTACAACTCCTTTCCCACTTATTAAACATTTCGAGCTTTTCACTACTTGATTACAATTATTTCTACACGATAGATATTCGGGAGAACTAGATTAATTGGTTCCTCCATGACACACTTTCAATTCTTGGTCCCACTAAGCCCCTTACACGTAGTCGATTCGTCTTTATTCACTTCATATTCCATTCGCAAGGAGGAAGTTCCACGCAGACAATTAAAACTGTTCGCTTTGTGGAGAAACTTCCAAGAGGATCTGTCTTCGCTCACTACAATTTAACCTTTTCAATTATAGGGTCAAACGTTATATATTCTCCATATATTCACATTACGCATCTCTTGCTTCCGTCTACTAGACAAACTCATTTAGTAAAACTCTGGCTCGTGTTTCTCTTGGGCCTTGGATTCAAGAAACAATAGTTTAAATAATCTGCTTAACTATTGCTGCTCTATGTATCATTTCAATCTTAATAATTCCTTTTTGTTCAGGTTCTACTATCTATTCATATAAATTCATTAAATAGGTGGACATGGCTCTCCACATCTTCCTGTTTTTTTTTTAGTTCTAAGTAAATGTTGATAATTTGCAATCACTCTTACACTTATGTCCTGCAATCCATTCAAACAAACCCATTAAGTAGGTGACCGTGGCTCTCCACAACTTCCCGTTTTTTGTTCTGAGTAAATTTTGACACTTTATCACCCCTCTTCCTCTTATATGATGCTATCTAATCAAACAATCTCATTAAATAGGTGATCATGGCTCTCCACAACTTTCTGCCTTTTGTTGCTCTGTCTCTTTTAACCCTTTGCCATCCCTATTTGTTCTTTTTCCCGCTTAGTTATCCGTCCTTTCCACCTGCATCTTTTGGTGTTTTTCGTTTTGTTTTACTGTATATCAACCTGAATGATTTACATAATGCCGACAAGATTTTTATTGCTGGTAATATTTTTTATCTATCTATCTCTCTATTAGTTTGGTGCAAAAATAATGTCGTTTTCTCACATATGTTACTATGTGAGAAAACGACATTATTTTTGCACCAACCTAATATCTATCTATCTCAGTAAATATTGGTTTGGTTTCTTTCTGTTTTACGGTATATCAACCTCAGTGGTTTATGCAATGTAATAAGATGTTTATTGCTGGTAATATTTTTTTCCAAAAATACATTGCTGGTAATAATTTTTTACAAAAATATCTTTCTGGTATTAAAACCCATTTTTACGCCTTCATAGTCTTTTGACCCCAGTTTGGGCGGTCAACTACTTGTCCACAGTTGGGACCTCAACAGGTGCTACCACCCCGGATCAGGGCGGATGCGGTAACACCATCAAGTAAGAGGTAATCCCACACTTCTCAAAACCTCCCGACCAGATGCCTTGCTATTGAATATAGTTTATCGTCTTACCCACGATGACCTGCTCCTTTTGCCTTCAGTAAGACCTGTGAGTGTTAAACACTTGAAGTTCTCTTTTCTTTCACACGTTACATATATTCCAACTGTCTCTTGCTAATTGTCAATATAAGTTTCATTGTAATTTAGCATTTTGCTTCTATTTGATTGATCGAAAAAGATTTCAGTGCATTTTCTATGTAAAAGTTTCATTCGACAGAAAAGTTTGTGCAAAAAGTGGATCACAGCGATCATGTGTAAGTTTGATTGCTGATTGGTTACCAAATGTAAAAAAATTATAAAACGCCAACGCAATCTCGTTTGCCGCCAATATTTTTTTGAACGAGTTTTGGAGCCAATCACGTGACCTAAAACAAAATAAATACAGCAACGCGAGCAGATCTCATGAGTGAGACAACGAGAATTTACCCATTGCATACACCGTTGCCGAACGCATTTTTCACTGTTTGATATTTATTTCCAGCCCTGGAATTTTTCATCGGTAATAACTTATCTTGCAACTTTTAGCTTGAGAGCTCACAAACCTCAAAACTCACTCTTAGCACATTTTTATTTAACAGATTGCTCGACAAGGAATTCCCGATAATTTATAGCAAATCAACTCAGAAGTCTAAAAGTTTAAAAGTTTTCTCTTTAAACACGAATCACAACTTTTGATTTTCAACTTGTATTCAAGTATTCTCTCATTCAATAAATTATCAAGAATTATCTACGGCGAACCTTTGTGGAAGAACATCATTTTTTTCTTTGACAACTTTACTTTCAACTGAAATCTACTTTTTCAAGGTATTTTATATTATTATCTTATTTCAGATAAAAAAGTATTTTAAACAATTTAACAGATAAAGGTACGCAATTCCTGCCGTATTCTTAATATTTAAATACTTAAATAAAAAGATTTGTTTAAAAACAGTTTGTTTGACACTGAACCGATTTATTCATTATAAATCCTATATTTTTGGCATACACCTTGAACATACCAAAGACACTTTACTTGTCATAAAAAAAAAACAAACATTATTTGGTATATGAAACATCAATATTAAATTCTTCAACTCAGTATAAATTCCCTGAGTCATTTTACCAATCAATTTGTATATTTTGGTATATAAATGCCGTATATTATTTAAAATATATGTTTGTCTATTATTGTCGTCTTTGACAGTTTTGTGCCATTCAAGCAAATTTAAACGTTTGTGGAGATGTTTTTTTTTTCACGCAGCAAAATAACACCTGTTATTTAAACGTACTAATCACTCCAAAACTGTATTTTCCATTTCCCTTAAAAATTCCTCGTTGTTTCTATGGTACTGTCAGCATATTCGGTGGTAATATAGTCATGGACATAATTGTTTAAACGAGAGTATTCAAAGAATTATTACTTTTTAAATAAAATGGAGTAACGCAGAAAAATCAAGTGGGCAAATGTTGTCGGTTCTTCACATTGACAAAAAATTTAGAAATTTCTAACAGACAAGAAGAATGTGTCAAACAATTGCGAATTTTACATTTTATTGTCGCAGTGTTGTATTAGGAATCTTTCTCAGTCATGAAATGACGAACGAAACTAGAAGTTATAAGATCAAAGTGGAATCAGTAACGGGGAAAATCAGATGGAAAAGTCAATGTGTAAAGCCCCCCGGGTGGTGGTGATATCGGTGTTGGTAGGAGGTCTCCTCAAGACCTGCGATCCACGATCGAGTAAGAACTGATAAAAGTTCGTGGGTTTAGTCTTACACCGAGTTCCTTTTCAATATTCACTTCAAACGGTGAATGTCTTTTTCGCGTTGGCTTCTTTGAAGAAATCATACTTCGAAGAATATAGAATCGGAAGAAAATTTCAATTTGCAGGACAGCAAAAATACGACATTTTGGCATTTTTTTTCTTAGTAATCCATTAAAAATCACAACTGACAAGAAATGTGTGTTGGCGCGCGGAAAGCAAAAATTTGAAAGTAATTACATGTATAAATTTTACTATATTTATATATATATATATATATATATATATATATAAGTGAACATAGAAGTCAAAAATTAGAGGCGAAAGTCTGTTTCAAGCCTGACTATTGCATCTAGCATGAAACAGACTGTTGCCTCTAAGTGTTGACTTCTATGTTCACTTTTATATTTACACACGCTCTATCTCTGATATTGAGCACTTTATCCCATAAATATAGCACATCTTAAGACTATATTTCTTCATATATATATATATATATATATATATATATATATATATATATATATATATGTTAGGTTGAGACAAAAATAATGACCTAATAATGTCGTTTTTGACGTTAAAAAATACGTCAAAAACCGACATTATTACGTCATTATTTTTGCACCAACCTAATATATACTAGGTGTCCATAAAGTCCGTGTGCACTTTAAACAATTTATAACTTTATTTGTATTTGCGATAGAAATAATCTGTAAAAATGTTATAAGGTTTAATGTACCTAGTTTTACGTAAAGGTAAAATAACTAATGTGATTTTAGGCATTACTGTAAATCAGTTGGCAAATGTTTTCCGTGAACTGCAAAATCGTATTATCCTTTGTATTGCTAATGATGGAGGACATGTGGAGACTTAAGTAAAATTTCAATAAAACCTTAACAAATATAGATTTACTTCTTTCTAATCTTTTCTAAAGTGCACACGAACTTTATGGATACCCTTCATATATATATATATATATATATATATATATATATATATATATATATGCACGACGGTGTTTGCGTGCGTCTGTTAGGTTTTATCTATTATAAAAGCTAAAAGTTAGAACTATATTTATGTATGAGATAAACGCATATGATTGCGAGATCTTGTAAGAGAAAAAAATAAAGCAAAGGAATTATTTGTCTAACACTTTTCAGACAATTGTCTTTATTTTTTTCACAACTTTTCACTGTTTTTTGACGTTCTGACGTGATTTTCTCTCATAATTCAATCGATTTTTCTGGTCTGTTGTCCTCGTCTTTTTTTTTCTCATCTCTATTTTCTAAAAGATTCTTAGAATATTTTTACTATTCAAACATTTCAATATTTTCTGAACTTCCGAGATTAATTTAAGAAAAAAAATACATGTTTTTTTTTATGTCACCTCCAGAAAAGCAATAAAAGGTGATTAGGAGAGTGAAAGTAACGTTTGATTTGATTTCGTTTGTTTTACGGTATATCAACCTCAATGGCGACAAGATTTTTATTGATGGTAATATCTATCTATCTATCTATCTATCTATCTATCTATCTATCTATCTCAGTATATATTGTTTTGGTTTGTTTTACGGTATATCAACCTTAATGGGTTATTTAATACCGACAAAATTCTCAACGCTGTTAATATCTTTTCCTTCAGAAATGTATTGCTGGTTATAATTTTTTCTTCAAAAATTCATTGCTGGTAAGAACTGTACAAAAATGTATTGCTGCTATTAAAACCTATTGTAAACTCTACCACTGCCCCAATCCCAGCCCGGTGCTAATCATTTGCCCATAGCCAGGAACCCAACAGGTGCCATAACCCCAGGCCAGGGTGGACCAGCGAACACCTGTTCCACGCTCCTCAAAACTCTCCGACCAGAGGCCCAGCCGCCGGATGCAGTTCATCGTCCCATCCAGGAGGTGGATGAAGTTTATCGTCACACCCAGTACAGTGAAATTAACAAAAGACAATAAAATAACACAGAGAGAAAACATGGTGATTTCCTTTGAACTGAAAATCTAGATAACTGTCTTTGACAGGAAAGACGGAAGAGGGCTTCAGAAGAGAAAAGTACGAGAGAAGAAACTATTAGCAATTTCAATATGATGAGACCTAGCTGCCAATCTAGTACGGCGCTTAAATTCGTGAAGTCGGGGTACCAACGAGGAAAGATCACCGTCGACATATTTCTAAAAGAGGCAAAAGGAAAGCTATATTACGGTGGTGGGAAAGTGACTGAAGCCGGGATGCCAGATCAGGATTGATAATGTTGCTGATTCTTCTCTGGATTTTGTCAGGTAGCTGTAGATACGTAGCAGAAACTCCAGAACAAATGTGGCAGCAATATCCGAAGCATGTACGAATAGTAGATTTAGAAATGTGCAAGATAGATTACATAAGCGATCACACTTTATGTGCTGCATTCATTAAGGGCATCGACGATCATAGCTCTCCATAACTTCCTATCACTTGTCGCTCTAAGCAATGTTTTTTACGCAACTATTCTTCCCTCTTCATGACGCAATCAAGAGAGGGCAAATAAAACTGTCAAATTTTTAACAACTTAGCATTCAGAGAAGCCAGGCTATTTCGGAAAAGAAGGTGATCGGAAGAGTACTGTGTATTACGATCTTCTTCCTTAAAAGCAGACGTTCAATTCCGGCACCTACAGTACAGAATTCAACCAATAAAAGACATTAATTGAGTAAAAGCATCCGTAATTGGTCCAGTCGAATGTTCTGTTTATCCATCCGGACAACAGCAGACGTTAGGTTTCTTTACAGAACCGGCAGAAATTGGTAGAGTTTTGTAGAGATATTCTATTAAACCTGTCGTTCTTAACTCTGGCAGCATCTGTTAAGAAAGACATGAACCTATCATTATCCGAGAACAAATAAAATATTTTTGTCCATTTCTTTGTATGTTATTCTGTAGATGTAGTTTTCTTTTTTACTGATTGCTACTTTATCATTAATTCTATTTTATTCTATAATTTTAACTTTTTAAGTTTATCAATTTCACACTGATACTTTTTTTATTCTGGTTTTATTCCATTTTATCATAGCCAGTTTTTAATGACTCGTTTTCCTTGATTTTGGTCCATTTTTTCATAGTCAGTTTTTGATGACTCGTTCTCCTTGATTATTGACCATTTTATCATAGTCTGTTTTTAATGAATCGTTTTCAATAATTTTGGCCCTTTTTATTATTCTTGGTTTTATATGACGTTTATTTCCGTCTGATTATTTAATCCCTGATTTTATTCCACTTTTTATCGTTACTTTTCAGATGTCGTTATTTTTGACACTGAATATTTTAGACCTAGTTTTATTCCATCATATTCCATCGTTGCATTTGGTTTACTTTGAAGCGGTGAAATGCATTGACTTGGTGGAATTGTTAGCAACCTTGTCTCGTTCGAACAATTAAGACTGACACTATTTACATTATTCGGACTGTTGTCTTCATCTTTTTCGTCATGTTTATCACAACGTTTCGGCCGTTGTACGGTCCCGCCTTCTTCAGGTGGTTAGAATATCGGACTGAATTGTTTATTTCGCTCAATAGGGTAGATTGTTCTCAAGGCCATATGGCACCGTGGATAAAGGCGTTAGTTAGAACCAGTGACAGGACCCAAAGAATGTGACTTCAATAGCTGGTTAAGGCGGTGGAGAACTTTGCTAGGGGAATTGACAGGGGATAACTCTCATCCATTAGACATGGCACGAGGAACTAGAACAGTATACCCCAGTGAGCAAAATAAAGGATTCAGTTCGACATTCCAAACACCTGAAGAAGGCCGAAGTGTACAACGGCCGAAACATTTTGATAAACATGGCGACAAGGATGAGCACAATAGTCCAAATAATGTAAAAGTGTACATAATATCTCATCTCAGAAATATAGACAGATACTGAAGGGCCGAAACGTTGTAATAAATATGGCAACAAAGATGAGGACAATAGTCCGAGTAATGTAAATAGTGTACATAATACCTCATCTCAGAAATATAGACAGATACTGAAAGGCCGAAACGTTGTAATAAATGTGGCGACAAAGATGAGGACAATAGTCCGAATAATGTAAATAGTGTACATAATACCTCATCTCAGAAATATCGACAGATACTGAAAGGCCGAAACGTTGTAATAAATGTGGCGACAAAGATGAGGACAATAGTCCGAATAATGTAAATAGTGTACATAATACCTCATCTCAGAAATATAGACAGATACTGAAAGGCCGAAACGTTGTAATAAATATGGCGACAAAGATGAGGACAATAGTCCGAATAATGTAAATAGTGTACATAATACCTCATCTCAGAAATCTAGACAGATAGTGAGATTTTCCTCAATGTAGTTTTAGTCCTAGATTTATTCCACTTTATATTTTGTTTGGAGCTTCCGTTGTTTTTTTCTCAGATTATTTTATCCCTAGTTTTCTTCCATTTTATTATTTTGGGCTTTTGATTTTATTTTCCTAACATTATTCCATCAGAATATTGTTGGTTTTTAGATGAAGATATTATCGTTGTTAGTTGATAGCCCGAGTTTTATTCCATAATATTATTGGTATTTCGTAGAAGTCAGTTTTTATCCCAGATATGATTTTATTAGTTTTATTGCATTATATTACTGTTCGTTTTAGAAGACGTTTCTATCTCTGACTTTTTTATCATTAATTTTATTCCATCTTGTTATTGTCGGCTTTAGATTATGATTTTTCCTCCTGATTACTCTATTGCTAATTTTGAGATTACGTTTTCTGTTCGTTTTTTTTTTATCACTAGCTTTATTCCATCATATTTTTTTTTTATCGGTTTTCTGTTGACTTTTTTCCTCTGCTTAATTTATCCATAATTCTATTCTACCTTACTATTGCTGTTTTTTTAGATTTTTTTCCATAGATTTATTCCATTCCATATTACTGTTGCTTTTGAGATGACGTCTGTTCACTCTTATTATTTGAACCCGGGTTTCGGTCGATCTTATTTGTCTTTTAGATTAAATAGTTTTCTCTAATTATTATATCATTTCTTATAATTCATCTTATTCTTGTTGGTTTAAGATGTCATTCTTTCTCTGATT
The DNA here is from genome assembly GCA_963932145.1 of Acanthosepion lycidas. Taxonomy (NCBI): domain Eukaryota; kingdom Metazoa; phylum Mollusca; class Cephalopoda; order Sepiida; family Sepiidae; genus Acanthosepion; species Acanthosepion lycidas. Next base: position 72,665,087 of record OZ010604.1, on the reverse strand, counting down.
AGGACATTCCTTTTTTTATTCTCTTATTCTTGATTTGTAGATAACTGTTTTCTTTCTGTTTATTGTCTCCATCGTGTATTCCATCATATTATTTTTGGTTTTTAGATGACATTTCTTCTGATAAAATTCATCATGAGTTTTATTCCGTCATATGGTTATTGGTTTCCACTGATTAATATAGCTATAGATTTATTTTATATAGTTATTATTATTTTATGTCGATTTTAGAAAGATTTCATTCCGCTATCTGATTATATTATCGTTAATTTTATGGTTTTTTTTTTAAATTATTGATGGCTTTTAGATGATCTTTTATCTTCCTATTATTTTCATTGTTTTTCTTTTCCATCTCTTATTTATTGGCTTTTAGATCAAGTCTCACATCGGATGATTTTAATCTTACGTTTATCTCATCATATTTTCTTTTTGTTTTTCAATGGACGTTTTTACCACTGATTATTTTACCCCTGGTTTATGTCATATTATTGTTGGATATATTCTGGCACTAATTTAATCCGCCATCTTGTTGATTTTTAGATGGTGTTTTTACCTTCTGATTATTTCATCCTTATTTTTATTCCATCTTATTTTCATCGGTTTTCAATGAACGCTTTCCCCTCTGATTATTTTATCCCCTCTATTATTTTATTGTTTACTTTTGTATAAACGCACTTCCTCTGATTATTTCCCGCTGTTTTACTCCATGCTATTACCGTTAATGTTTAGATGGCGTCTTTCCTTCTGAATATTTTATCCCTATTTTTATTTAATTTTTTCATAGATGGTTTTTAAATGTCGTTTTTCCTTATATTATTGTATACTTAGCTTTATTTTTACTTTCTCTTATTCGTTTTTAGACGGCGTTTCTCCGTCTGATTATTTTATCCGTGTTTTTATTCTCTATTATTATAGTTGGTTTTAAATGTCGCTTTTCCTTATATTGTTATATCCTTAGTTATTATCTAAGTTTTCTTCTTCGTTTTTACACGGCGTGTTTCAGTCAGATAATTTTATCGTATTTTTATTCTATTTAATTAAAGTTAGTTTTTAAATGTCATTTTTCCATTATATTATTGTATTCGTAGTTTTATTTAAACTTTCTCGTCATAAATTTAGACGGCGTTTTTATCGTCTGATTATTTTATCACTATTTTTATTACATTTTTTATTAGTGAATTTTAAAGGTCGTTTTTACCCTTCCATTATTGTATCCTAAGTTTTATGCTAACGTGTTTTTAGACGGCGTTTTTCCCTCTGATTATTTTATCACTATTTTTATTACATTTTTTATTAGTGAATTTTAAAGGTCGTTTTTACCCTTTCATTATTGTATCCTAAGTTTTATGCTAACGTGTTTTTAGACGGCGTTTTTCCCTCTGATTATTTTATCACTATTTTTATAACATTTTTTATTAGTGAATTTTAAATGTCGTTTTTACCCTTCCATTATTGTATCCTAAGTTTTATGCTAACGTGTTTTTAGACGGCGTTTTTCCCTCTGATTATTTTATCACTATTTTTATTACATTTTTTATTAGTGAATTTTAAAGGTCGTTTTTACCCTTTCATTATTGTATCCTAAGTTTTATGCTAACGTGTTTTTAGACGGCGTTTTTCCCTCTGATTATTTTATCACTATTTTTATTACATTTTTTATTAGTGAATTTTAAAGGTCGTTTTTACCCTTTCATTATTGTATCCTAAGTTTTATGCTAACGTGTTTTTAGACGGCGTTTTTCCCTCTGATTATTTTATCACTATTTTTATTACATTTTTTATTAGTGAATTTTAAAGGTCGTTTTTACCCTTTCATTATTGTATCCTAAGTTTTATGCTAACGTGTTTTTAGACGGCGTTTTTCCCTCTGATTATTTTATCACTATTTTTATAACATTTTTTATTAGTGAATTTTAAATGTCGTTTTTACCCTTCCATTATTGTATCCTAAGTTTTATGCTAACGTGTTTTTAGACGGCGTTTTTCCCTCTGATTATTTTATCACTATTTTTATTACATTTTTTATTAGTGAATTTTAAAGGTCGTTTTTACCCTTTCATTATTGTATCCTAAGTTTTATGCTAACGTGTTTTTAGACGGCGTTTTTCCCTCTGATTATTTTATCACTATTTTTATTACATTTTTTATTAGTGAATTTTAAAGGTCGTTTTTACCCTTTCATTATTGTATCCTAAGTTTTATGCTAACGTGTTTTTAGACGGCGTTTTTCCCTCTGATTATTTTATCACTATTTTTATTACATTTTTTATTAGTGAATTTTAAAGGTCGTTTTTACCCTTTCATTATTGTATCCTAAGTTTTATGCTAACGTGTTTTTAGACGGCGTTTTTCCCTCTGATTATTTTATCACTATTTTTATTACATTTTTTATTAGTGAATTTTAAAGGTCGTTTTTACCCTTTCATTATTGTATCCTAAGTTTTATGCTAACGTGTTTTTAGACGGCGTTTTTCCCTCTGATTATTTTATCACTATTTTTATTACATTTTTTATTAGTGAATTTTAAAGGTCGTTTTTACCCTTCCATTATTGTATCCTAAGTTTTATGCTAACGTGTTTTTAGACGGCGTTTTTCCCTCTGATTATTTTATCACTATTTTTATTACATTTTTTATTAGTGAATTTTAAAGGTCGTTTTTACCCTTTCATTATTGTATCCTAAGTTTTATGCTAACGTGTTTTTAGACGGCGTTTTTCCCTCTGATTATTTTATCACTATTTTTATTACATTTTTTATTAGTGAATTTTGAAGGTCGTTTTTACCCTTTCATTATTGTATCCTAAGTTTTATGCTAACGTGTTTTTAGACGGCGTTTTTCCCTCTGATTATTTTATCACTATTTTTATTACATTTTTTATTAGTGAATTTTAAAGGTCGTTTTTACCCTTTCATTATTGTATCCTAAGTTTTATGCTAACGTGTTTTTAGACGGCGTTTTTCCCTCTGATTATTTTATCACTATTTTTATTACATTTTTTATTAGTGAATTTTAAAGGTCGTTTTTACCCTTCCATTATTGTATCCTAAGTTTTATGCTAACGTGTTTTTAGACGGCGTTTTTCCCTCTGATTATTTTATCACTATTTTTATTACATTTTTTATTAGTGAATTTTAAAGGTCGTTTTTACCCTTTCATTATTGTATCCTAAGTTTTATGCTAACGTGTTTTTAGACGGCGTTTTTCCCTCTGATTATTTTATCACTATTTTTATTACATTTTTTATTAGTGAATTTTAAATGTCGTTTTTACCCTTCCATTATTGTATCCTAAGTTTTATGCTAACGTGTTTTTAGACGGCGTTTTTCCCTCTGATTATTTTATCACTATTTTTATTACATTTTTTATTAGTGAATTTTAAAGGTCGTTTTTACCCTTTCATTATTGTATCCTAAGTTTTATGCTAACGTGTTTTTAGACGGCGTTTTTCCCTCTGATTATTTTATCACTATTTTTATTACATTTTTTATTAGTGAATTTTAAAGGTCGTTTTTACCCTTTCATTATTGTATCCTAAGTTTTATGCTAACGTGTTTTTAGACGGCGTTTTTCCCTCTGATTATTTTATCACTATTTTTATTACATTTTTTATTAGTGAATTTTAAAGGTCGTTTTTACCCTTTCATTATTGTATCCTAAGTTTTATGCTAACGTGTTTTTAGACGGCGTTTTTCCCTCTGATTATTTTATCACTATTTTTATTACATTTTTTATTAGTGAATTTTAAAGGTCGTTTTTACCCTTTCATTATTGTATCCTAAGTTTTATGCTAACGTGTTTTTAGACGGCGTTTTTCCCTCTGATTATTTTATCACTATTTTTATTACATTTTTTATTAGTGAATTTTAAAGGTCGTTTTTACCCTTCCATTATTGTATCCTAAGTTTTATGCTAACGTGTTTTTAGACGGCGTTTTTCCCTCTGATTATTTTATCACTATTTTTATTACATTTTTTATTAGTGAATTTTAAAGGTCGTTTTTACCCTTTCATTATTGTATCCTAAGTTTTATGCTAACGTGTTTTTAGACGGCGTTTTTCCCTCTGATTATTTTATCACTATTTTTATTACATTTTTTATTAGTGAATTTTGAAGGTCGTTTTTACCCTTTCATTATTGTATCCTAAGTTTTATGCTAACGTGTTTTTAGACGGCGTTTTTCCCTCTGATTATTTTATCACTATTTTTATTACATTTTTTATTAGTGAATTTTAAAGGTCGTTTTTACCCTTTCATTATTGTATCCTAAGTTTTATGCTAACGTGTTTTTAGACGGCGTTTTTCCCTCTGATTATTTTATCACTATTTTTATTACATTTTTTATTAGTGAATTTTAAAGGTCGTTTTTACCCTTCCATTATTGTATCCTAAGTTTTATGCTAACGTGTTTTTAGACGGCGTTTTTCCCTCTGATTATTTTATCACTATTTTTATTACATTTTTTATTAGTGAATTTTAAAGGTCGTTTTTACCCTTTCATTATTGTATCCTAAGTTTTATGCTAACGTGTTTTTAGACGGCGTTTTTCCCTCTGATTATTTTATCACTATTTTTATTACATTTTTTATTAGTGAATTTTAAAGGTCGTTTTTACCCTTTCATTATTGTATCCTAAGTTTTATGCTAACGTGTTTTTAGACGGCGTTTTTCCCTCTGATTATTTTATCACTATTTTTATTACATTTTTTATTAGTGAATTTTAAAGGTCGTTTTTACCCTTTCATTATTGTATCCTAAGTTTTATGCTAACGTGTTTTTAGACGGCGTTTTTCCCTCTGATTATTTTATCACTATTTTTATTACATTTTTTATTAGTGAATTTTAAAGGTCGTTTTTACCCTTTCATTATTGTATCCTAAGTTTTATGCTAACGTGTTTTTAGACGGCGTTTTTCCCTCTGATTATTTTATCACTATTTTTATTACATTTTTTATTAGTGAATTTTAAAGGTCGTTTTTACCCTTCCATTATTGTATCGTAAGTTTTATGCTAACGTGTTTTTAGACGGCGTTTTTCCCTCTGATTATTTTATCACTATTTTTATTACATTTTTTATTAGTGAATTTTAAAGGTCGTTTTTACCCTTTCATTATTGTATCCTAAGTTTTATGCTAACGTGTTTTTAGACGGCGTTTTTCCCTCTGATTATTTTATCACTATTTTTATTACATTTTTTATTAGTGAATTTTAAAGGTCGTTTTTACCCTTCCATTATTGTATCGTAAGTTTTATGCTAACGTGTTTTTAGACGGCGTTTTTCCCTCTGATTATTTTATCACTATTTTTATTACATTTTCTATTAGTGAATTTTAAAGGTCGTTTTTACCCTTCCATTATTGTATCCTAAGTTTTATGGTAACGTGTTTTTAGACGGCGTTTTTCCCTCTGATTATTTTATCACTATTTTTATTACATTTTTTATTAGTGAATTTTAAAGGTCGTTTTTAACCTTCCATTATTGTATCCTAAGTTTTATGTTAACGTGTTTTTAGACGGCGTTTTTCCCTCTGATTAATTTATCACTATTTTTATTATATTTTTTATTAGTGAATTTTAAAGGTCGTTTTTACCCTTCCATTATTGTATCCTAAGTTTTATGCTAACGTGTTTTTAGACGGCGTTTTTCCCTCTGATTATTTTATCACTATTTTTATTACATTTTTTATTAGTGAATTTTAAAGGTCGTTTTTACCCTTCCATTATTGTATCCTAAGTTTTATGCTAACGTGTTTTTAGACGGCGTTTTTCCCTCTGATTATTTTATCACTATTTTTATTCCATTTTATTATAGTTGGTTTTAAATGCCGTTTTTTCCCTTCCATTATTGTATTCTTCGTTTTATGCTAACGTTCTTTTAGACGACGTTTTTTAGACGGCGTTTTTCCCTCTGATTATTTTATCACTGTTTTTATACCATTTTATTATAGTTGGTTTTAAATGTTTTTTCCCTTCCATTGTTGTATCCTTAATTTTATGCTTACTTTCTCTTAGACGCCGTTTTTTTAGTCGGCGTTTTTCCCTCTGATTATTTTATTACTATTTTTATTGTATTTTATTATAGTGAGTTTTATATCTCGTTTTTCCCTTCCATTATTGTATCCTTAGATTTTTGCTAACGTTCTTTTAGACAGCGTTTTTTCCTGATTACTTTATCCCTATTTTTGTTCAATTCTATAAAAAAGAAGTTTTTAAATGTAGTTTTCCCCTGCTTTTATTATATCCCTACTTTCATTCTAACTTTCTCTTGGTTTTTAAAAAAGTTTTTTCTCCCTTTGCTTATTTTATCCCTATTTTTATTACACTTTTTTAAAAAGTTGGTTTAAATGTCGTTTTTCCTTTATATTATTACATAGCTAGTTTTATCCTAACTTTCACTTTTTCCTTTTTAGACGCTGTTTTTCCCTCTGGTTAATTTATCACTATCCTTATTCCTTTTTATTATAGTTGGTTTTTAAATATTTTTTTCCTCATATATTTTCTCACTAGTTTTATTCGAACATTCTTTTCCCCGTTTTTAGATTTCGTTTTTTTTCTGTCTGATTATTTATCCCTATTTTAATTCCATTTTGTCATAGTTGGTTTTAAATGTCGTTTTCCCATCATATTATCCTTAGTTTTATCGTATGTTTCTCTTCTTTATTTTTAGAGGGCGGTTTTTGAGTCTGATGATTTATCCCTGTTTTTATTCCCTTCTATTATAGGTGGTTTTTAAATGTCATTTTACCCTTATATTATTATATCCCTAGTTTCATCCTAACTTTCTCTTCTTGGTTTTTAGACAACTTTTTTTTTATCTCTGATTATTTTATTCAATATTTTTATTCCATTTTTTATAGTTGGTTTTAAATGTCGTTTTCCCTTATATTATTACATAATAATAGCTGCCCGAGGCCGAGCCCTCTCATTGCATCAGAGAAAGTGATCGGTCCTCGCACTGAGGCCAGTGTAACTGACGGTTACAAGGGTTTGGGGAATTTTTGTTCCCCGCTGTACGCGCTCGGGATCCTCACATTAAACCGACTTTGTGTCACAACCTGACCTCGTTGGTCAGAAGCAAGAGAAACCTTTTTCTTCGTTAAAAAGAAAATGAATTTTGACTGTTGTGAAAGGCAAATTGAATCTTCTATATTGTTTGGAAGTAGGCTACCTTTGTTACGGTTTTTTTTGGCTATATGACTAGTGAACCAATCCAAATGATTTAACTTCCTTTATAGTCTACCAATAGGAGGTTAACCAATCAGAAGCCGCAGAACATTGTATCCGTCGTGTATAAAGGCGGCCATCATTGTTTACCCTACGGAAGGACCAGTGCCAACTTGACAGGCGAAGATGATAGAAGGAAGAACTACGCTCTGCTACTTTGCTACGATATCCACTGCGAACCTGAACTACGCTTTCCTACTGCCTCCGAAATATTCACTGCCAACCTCTGGATTCTATACTCGAAGACGACCGTCATGAATTTGTAACAACCTTAACTAAGGAGACAATAAGTTATGTGCCATGCGTGATACACGTTTAGGTGACCACGTATCTTTCTATACATGACTGACAAGGCATATTATTTTTCCACGCAGTAGGTTGCCATTTCTTTCTGCGGGAGACCAGTTGCCATCCCCGTTCTGTCCTGCTATTTATTCATGACTAGGAAGTAGAAGAGAAGTAGAAAAGATAAACAAAAATGAGAACAAGATATTTTTAAATTTAATTTTGTTGTTGATACTTTTACCTTTATTTTTCTCTGAGTAGTTCATTCCTATTTTATTCTATCTTATTATTGTTGTTTTTGGACAAACTGTTGTGGCATCTTTCCTCTAATGAGGCTGTGGTGGACTCTTCCACTTACTATAAAGTTAGAAGGAAAAGTAAGACTCGAGTGAACGGTGATATAAACTGTTCATTACTGTCAATCTCTCCTCCTCGGCAGAAAGGAACCCGGACTAAGCTTTGCCGAAGGGCAAGGTTTCGTCCGGGGAGGTAAACACCCACTGAACGGGTTCGAAGGGGATATTTTTGACCGAGCATACATTCTCGGAGAACCCACAATAAACCAGCCTTGTACCACATACGACCCACATGGCCGGCCGTTAAATATAACGGTGATATAGACCGTTCATTACTGTCAATCTCTCCGCCTCGGGGGAAAGGAACACGGATGAAGCTTTGCCGAAGGGCAAGGTTTCGTCCGGGGAGGTAAACACCTACTGAACGGGTTTGAAGGGGATATTTTTGACCGAGCATACATTCTCGGAGAACCCACAATAAACCAGCCTTGTACCACATACGACCCAAATGGCCGGCCGTTAAATATAACGGTGATATAGACCGTTCATTACTGTCAATCTCTCCGCCTTGGCGGAAAGGAACTCCGACGAAGCTTTGCTGAAGGGTAAAGTTTCGTCCGGGGAGGTAGACAGGCCATGAACCCGTTTGCACAGGTTCGAAGGGAATATTTTTGGCCGAGCCTACGGATCCGGAGAACTCACGATAAACTCAGCCTTGGGACATATACAACCCACGTCGGCGGGACCGTTAAATATAACAGTGATATAGACTGAACGCTGGTCAACCGACACACACTCCCAAGTCGTGTAACACATTTCTCTTGTATTTACTGTTCAATACACTATTTATCCGCACCCCCTTTTTCTGTTATTTCTTAACCAATTACTTGGTCACACCATCACCTTTTTCTCTTCTTGTGCCATGCGTGAACATGAATATTTATCCATATTTTTATTTTATCATATTATTTTTCGATTTTTAGATAACGTTTCTTTCTCTTCATGCTTAAGAAGACATATTTCTGACTTTAACTAAATTAAAATTTTAATATAACATTCGTTTAGTTTAAAGCATGCTCTTCCATACAAGGACACACTTAATATTCATACAGGTATTTACTTAGTGTTACAGTAGCCATATAACAAATGGTAGTAGGGGATGTCGGCTCATCACCGAATCGCCTTTGTTACCCACCATCTCTCAATGTGTCTTTTACCAACGGGGAGATCTTGTCTAGGCCACTAGCTCATGCAGGATATATCTGACTCAGCGAAAATTTCTCTTGCTTTGATTCCTCGGCAACCACTACATTTATCAACTCCCTACCTTGAGAGGCTTTTGGGGCTTATAATGGGTGAAAGATAGCAATACAAATCATTTTATGATATTCTCCAACTGTATGGTGCATGAATGTACCATTCAATGGAAACGTTCATTGATACCATCCATGCCTGCTGTGTTAGTCTAGCTATGAGCTTTTTTTATGTGAATAGGCACAGATAGTGCGTGTGTGTGGAGTTATAGCGTTCTGTTAGAGATTTTTATATTGAAGATTTACATACCATGTCTTAGCTGGAGCTTCCAAATTCTCACTTTCCAGAATTCAAATACTTGTAGGAAGCCTTGGATACGATCATCTTCAACCCTGCATTCTCTTTCCCCACATTCGAAAAGCCGGAAGCTGATTTGCACTTTTATCTCCATGGCAAATGTTCAAACGACCTACACTCAATATTTCCACCAGATCAGACATTTAAAAAAAATCTTTTTACCTGAAGCAAAGCGATGAAGCCAATAGGATCCAAGGGGTTGCAGAGTGTTAGAGAATATGAGAAAAACTGCTATTAAGGAGAGAGGAAAATAACAGAACATTTAATGGATAATGGTTCGGAATTGATAAAGGAAAAGCTGAGTTTCAGTTCACGTTGGCTTCGTTATATTTACTTAGGCGTAAGTAGCCTTGGGGACGGTATGAATCGACATATCTCCCTAGCTATGGGTTAATTAGTAAAACTTATTATTATCGCCAATATAAAATAAAATTGCATACAATATATATAGATTTCGGCATTAAATAACCCATATGATATGTCGCTAAACAAAAACAATTAAGCAACGTCTATTAGACTGAGTCATAAGTAATTTCCGTCTTCGGAAACCAATTATAATGACGAATGTATCAATTTAACTAACCGTTCTTGAAATATATCATAACAGCGATGAAAAGTGACTTATATACGACAATGTTCAACGTAAAAGGTAGTGGATTGACAGGCATATAGCAGGTATAGCAACATATTTATGAGTCACAGCTACTGTTCTGACAAATAATTCTATTAGAGCTTATCGCTACATCACGTTAAAATACCGGTTCCCGTACGACTAAATATTAAGCAACGTCGAGCCTGGTCATTATCTAGATGGGAAATACTAGATGCTGCAAGCTTGGATATGCGGGTGGTGTAATAGATAATGGCTTGGGATTGTTTATTGTAGAGCTGAGTTCTAATCCAGTTGGGTTCGTTATATCCACTTGGGCGCAAATACCATTGGGAAAGGTATCAGTCCACCTATTCTCCCCGAGTTATGGGTTAATTAGTAAAACATATAGTCGAACCATTATTATTATTATTATTATTATTATTATTATTATTATTATTATTATTATTATTTTCAGACGCTTGATTAAAAGTATCCTAGCAACGCCCTGTACTATGCCCGATTGAATATATTACAGACGTTACGTCAGATAGAGGCTATCCTATTCTCTCACTTTTAGAATAAATGTTTTTTTTTATTCAGACAGATGTGTGTATTACATAGAGTGTAAATATAATGACTCGTTTAAAGATTGGTCTGACGTAAATAAAATATATTAAGAAGGAAAGGCTGAAATAAACCAATGAAAAGTATAGCGTGGACTTTTTTTTTAATGACACATTTTCTTGTAATCTTCGTAATCTTAAAAGATAGCAGATATAGTAACATATGATGAGTCAAAGCTACTATTATGATAAATATTACCATTAGAGCTTACCGCTATATCACGTTGAAACACCGGTTCCCGTACGATCACCTGAGCAACGTCGAACCTGTTCAATAAATAAATGAGTTACAGGTTAGGTATGCCAGGTGATGTAAGCTTAGATGTGCGGGGGGCTGTAATGGATAATGGCTTGGAATTGTTAAACAGAAAGCTGAGTTCTAATTCCTGTTGGGTTCGTTATATTCCCTTACACGCAAATAACCTTGGGAAAGGTATACATCTACCTCTTCTCCCATCAGATATGGGTTAATTACTAAGAACTGTATCACTAAAAACAATTTTTATCATCGAAATAAATACATAAATTTACGTACAAAATATTTAGATTTAGACATTAAATAACCCATAGAGGTGTTCATATTCCGCTAAAGAAAATAAACCAAAAAATACAACCAACAGGAGAGAGTTTAAAATCTGGGAGCTATTTCTGTCGCAAACAAGGTAAAAATTCCATTATATTCATATATATATATATATATATATATATATATATATATATATATACACACAGGCACGCACACACGCACACACATACACACACACACACACACACACACACATATATATATATATAATATTCCAACCCAGAAGCGAAAAGCTTTTTGGGATATGTTCTTTGTTTTCTATGATCCGTGTCCCTTCAGAACGTGGACGATCAAGGCACTCCGCAACTACCCGTTCTTTGCAACTCTTAATAATGTTTGTGTCATATGAGAAGAAAATGAGTAACTACCGACACCGAGGTTCGAACGTGACAATCTGAAGTTATGAACATGTTTTCTGCCAGGTTTATAAATAGCGGTGTCAGGCTACTGACTGCAGTGATTATTGAGTAACTATTGAGTGGAACTATCCAGTCGAATTAGTGTGAATTATTGTGCGTCGATGATTTGGGTTTTCATTTAGGATTTACCGAACGTTAAGCCGAGCCGCGCTACTAACAAGGTCTTCACTGAAATGGTTAATCATCTTTGGTTGACTTTTACTTTGTTTTTGTTAAGTATTTATTTGTTGTTGTAATTAAATATTGTTTTATTTTAACATTGAAGTCTTCAGTTATACTTAATCATTAACGGCCATCGTACGTCACAAATTTTTTTTTTGTTATCTTTCTTAATCTATCAATATTCTGTCAACTTTCTTTTATTACTTGCTCTCCTCTATCTCGCCTTCACTATGTCTCATGGGTGTCAAATTCTCTAAGCTTTCTTTCTTCATTATATTCGCTATAATTTTAATTCTCTCTTTCTGGTTCTAAATATAAGTGTTTGTTTTGTTTCCATTCTCCCGACAACTTCGTCGTTGCTCACATGTTCGGTCCATGGTATTCTCAGCATGCTTCTGTAGAGCTACAATTCTGTTGCCTCAAATCTTTTCTTCATCTGTTCTGATATTGTTATATAGCAGGACCGTATTACACAATGGTAAAGTAATTTTTCTTGTGTCTTAATAGTCTGCTTAGTTTTAGGAAGGCACCTTTTATTATAGCAAAGCTCCATCGGATTTCAATATCACACTATCTGTCCTCTGTTAGAACACTTCTCAGATAGTAAAATTGTTCTTGATTCTGGATCTTCAATTTGTAATATTCGTTTGGGGTTGTCACTTTAACATTTACGAGGCACGGTGGAATAATGGCTAGCGGCTCAGATTGAGGAATCGGAGAACCGAGTTCGAATTCCAGTCGAATCCATTACATTCACTTACGTGCTAATACTCATGAGAAAGGTATGAATTCTCTTCTCCACTCCAGGTATGTGTAAACAGCAGGACAGACCGGTTTCTATAGCCTTGGATGGCAACTGGTCTACCGCAGAAGGAAATGGCAACCTACTGCGGGAAAAAAACATCTCACTTTTATCAATTATGTATCGAAAGATACATAATCGCCTAAGCATGTATCACGCATGGCACATAACTGACTGATCAGTGCACTCCCCACTCTAATAGTAATGGATAGGCTCTGGAGGCACGGTGGAGTAATGGATAGCGACTAGGATTGACGGTTTGGAGAGCCGAGTTCGAATTCCAGTCGAATCCATTATATTCACCCTCGTGCTAATAGCTTGGGAAAGGTATGAATCATCTTCTTCTCCACTCCAATTATGGGTAAATAGCAGGACATACAGGGTTTCTCATAGCCTTGCATGGTAACTGGTCTACCGCAGAAGGAAATGGCAACTTACCGCGGGAAAAAAATCTGCCTCGTCAGTCAGGTATTGAAAGATATATGATCGCCTAATTGAGGTTTAGTACTTTATTCTCACTTTCCTACATTAGGAGTTTCTGTAGTTTGTTTTTCTTGTGAAAAATAATAGTAATATAACTCCGAGAGCGATCGTGGCATTACGCCTGTGTTTAAAGGTTAGAGTTCATTTTTTGTCATGCCATTGGATTCTTGTAGCTATGTCGGCAAGAGCAGCTGCCGTGTTCAAATTGATTTTCATGAGAAAAGAGATTGAGCGTAAACGAGGAAATACAGTTTTGATCCGTTAAATAAGAGAGTATAAAAAACTTTGTTTTCTTAGAAATAATTTAACATCAAACAAGTCAATAAAGCCACTAAGACGCAAGGGGTTACGGAGTGAGAGAAAGAAGAAGAAAAGAGCAGGAATTAAGAAAACATTTAAATGTTTGAAGACCACAGCTGACTGGAAAGCAAAAAGCCAGAAGAGTGTTCTACAAGCGGCAAATCCGAGAGAAGAAACTGTTCCCATACAACGGTTAGGTTTAGCAATAGATCTAAATTCATAAAAAAAAATAATAATCGTCTATAATGAAACATCTACCAAGTGTGTGAGCAAGGTGGACATTTTGGAGAGGATGCAAAGAAGGAGGAAGCTTATACTTACAGGAGGAGGTAGATGAAATTTCTGGAACTTGTAATGAGAAAGTTGGGTTTCGAGAATCTAATACTCACAGGTCGAATAGAGGGAAAAAGTGACAAGGGAAAGCAACGCATGAAATACATAGCGGGCTTAAGTAATTGCATTGAGAATCTTCTAGATGCGTTGCGTGCAACCAATGGGGACCATGAGGAACTTTTACTATGTGTTTAAGCAGATTGAGCATCTTCTAGATGCGTTGCGTGCATCGAATGGAGACCATGAGGAACTTGTCCTTTGTGTTTTGCAGATTGAGAATCTTCCAGATGCGTTGCGTGCATCGAATGGAGACCATGAGGAACTTTTCCTATGTGTTTAAGCAGATTGAGAATCTTCTAGATGCGTTGCGTACATCGAATGGAGACCATGAGGAACTTTTCTTATGTGTTTAAGCAGATTGAGCATCTTCTAGATGCGTTGCGTACATCGAATGGAGACCATGAGGAACTTTTCTTATGTGTTTAAGCAGATTGAGCATCTTCTAGATGCGTTGCGTGCATCGAATGGAGACCATGAAGAAACTGTTCCCATACAACGGTTACGTTTAACTATTTTGATCGATAGATTTAAGTGTAAATTAAAAAAAAATAACGGGCCATTATGAAACATATAACGAGCGTGTGAGCAACGATGAGGTTTTGAAGAGGATTCAAACAAGGATGAGGCTTATACTTGATATCAGGAAGAGGCAGCTGACATTTCTGGGACACATAAAGAGAAAGGAGGGCTTGGAGAATCTGATACTCACAGGTTGAATAGAGGGAAAGAGAGACAGGGGAAAGCAACCCATGACAAACCTGGCGGGCTTAAGCAAATGGATGACAGAAAGTGGTCTGGGGAAGTAGCAAAGGGAAAACACTTATTGAGAGCTACAAGGGATAGGAAGAATTGGAGATCCATGACCTGAAGAGACACGGCACATATCCTTTGTTCTGCGTTAGAGTTATTCACTCGCTGCTGTATGTTAAGTGCACGAGTAAATATATTATATAGATAAAATATTTTTTTAAAAAACTATGTTTGCGATAATATGTAACTTAGGCCAAAAGTGAAAAAAAAAAAAACGACTGTAGGAATATTGTGCTCCACTTCAGGACACATGACACAGTGGCTAAAGTGACTGGACACAAAAGAGTTGTGAGTTCAATACCTGTTTAAAGCAGTGGAGAACTTGGAGAGGTGAATTAACAGGAGATAACTGATAACAGACATCCATTAGACATGGCACGTGGAACTAGAACGGTCTACCCCAGCGAGCGAAATAAACGGTCCAGTTTGATATTCCAACCAACTGAAGAAGGCCGGAGCGTACAACAGCCGAAACGTTGTGATAAATATCGCAACAAAGATGAGGACAATTGGCCGAATATATAAGTTAGACAGACTTTGAAAATCATTTTTCGACAATCATTTGCGGATCAACCTTACAAGGTTGAAATGTGCCACGCTTACCGATATCATTTTTGATATCGGTAAGCCACTGGTACCCACTGGTACCATTTTACGCATTTTATCTTGTTGGTTAATTTTACTATTGTGGCGTTTTTTAATGTTGAATATTTATTGCTCAACCAGTTGAGGCTCCAACTTTCAGCTCAATAGCAACGTTCAACCATATTACAACCTATGCATTTCTGCACGCTCAACTACCCGCATTTTGTATTATTTACATTAGTTGCATTGTTATCGTCATCTTCATTGCCATATTCACAACGTTTCAGCCGTTGTACGCGCCAACCTTCTGCAGGTGATTGGATCTCTGCGATAAGGTATTATGATTACTTGCATTATTTACATTATTCGAACTGTTATTCCCACCTTCATTGTCATATTCACAACGTTTCGGCCGTTGTACGCTCCGGCCTTCTTCAGGATCTGTCTATATCTCAGACATGAGGTATTATGATTACTTGCAATATTTACATTATTCGGACAGTTATCCTCATCTTTATGGCCATATTCACAATGTTTCAGCCGTTGTGCGCTCCGGCATTCTTCAGGTGATTGGATCTCTGAGATGAGGTATTATGATTACTTGCAATATTTACATTATTCGGATTGTTATCCTCACCTTCATTGCCATATTCATAATGTTTCAGCCGTAGTACGATCCCGCCTTCTTCAGGTGATTAGATCTCTGAGATTAGGTATTTTGATTACTTGCTTTATTTACATTATTCGGACTGTTATCCTCATCTTCATGGCCATATTCAAAATTTTTCGGCCGTTGTACGCTCTGGCCTTCTTCAGGTGATCCGAAATTCGCACCGAAAATTTATATCGTCCATCGGGGTAGATTGTTCTATTTCCACGTGCCATTCATCTTCCGGGTGTCTCAGTAATTTCCTTTTAACTCAGCTCTCCAAGACTTTTTCGTTCACCACTGCTGTGGCCTCGTACTGAACTCACATCTCTTTGGGTCTAGTCACGGTTTCTATCCAATGTCTTTATCCACTAGAACTAGAAGAATCTGCCCCGGTGGACGAAATAAAGTGTTCAGCTTGAAATTCCAATCACCTAAAGAAGGGTGGAGCGTACAACGGCCGAAAGATTGTGAATATGGCAATAAAGATGAGGATAATTGTCCGAATAATGTAAATATTGCTAGTAATCATAATACCTCATGTCTGAGATAAAGACAGATCCTGAATAAGGCCGGAGTGTACAACACCCAAAACGTTGTGAATATGGCAATGAAGATGAGGATAACAGTGTGAATAATGTAAAAAACGCAAGTAATCATAATACCTCATCTAAGAGATATAGACAGATCCTAAAGAGGGCCAGAGCGTACAACACCCGAAACGTTGTGAATATGGCAATGAAGACGAGGATGAGAGTCCGAAGAATGTAAACGCAAGTAATCATAATACCTCATCTCAGAGATATGGACAGATGCTCGTAGCTTGTCTTTTGTTCAGTTCACAACATGTTAACCCTTGCTGGGTTATTTAATTTCGATTTTTTTCTCAGAGTACCTGGTGAGAATCGAATTCATTACTCATTAGAATTGTTCAACTAGACAAGACATACTAACCATGATCGCACATGCGTACGTGTGTGTGTAAAAAACAACTTACTAGTGTGTTTCGTGAGCTTTTGTCCTCCTGCGTGAGTTGAAATATGAAGTTGGTTTGATCGATATGTCCACAGCAATCGATAGATCAGAAAATGTTTCCAAAGAGAAAGCCCCCGGAGATGCTCTGACATCAAACGGATAAAGATTTGAAGATCTTCGGAAATCCTAGCGCGATTCCTAGGAACAAAGTCTGGAACGAACCGGACAATTTTAATCGAGGTCTATTCCTGCCCGAACAGAGATCGAGGTACGTGCCCAAGGTACTTTCTAGGGTGCCTTACAAGATGAAAGGTTGATAACAACTACCTACATTACATGAGGAGGTAGAAAGAGATTCGAATCGATTTATCGTGTTAAATCTTGTAACAGTGTTTTAAATTACGTTATGGCACAAGGTGTTTTGAATTACGTTATGGCACAAGGACAGCAATATGAGCTATTATTATAATAGAACTTGTATATGGAAAAAAAACATTGTTAGTCTGAAGTAGTTGTTAATGAAATATTCACTTGAAAAAGAAGAAAAAAGAATTATTCTTACCATCCATAATATGTATCGACTTTAAATAAAACACAATGGGTTGATAATAAACTGTGAATAAGAAATCAATCAATTCTCAGGAGTTTTGATACTATAGTTACCGTTGTGTAAAATATTAATTTTGAATATTACAAGTTGGTATTTTAAATATTTTAGCTATAGAAAGGCTATAAAACAGGAGTCATTGTGAGGAGCGGACTAATTTGCCGTGATCTACGAAACTAATACACTAACAAAGAAGCGCCTGGAGAGCAATCCTACTACAGTATTAAGGGCCTTTGTTGCCGAATGGTTAGAACGTTCGCTTTCTGACTTTGATACCTGGGTTCGAATCCCACGAGGGTCGATTTGTCAGGAAGATGACTTCTTGATGTCATTGGTCTGGAGGAGCCGATCCCTAACACGAAGTCGCAAGTCATCGTAACTGAGGATTTGAGCGTGCTAGCAAAATAACGCGCTCTCTCCCAGACACTGTGACTAAGGTCCGCTCAGCATAGTTGCAGTAAAATATTAACCAGAGGTGAAGTTTGTGGGTGTTGAACAAACACAAATATGCCTGACCAAGTGTTTGTAATGGGGATTAGCTAGCCGCCCAAGTAGACAGGCATCCTGGGATACGAGTGGCTGTGTCATTTACATTTGACTAGGATCGATATGAAATATTAAGCATTGGTAAAATATTTCAATATTTTTGGATAAGCATAATACACTGAATACACATCCCCTTTTTTACTGGAAACCTTTATATGTATCTGATATTTATCGAATTTAATTTAATGTGGGACAAGGCCAGAATTAGATGCAACCCAATGAGGATCTACTTCACTACAGTAATAACTGTCTCCTAACTTGTTAACTGTCACTTCGTGTCAAGCCATCCTAAGTATATAATAAACGGAGACAATAACCAAGCGTTAGTTTGTGAATTGGGTGACATATTAATTGTGAGTTCAACCTCTGGTCCGAGCAGTGCATACTTTGACTCTTTGGAAACAAGACAAGCAATATCTAAGAATACGAACTGAACGATATCCCTAGACAAGTGCAGTGAAAGGAAAAAAAGTCTATCCCTGTAGATGAATGATTCAGTTCATTCTATGTAGGGTATCGGCATCGATATACACCTGCTGAAGGCTGCAGGCAACAACGGCCGAAAGGTTGGGATAGCAACAACAAAGATAAGGAAAATAGTCTGAATACAAATAGTGTAAATAATGATAACTCCTTATCCCGGACAGAAAGAGTAACTTAGTATTGTACGCGGCCTTAAGTTTGGATCACTCACTGATTATGTTAGTAGGTTAATTAAATTAACAAACATTCTTGGGTCAATGTTGAATATGAGTCTTAAAGGACAAATATCAAAATGAATTAATAGATAAAGTTAGACATAGAGCCAATCAAAAAGATTGACAAATCCTATCAAACTTGGGGTCAAAAGGGTAAACAAATCCTATTAACCTTGGGCTCAAAAAGGTAGAGAAATCTAATTTACCTTGGCGTCAAAAAGGTAGACAAATCCTATTAACCATGTGGTCAACAAGGTAGATAGATCCTATCAATCTTGGGATCAAAAAGGTAGACAAATCCTATTAACCTTGGGCTCAAAAAGGTATATAAATCCTATTAAACTTGGGCCCAAAAAGGTATATAAATCCTATTAACCTTGGGCTCAAAAAGGTAGATGTCATTCCCATTTGCAGAAGGATAAAAAAGTTAGATGTGCTTACGGCCATATTATTTTGAAACATCGGTTTCCTATAGTTAAGCCTGATAAGAATCTAAATGGTTAACCATGTCTGTTTGGGATTTTACATTGTAAAAAGGAATCAATCATATCAAATATCTGTGGAGACAAGACTAGATCTATTGGAAATTCGACGAAGGCTGCAGACAACGGATTACAGAGGAAAGTGCGGTAGAATTGAGGGGTCAGCTATATGCCATACGTGATACACGCTTAGGCGATCATGTATCTTTCGATACATGACGGATGAGACAGATTTTTCCCGCAGTAGGTTACCATTTCTTTCTACGGTAGACCAGTTGCCATCTATGACTATAGAATTCGATCTGCCCTGCCATTTACCCATAGCTGGTGCGGGGGAAGAAGAAGAGGATTCATACCTTTCCCAAGCGTATTAGCAAGTAAGTGAATTTTATTCAGTTATGTGACATGCATGATACACGCTTAGTCGATCATGTATCTTTCGATACATGACTGATGAGGGAGATTTTTTCCGCAGTGTGTTAACATTTCTTTGTACGGTAGACCAGCTGCCATCCAAGACTACACAACTCGATCTGTCCTGCCAAATACCCATAGCTGGGGAGGGGGGGAGAAGAAGAGGATTCATACCTTTCTCAAGCGTATTAGCACGTAAGTGAATTTCATTCAGTTATGACATGCGTGATACACGCTCAGGCGATCATGTATCTTTCTATACATAGATGACGAGGCAGATTTTTTCCCTAAGTAGTTTGCCATTTCTTTCTGCGATAGACTAATTGCCCTCCAAGGCTATAGAACCCGATCTATCCTGATATTTCCCCATAGCTGGGGGGGGGGGTACGTAGAAGGAGAGGATTCATATCTTTCACAATGGTATATTGAAAGTAAGTGAATATTAATCAGTTATGTGGTATACGTGATACATACATTGGCGATCTCGTATCTTTCGATACATGACTGACGAGGCAGATTTTTTTTTCCGCGGGAGGTTGCCATTTCTTTCTGGGGTAGAGCAGTTGCTATACAAGGCTATAGAACCCACCCTGCCCTGCTATTTACCCATAGCTAGGTGGAGAAGAGGAGGATTCATACCTATCCCAAGGTTATTAGCATGTAAGTGAATGTAATGGATTCGACTGAAATTCGAACTCGGCTCTTCGATTCCTCAATCCGAGCAGCTATCCTCTAGGGTGAAGGCACCGTGGAATAGTGGATACCGGCTATGTACTGGTGTCTGGTTGTCGGTTCCTTCGAATTGAGCTACTTGATCCTCTTTCTCTTTTGTTGTTCCACCGAGAGAAATGTTTATATTTTAAAGAGAGAAAAAGCCGAAAACGCTTTTGGTTACAATATGGAATATTCTATATAATTTCTTCAATATATTTTGATACACGTGTTTCGGGTTTTGTAACCTTCATCAGACAAGTTGCCATTCAGGCTATAGAACCCAGTCTATCCTGATATTTATCCATAGCTGGAGGGAGAAGAAGAGGATTCATACCTTTCCCAAGGGTATTAGCACAGAAGTGTCTGTAATGGATTCAACTGGATATCGAACTCGGATCTCCGATTCCTCAATCCGAGCCGCTATCCATCACTCCACCTAATGAAAAAGGTACAAAAGTTTAATTATCTGTTAAGTGTTCTAACGTAGGACGGGAAATTCAACAGTGAGATTCGAAGACGAATTATGACGGTCAAAGATGCATCACAAAAGTTAAGCAGAGTATAAAGAAACAGAAAAATTTCGTCAGCAAAAAAGAAAACAGTATTGTCCTCTTATATTTATAGTGTATTCTAGACAATCTTCTCGAAGATGACGTAGAGAGTTGAAGCAACAAAAATGTGGTTCTACAGAATAATGCCGAGGATAACATGGATCGATAGAGAAAATGGGAACGAAAAGGAAACTTATATTTAACTTCTGTAAGGGGCAGTTGAAAATTCATGTAATAAGGAAGGAAGGTTTGGAAAACCTGATACTCACAGGAGTGATTGAGGGAGAGAGAGACAAAAGAAAGCAGCGCGTTACATATTTGATGAGATTGAGTAAATGGATAGTAGAAGAGGGTTTGGAAGAAATATCAAAAAATCCAAATGTATTAAGAGCAACAAGGGTAGGAAGATGTGGAGGGCCATATGAAGGGACACGGCAGAGAAATGCTGTTCAACATAAAGCAAAAACAAGTCAAATAAATAAAGCTTAATTAATTACACAATTTAAATTCTGGCTATTGCTCTGACCTTTTTTTTTTCATCGCAACGTTTCGGCCGTTATGTCTTCATCAGGTGTATATCGATCCGGGTAACCTACAGGGAATTCTTAACTTAACCTTTTTATTTAATCTACGGGAGTAGACAGTTCTCGTTCTAATGGTCATGTCTCGGGATATCTCGTCTCGTTCTTATTTTATTTAGGACTGCTCGGTTATTGCTCACGTTGGTGAGATGTTGGTTCGAAAATTTGGTGACATAGTAATTTGTTAATTCTATTCCTGGGCCGGGCAGTGTGCGCTTGATGCCAGTTGGAAGGGCAATGTAGACAATCTAAGCACATGAATTGAATAAAACGTTCCGTTTGAAGTTCCTACTTTACAAATCGGAAAGCAGATACCTGAAGAAGGC
Organism: Acanthosepion lycidas; assembly: GCA_963932145.1. Classification (NCBI taxonomy): domain Eukaryota; kingdom Metazoa; phylum Mollusca; class Cephalopoda; order Sepiida; family Sepiidae; genus Acanthosepion; species Acanthosepion lycidas. The sequence continues at coordinate 72,643,377 of OZ010604.1, read as the reverse complement.
TGAAACAGTCGAAACGTTTTAAAAATAACCACCAAGATGGAAATGCCACAAGGTAGATATTATTGAAATTTCTTCCTTTGAAAAACTGCTGACAAAAATTTTAATCTCTTATGCCTTATTACAACTTCAGCAAGATTTGCACGAAAAAGTTAAGTCCAAAGGGTTCTAAATTGGAACTGAAAAGACACACCCAAGTCCTATGCCTGTGTGTGTATACTTTTTAATATAACTTTTATGGGTACATTTTCATATTTAAGGCCTTTTAAGTGTTCATATCTTTGATTAATGCTTGCCCTTCTTTCTGGCTTCTTAAGGTGTTAGTACGCAAGGAGCCGAAGACGTGAAATACTAATCGGAAACAACAGAATCAAACAAGCATAAAAATTTAAATATCAAGGAAGTGTTTTAACAGAGAACGGAGAAAGCGACACTGAAATTCGAAAAGCTAAGCAAAGTATTAACTTCAGTTGGAAATCCTATGAAACGCTTAACTCAATTTACAGAGAACTGAGACCAGTCTCTCTTAAGCTAAAAAAAAAACGATTACAGTTTGTCGGCTACTGCCACCAAGTGGACAGAGTAATCGTCTCATCCTTACACCTATGGCACTCTTTCTGGAAGTGTCTTCTCACGAAAATTGAACAACATAGCGCTGGACTCAAGATTGGACATTGGGAATTTGGAAACAGCAATACAGGACCGAAAGAAGGGAAATGTCCATGGAGTTCCGACCAACCATAGGGAGGTCGAAGGTTGATGATGATGATAAATTGAAAAATAGTTGGAAATGTTACTAGACAATTAAAAACCAAATTATAATGTGCGACATGTCACTACCGTTTTCAAGGCTTTTTGAACCGCAGAAACTCAGGAAATCTGTATTTGATCGACTGAATGTATTAACACCCGCAGGAATATCAGCGACCTTACGCTTCTTAAAATCTCGGTATTATTAGCCACAGATGGACGAATCAGTCAAAGAGTTTTGCAAAGAGCGCTAAAATTGCCAGCAAGCAAAAGTCATTAAACATACTAAGAGTTTCCCAGACACCATAGCTCGGGACTCGTGGTTGGACATTGGGGATCTGAGGACAACTTTTGAGGACCGGACAGTGCGTAAAAGGATTATCAGTGGAGTCTGGACCAACCACAGGAGGGCGAAGGATGATGATGATGATAAATTGAAAAACAGTTTGAAACCTTATTACACAAATTAAAACCAAATGATAATGGGCGGCGTGACACTACCATTTGCGAGGCCTTTTGTACCGCAAAAACTCAGGAAATCTGTATTTGATAGACTGAATGCTTTAACACACGCAGGAATATCAAGCACTTTATGCTTCATAAAATCCCGGTATTATTGGCCACTGATAGACGAATCAGTGAAAGAGTTTTGCAAAGAGTGCTAAAATTGCCAGCAAGCAAAAATTATTAAATATACTAAGAGTTTCCCAGAGCTCGGGACTCAGGATTGGACATTGGGGATCTGGGGGCAGCAATGGAGGAACCAACAGTGTTGAAAGACATTGTCAATGGAGTTCCGACCAACCATAGTGTGGTCGAAAGATGATGATAATTAACCCCTTCCCCGACAATTATTTTGGGAAAAACGTTTCATTTACAAACGAATTTTTCGATTTATTTTTAATATAATAACTAAGAGACTGAGACAGCTTGAAACACCCGAGCGATGTCTAGCACCGCCACCAGACGTATGAGTTGAAAATTGGACTCATTTCAGGGTCAGAAGGGCATAAAAAAATGAAGATCAACATATATACACTATATACTTTATTAGGACTATTATCCTCATCTTTGTCGCCATGTTTATCTCAACGTTTAGGCCGTTGTAAGCTCCGGCCTTCTTCAGGTGGTTGGAATGTCGAACTGAATCCTTTATTTCGTTCACTGGGGTAGAGTGTTCTAGTTCCACGTGCCATGTCTAATGGATATCAGTTACCTCCTGTTAATTCCACTCTGAAAGTTCTCCACTGCCTTAACCAGCTATTGAACTCACACTCTTTGGGTCCGGTCACTGGATCTAACTAACGCCTTTATTCACTGTGCCATGGCAAAGAGTATGAGTTCAATATCTGGTTAAGGCAGTGGAAAACTTTCAGAGGGGAATTAAAAAGGAGGTAACTGACATCCATTGGACATGGAACGTGGAACTAGAACAGTCTACCCCAGTGAGCGAAATAAAGGGTTCAGTTCGACATTCCAACCACCTGAAGAGGGCCGGGGCGTACAACGGCCGGAGCGTACAACGGCCGAAACGTTGTGATAGACATCCCGACAAAGATGAGGACAATAGTCCGAATAACGTAAATAGTGTACGTAATCTCAGAAATATAGATAGATATCAACATATATATATATATATATATATATATATATATATATATATATATATATATATATATATATATACATATACGTCAGTGGGTGGTTTTTGAACGTTACGTTTTGGACGTGTTAATTCGTTCGGGTCTGAAATATACATTTTCGGTAAAAAACGTATATACACGTCTATGTCGTGAAAAGGGTTAAGAAATAGGAAAAATTCATTAGAGCAAAGAAAAAAGTACTGAAATGGCAGTGAATGCTGGACAATCTCATAACAGGTGAAAAAAAAAATGATTCCTCGACAAAAAAAAAAAAAAATGTGGCACTTGAGAAAAAAACCATGTGAGCAACAACAGAGTTAAAAGGAAAGTGGAAACGAAAAGGAAATTCATAGTTATCATCATAAAGAGACAGTTGGAATATCTACGGCACATAATGAGGAAAGAGGGCTAAGAAAACCTAACACTCACAGGACAGATTAAACGCAAGAGAAAACCGGTGCATGAATAATCTAACGAGTTTATGTAAATAATTGACAAAACATGGATTGGTGAGATAGCAAAAACACAAAATTTACTAAGAGCTACAAAAGATAGGAAATTGTGGAGGGCCATGATCGTCTCCATCCAGAAAACACACCGCATATAGAAGAAGAATATAATAAAGCCTATATTTGACTTTGTAGAAACACGGACATATTCCATTACTTTTTTCAAAGCAAATATTTTGAGGTATAGTCAGAGGACAATTTACTTAGAGTTAGAATGGATAGGAAGGTGTAGAGACCCATGATCACCGAAAGGAAATGGCATATAAAAGAAACTGAACGCCTACTATGGCCAGTTCTATACTGACTAAAACAGTACTGTTTCTGTTAACGGGGTGCAGAACTAACTTCAACTCGGAACTAATTTCAACTCGGAACTAAATGTTAGGGTTATGGTCAGGGTCTTTAAATCGAGTTGATAATTAGTTTCCGAGTTGAAATTAATTCCAAGTTAAAATTAATTCCGTGTTGAAATTAGTTCCGAGTTGAAATTAGTTCCGCGTTGAAATTTATTCGAAGTTGAAATTAGTTCTGTCACTCCTGTTAACGACATAATACTAGTATCTATAGTAGTTTAATTACATTAAATGAAGATGTGCCATAATGCAATAATCAAAATGCTTCCTGTCAGAAACAAGCACATGTTTAAGTAGGAAAATCGAGATGAGGAAGAGGAGTAAAGCTTTTTTTTATTTTTTATTTTTTTCAGAATTGATTAAGGACATTTTTAAAAGATAAAACGAAAATGAGAAATCCAGTAGGTGAACAAAACATGGTCAGAGTTGAAACTGAGATGTGAACTGATAAAAGCTTAGAGAATGGGGTAAATATACGAAAATTGGCAGAGAATTTATTGCCAAATGGCATGGCAAATTGAATGATTGAGTGACAATGAACTCGGGAAGTGGATAGAAGGAGGTTGTGTAGGACTCTGCTGAATATCTAATAGACGAAAAGACAGACTGCAGCAAATATATAGAGTAAATAAAAAAAAGGAAGGAAACGGAGAAAGACAAGAATAAACAAGAGTATGAAATCATGTCGAAGAGAAGGGTAAAGAAAGAAAGAAAGGAAGGGATTAAGGGGATTAAGGAGATATTGAGAGAAAGAAAGAAAGAAAGAAGAAAGGAGGTAATTAAGGAGATATTGAGAGAAAGAAAGAAAGAAAGAAAGAAAGAAGAAAGGAGGGGATTAAGGAGATATTGAGAGAATGAAAGAAAGAAAGAAAGAAAGAAGAAAGGAGGGAAGGAGATATTGAGAGAAAGAAAGAGAAAGAGAGAAAGTAAAAAGGAGGGGATTAAGAAGATATTGAGAGAAAGAAAGAAAGAAAGAAGAAAGGAGGGGATTAAGGAGATATTGAGAGAAAGAAAGAAAGAAAGAAAGAAGAAAAGAGGGAATTAAGGAGATATTGAAAGAAAGAAGGAAAGAAAGAAAGAAAGAAAGAAGAAAAGAGGGAATTAAGGAGATATTGAAAGAAAGAAAGAAAGAAAGAAGAAAGGAGGGAAGGAGATATTGAGAGAAAAAAAAGAAAGAACGAAGAAAGGAGGGGATTAAGAAGATATTGAGAGAAAGAAAGAAAGAAAGAAATACAGAAAGAAAAAAAGAAAGAAGAAAGGAGGGAATTAAGGAGATATTGAGAGAAAGAAAGAAAGAAAGAAAGAAAGAAAGAAAGAAAGAAAAAAGAAGAAAGGAGGTGATTAAGGAGATATTGAAAGAAAGAAAGAAAGAAAGAAAGAAAGAATGAAAGAAGAAAGGAGGGAATTAAGTAGATATTGAGAGAAAGAAAGAAAGAAAGACAGAAGAAAGAAGGGAATTAAGGATATCCTGAAAGAAATAAAGAAAGAAAATGAAAAGAAAGATATAAAGAAAGAAAGGAGAAAGGAGGGAATTGAGAAAATATTGAGAGAAAGAAAGAAAATGAAAAGAAATACAGAAAGAAAGAAGAAAGGAGGGAATTAAGGAGATATTGAAAGAAAGAAAATGTAAATAAAGACAGAAATAAAGAATAGTGAAAGTAAGAAAAATAAAATATCTTGGAAAAGAAAAAGATAAGGAGATAATAAAAGAAAGATTGAAATAAATAAAGAAAGAAAGAACGAAAGAAAGTATTAAAGAAAGAAAGAATGAAATAAATAAATAAAGAAAGAAAGGCAATGTTTATGGAAAGAAAGAAAGAAAGAAAGAAACAAAGAAAGAACACTGAAAGAAAGGAAAAATTTGGAAGAAAGAAAGAAGAGGAAAATAAAATAATTATGAAAATAAAAGAAAACGAAAAAATAAGAGAAAGAATAAAGAATTATTAAAGAAAGAAAGAAAGAGAGAAGTACGGAAATAAACAAATAGAAGAAATATTTAGGGAAAGAAAGAAAAAGACAATAAATAAAGGAAGAAATACAGAAAAAATGAACAATATTGAAAAAAGAAATAATATGTAAAAAACGTAGGAAAGAAAATTCAGAAAGAAGGAAAATTATTGGGGAGATAAAATAAGATACAAAGAAAGAAAGATGGAAGGAAGACAGAAAGGACGGGTGCGAGGGCGGGAGGGAGGAAGGTAAGAAGAAAGAAATGAACAAAAAAACGGAGGAAGAAAATCAACGAAAATGAAAATATAAAAAATAATATAATTCATGAAGGAAAATGATACATTTGAAGGGAGGAGGGAAGCAGACATTTAGGAAAAGAAAGAAAGAAAAGAAAGTTTGAAAGAAACAATGAAAGAAAGAAAGAAAGAAAGAAAGAAAGAAAGAAAGAAATAAGGTAAGAAAGACAGAAAGAAAGAAAGAAACTAACTGATTATGGAAATAAAAAAGAAAATTCTAAGACAAAGAATGATGAATAGTTAAAAAAAAGAAAGACAGTAGGGAAAGAAAGAAATCGAGGAATATTAAAGGAAAAGAAAGAAAATGAAAACTAATAAAGAAAGATAGAAAGAAAGAAAGAAAGAAAATAAAGAAGAAAGAAAAAAAGAAAAAAGAAAGAAAGAAAGAAAGAAAGAAAGGAAGAAAGAAAGGAAAAAAGAAAGAAAGAAACTGATTATGGAAACAAAAAAGAGGAAATATTTATGGAAAAGAAAGAAAATGAACTAATAAAGAAAGAAAGAAAGAAAGAAAGAAAGAAATGAAGAAAGAAAGGAAGAAAAAAGAAAGAAAGAAAGAAAGAAAGAAAAAAAGGAAGAAAGAAACTGATTATGGAAATAAAAAAAGAAAATTCTAAGACAAAGAATGATGAATAATTAAAAAAAAGACAGACAGTGGGGAAAGAAAGAAATAGAGGAAATATTTAGGGAAAAGAAAGAAAATGAAAACTAATAAAGAAAGAAAGGAAGAAAGAAAGAAAGAGAGGAAGAAAAAAGAAAGAAAGAAAGGAAGAAAATATATAAATGAAGACTGGAAAAAAGAAATAAAATATGAAAAGAAAGTAGAAAAAAAGATTATAGGGAAAAAATTATTAATGAAATAAAAAAGAAAGAAAGAAAGTAAGCAAGAAAGCAAGAAGAAAGGAAGGGGTCGTGCTAGAGGTTGGGGAGGGAGTATCGAACGAGCGAACGAAGTAAGGAAGGAAGAAACGGAGAAAGGAAATCAACTAAAAAGAACAAGCAAAAATAATTTAACTGACGTAAGAAAATGATACAGTTGAACGGTGGAAGGAAGCAGATATTTAGGGAAAGAAATAAAAAGCAAAGCAAAGAAGAATACGGAAAGAAAGGAAATAAAATATGGAAGAAAGAAAGAAGAAAAGAAACCTAATAAATAAATAAATATTTAGGGAAAGAAAATAAAAAAAAAAAAGAAAGAAATACTACTATGTAAAATAAGAAATAAAATGTGAAAGAAAGTAGGAAAAATTAGAGAAAGAAGAAAAAATTATTAGGAAGGAGAAAACAGGAAGGAAGGGAGGCAGAATGGAAGGAAAGCAAGGAGGAAGGAAGGCACGAAGGAAGAAACTAAAATTAAAATATACAAATTATAAATTAAAATTAAAATATAATAAATAATATATAGAAAAATATACAATTAAAAATCTGTAAAAAAGAAAAAAAAACATTTAACAAAAAATAAATACAGTGTAACCAGGATATAAGAGACCGGATATAAGAGAAACCCGGATATAAGAGAGATTTTCTCTGGTCCCAAATTAAAGCCATACTTACCTAAACAAAATAGACCAACCCCGAATATAAGAGAAACCTAGATATAAGAGACTTCTTCTCCGGCCGTGACAACTCTCTTATATCCGGGTTACACTGTAAATGAAAACAGAGAGAAAATATAAATTATTTTGAAAAGAAAGGAAAAAAGGAAAGGAAAGTTAATGAGTAAGTGAAAAAAAATGAATTTTATCTCTCATCTGTGAACAGCGTGCGAGATTCATTGCTTAACTTCGATAATCGTACAAGAAGCGATGTTTGAGTAGCTGTCCAGCCTCGTACGAGGCTGGACAGCCACTCAAACATCGCTTCTTTTTTTCCTTTTTAGTTAGTGTGCACATTTTAATGTCATCGGGCGAGTTCTGACCAGTGGGGAGCAATAACTGGCTTTGTAGAATTTTGGCGTTTTCGCCGTTTTTCTTTCTTCTAGGTTCATATTGCCAAATGCAGTTGTTTTTTTACGTCAATTTATTAGGTTGGTGCAAAAATAATGACGTAATGACGTTTTTTGACGTATTTTTTAACGTCAAAAAACGACATTATTACGTCATTATTTTTGCACCAACCTAATAATTATATCTTTTTGTCTGTTAGAATCATACCTCTAATACGATGTTTAGATTACTGTGCGAAGTCCGACATTTCTCCAAATAAAAAAAAAATGTATCTATATATCTATGAAAACACCAAAGTTAACAGAACTGATAGAATGGTAAAAGTAATATGATATTTTACGAAGAACGCTGTTTCATAGACGATGAAAATCGTTTATACTGTAGAATACAAAGATCTATTTGATCTGCTGGGAAAACTTTATTAGAGAATGAAGTTAGAATAATTCAAAACATTTACTGGGATTAAAACATGCACGCGAACAGAAAAGTAATTAAGTAGACAGAAATAGAAAGGTGCGTAAGACAAGGATGTGTCTTCTCACCGGATTTATTCAGCTATAACAGTGAAGTTATCCTAAGGAAGCGGGATATCCAACTCTGATTTATTACCAGCGGAGACAATTTTAACAGCGTAAAACACGCAGATGACACCATGTTGATAGCAGAAGGAGAAAGACAACGCAGGAACTCCTTGACAATGTAGTATAAGAAAGTGGACACCTCCAATTGTAAGAAGACAGAATGTATGGCCATTAGAAATAGGAACGGCCCAAGATGCGATCTGTGATCTGCGGGCGTGAAAAACAAGCACATCTACGTATATTTACCCATTTGGGATGCTATAAATAGACAACGGGGAATGTCATACAGAAATCCAAGAATGTATTCGAATAGAAAATGATGCCTCCCAAAAGTTAATCAAAGTATTAAGAAAGAGGCAAATTTACTCAAAGACAAAGATAAGGGTACTGTCCTGATGTGTAAAACCAGTCTTTGTATATTGGTCTATATTTCCCAAACACATGGCCCAGTGGATAAAAGCGTTGAGTGAAATAATCTACTGATTTGAAGAATTGAGTTAATAAAGGGAAATAACTGAAAGTGACATATCCAGAAAAGGTATGGCACGGGGAACTAGAACAATCTACCCCGATAAACGAAATAAAGGGCTCAATTCGAAATTTCAGCGTACAACGGCCGAAACGTCGTGAATATGGCAATAAAGATTATGACAACAGTCGGATCCATGTAAATAGTATAAATATATACAATACCTCATCTCAGAAATATAGACAGATCCTGAAGAAGCCAGGAGCGTACAACGGCTGAAACGTCGTGAATATGGCAATAAAGATGAGGACAATAGCCCAAACAATATAAATAGTATATTTTGTATATGGCAGTGAATCACCTTACAAACTAAGAGAAGCTTTGGGATAAAATACATTTGGTTCTACAGAAGGATACTGAGAATAACATGGAATGAATATGTGAGCAATGAGGAAGTTTTAAGAAAAAATATAAAGAAAGAATATCTAATTACAATATTTATATTCGGACTATTATTTTTTTTTTGTTATCACAGCGTTTCGGACGGTGTGCCTTCCTCAGGTGTTTATCGATCTGGGTCACCTACTGGGAAGTGAGAATTGAACTCTTAATCTACCAGTATTTACACGATTTATATTTGGTCTATTTTCCTCATCTTTTTTGTTATCACAATGTTTCGACCGTTTTTCCCTCTGACCTTCCTCAAGAAGACAACAACAGCCGAAAAGTTGTGATAACAACAATACAGATGAGGACAATTGTTCGAATATAAATCGTGTAAATAATTCTAAAACCTCATCTCAGAAATCCAGGCAAAGAAAATAATACTTATGCTTAGGATCAGTAACAGTTAAAAGTTTGCTACATGTAATGAGGAAAAGGGGATTGGAGGATTTGAGACTCACAGGATATATTGAAAACCAGAGCGGCAAAAAGAAACAGTGAGTGATCTACCTAACAAATTTTTGTAAATGAGTGACAGATCAGGGACTAGAATAGATAATAAGAATACAATCAATGCTATGAAGGAGAGGAAGTGGTGGAGAGCTATCATAGCCACTCCGTTCACATGATCATGGGTATGATGTTATATATCTTTATGACCTTGTACTGTCAGATTTCACGTCCATACTTTTAAAATGTTAGTGGACCTCTTGTGACTATCCCTTATTTGAAGCGCACAGGCCATGTTATATCGCCACCTACCGACTTTCAGGGGGTCCGCTACACGCCATGAGCATTCGCTTCTCGAAAGGACACGGTAACAAATAAGTCTATGTTTTATTTAATTGAAAGCCAGTTACATGTACATTCATAATGAGAAAATTATAAGTTCTAAATAGGCTCGAACACTGATCCCTGGCGTCGCAGGTAAGGAAAAATGGTACTTAAATATCAGACAGGCGTAGGATTGACGACTCTCTGATGCCACAATTCAATTTACTCTATAGTAATTTGCATCTTTCACTTCACGTCTTTTCTTTCCACTTTAATCTTTTTTCCAGCGTTCTCCAATTCGTTTATCAATTCGATTATCTCCCTTTATTTTGTCTTCTTTTTGCATTTTTTGTTCACGTTTTCATCAGTTATGCGTCTTTTCGTCTTGCCATCACTTATCTCCCTTTGTTTTCTGCCGACATGTTTTTATCTTTTTTTTATTTCCTTATAGAAATTATTTCTTCAATGTTTCAATTATTTATTAACTCCCCTTTCTCTACCTCTTCAGTTTTTTTTTTATCTTTGTCTTTATTTAATAATCTCTCTTTTCTTCCTTTCATGTTGTCAAACCTCCCTTCGTTTCCCGTTTTTGATGTCGCTTAAGAAATAAATATCCAACCAGGTTAAGCAAGATTCTATTTAGCACGGGCGTTCATTGCTAGTTTTTCCGTAAAGGGAAAAGTTGTTACTTTTCCAAGGTGGGTTTTAACCGTCTATTCTCAATATATCACACGAGTATCTGTTGAACAAAATGACGGCTTAGCGAAGAATTATTAACTATCTACCCTGGTCGTTCATTATTTCGAAGCAGTGCCTTTGATCCTCACTGAGGACCCCATCGTTGTGCTCTTGTGCCAAAATAATTTATGTTCAGCAAATAAAAATTCCGTTAGACTACCACCACCAAATAATCAGTCAGTTAAGTGCCACACGTAATACACCCTTGGGCGAGAATGTATCTTTCGATACATGACTGACGATGCAGATATTTTCCCTGCAGTAGATTGCCATTACCTTTTGCGGTAGATTGGTGGCCAATCAAAGTTAAAGAACACTATTCAACCCATAGCTGGAGGAAAAAGAGATGTAAATATCAATTAAACCACAACGCGCATCTAGCGAATTCTAAGTCTCTTAAAACGGGAAAATAAACTTGGGGCTACACTATTTTAATCTTTTCATCTCTGAGCAAGGCAATAAAGCCACTAAGGCACAATGATTTACTGATTGTGAGATAATATGAGAAAAATAGAACAACATTATTAAAGACAGAAAAGAATAAAGAGCAGGAATTAAGATAACAGAAGATAACGATTTGCATTGTTTTTACAGTTTTGAAACTCAAAGTTGACTGAAAAACAAGAAGACGATAGCGTGTTCCACAAAAGAGAAGTACGAGATAACAAGCTATTAGCATAGAACTTACGGTTATCTCTAACCATTTCAGTTGCAAAATGACGAGACCTTTACGCCCATCTAGTACTGCGCTGATATTCTTAAAGTCTAGGTATTGTAGAGAAAAGCTCATCAAAACAATTACCATGAAAATATTTATAGAAAAGTCAGAGGGAAGCTATACTAGAGTGGTAGGAAAGTGACTGGAGTAGAGATGCCAGATCAAGACCAATAACATTGCAGACTATTTGTAATTTATCAAGAATTGCAAAATTCATATTAGAAGTAGCGGATCAGATGCACTAGCAAGTTTCAATGCAGACGTAAGAATAAATTAAGAGAAATTCTGGAGAGAAAACTATAAAATATATAAAATTAATTTATGTAATTAAAATTACATCAGATAATTACATTGGAGCTTTATTATTTATATAAGTGAATATCTATCTTTATAGGTACATGTTCAATAATCTGGATGACCAGAATCTAGAAACTCATCTTTTGATCGCAAATCTATTTCCACCTTACAACCCGTTATCCACAGATGAAATGTCTCAAGCCTCTCGCTACTCTATCGCTGTTTGGATGACAAGTCTTCTTATAAA
>OZ010604.1:72604168-72626668 GCA_963932145.1 Acanthosepion lycidas | reverse complement strand
ATTTTATTTTAATTATTTACATTATTTATATTGTTTAGTCTTTTGTCTTCAACTTTATTGCCATATTGACGACGTTTCGATGTTGTACGCTCCGGCCTTTTTCAGGTGAATAGAATTTCGAACGGAAATACGTCATCTATACATGTATACCATTTTAGTTCTTGTGAATTCTTTTATTTGGTAGAATTCTTTCTTTTATTTGAAGTGTTGTGGAATGTTAACATCTTGTTTATTTCTTCTTTTTTTTTCGAATTAAATGTGCTATCCATTTTAGTTGTTGCGACTTTTGGTAGTAATGTGGTTTCTGTTATTTCAGTTCTTTGTTTGCGATTCTGTAGCGCCAATCCACAAGGTTCAAAGAAGGATGGTCTTTACCAAGACTTACATAATTCAGTTGCTCAAAGCCATTTTAATCATTGTTCTTAGAAAACGTTTGTATGAAGCTGGCAGTTGAAATATTTCTGAACGGGTTTGATGGCAGGCATGACATCCGTATGAAAGTTAATGCATTTATTTTATATTAACCTGCAATGTTGGAAGAAACTACCCCACCCTCGGGGAGCCTATTCCAGGCTCAATTCTTTTTTCTCCTATACTAAATTTGTTATATCTGACCCATACGGTGAGGTAATTGAATTGTTTAGTATTTACTAATTACATAACCTTTATATTTTTTATAATTGATTCAGGTTATCGCCTTTACTGTTTTCATTTCAATGCCAGGTTAGAATTTCTCTTTTGGGGAAAAGAAACCCATACAAATGTGCCTGAGCAGTGGGTAGGGTTGTTTTTGTGATGTGTCTGTAAAAGTTTTCAAGAAAAAAATGCAGAAGAAAATAGTGGCATTATTTAAAGGTGTTCAATTTTGGGTCCCTTTAATCGAATTCTGGGGACACATGCACTCCTTTGACATTCAGAAAACTACTTCTCTCTCTGTCTATCTCCCTATATATATATATATATATATATATATATAAAAGTGATATATTGAAGTCAACACTCAGAGGCGAGACGCACTCGTAGCCTAACGGTTACGTCTAGCATGAAACATCCAGTCGCCTCTAAGTGCTGACTTTAATGTTCACTTTTATATTTGCACACGCTCTATCTCTGATATTGAGCACCATAAATATAGCACACCTTAAGAATATATATATATATATATATATATATATATATATATATATATATATATATATATATATATATATGGAAAAGATTATAATTGTTCCAACGAGAGAAAAATGTATATATTTAAAAAAGGGAGAAACCGCAAACGCTTTTGTTTTTAATGTCGATTTGTTTTACTGTATATATTATATTTTATTCTTCATATTTTTGCTACACGTGTTTCTGGTCTCGTAACTTTCTTCAGGCAAATTAAAGGAATCAATTTTTAAAGGAATAAATTTTCCTTATGTTCTTTTAATGTTTCATTGTTCATTTTCTAAGCCTTGATCTCATTTCTGGACTGTTGGCAAAAGTGAATTTCTGCCTAACTGGAAATAAAATCAAAATAAAGGCATGTTTGATTAAATAAATTGCAGAAATTGTTTGCTTATTTTTAATAAAATCCGTTCATACTCCCGAGTAACCTTCTGTGTATTGCAATTAAAGGACGTGAGAAATGTGCTATAACTATGAACATCGTTTTTATTCGCAATTTCCTAAGTACTTTCAATCTTCTTGGCCCTTCCTCCATATCTTTCTTCACTTTCTTCAAGTCATAATTGATGAGATACTCGGTGGAACGTCTCAGTGTTTTTCGGATAGTTTTTTCGAACAAGCTTGCAGCGTCTGGGCCCAAGAATTACTTTCTATCCCACAAGAGACATCAAAACAAAAAAGCTGGGATAAAATAAAATGCAAGGCCAATTTTACTAATTTGAGGCTCTCTCTGGATCAGCACAGCCTCGCCTGACTACTATCTGCGTCATCAACCGGTACCCTTCTAGATGGTGAATGCATTCGGGTTGGAGTCGCGATCCTTCTGCTCACATTATGTGAGCGTCACAGATGCAAATGTGTAGCTTCCATTGATGCGTTTCGTTTGCATCCTCTCTCCTGTCACCGTAGTGCCGGCCGTTTTCCAATGCATGCAGCAATAAACGACGTCATCAGAAGAGGTCTGGATACAGCTGGGTTCCCTTCTCACGTCGAACGCGTAGACCTCGACCGTGGTGATGGAAAGCGGTCGGATGGGATTACCATTTTCCTTTTTAAAATGGGGAAATTGTTGATTTAGGATGCGGCCTGTGACAATACATTTTCGACCGGCAATTTGATCAGAACCGCGGTTAAGCCGGGGTCTGGTCCACAGGACACGGTGATAAAAAAAATAGTTCAATATTTTTCTCTTGCGGACAGATGTATTTTTTATTCCAATCGCAGTGGTGACTTCTGGGTTTATTGGCCCTCATTCGATGGAATTCCTTTGGAGGACTGGCGCGATTGCGTCTCCATTAAGAGATGAGCCTCGCAAAACGGAGTGGCTGTTGCAGCATGTCCCACTGGCGACAGTGCGAGGTAATGATTTCAGCATCATTGCGGCTGGCAGAGAATGGCAAAAAATAAAATAAAGAAACATGCTGTTTTTGTTTAGAGATATTTTGTTCAAATAAATCCTCTTGGATATACGACAACTGTATTAAAAAGACGCCTTACATTACACATGTTTGACAATTCGTCCATTGCGAGACATTTACACCAACATTACTGTCCAAATTACCAATATAAAAAATACTAATCGACAACACAACTAACCTACACCAAGAAAACAACAAATTCAAACTACAGATCGTCAAAGCAATCTGCATTCAAAAATTGAATCCGTACCTGAACAACACAGAGTTTTGTATTACAACATAGACAAAGGAAGATGAACTCGGAAGAATATTGAAAGTACTTGGGAAATGGAAAATAAAAACAATTTTCATATTTATAGCACATTACTCACATCATTTAATTGCAATACACGGAAAGGTTATCCGTGAGTATGAACGAATATTACTAACAATAAGCAGACATAGTGTATGTAATTTATTTAATCAGACATGCCTACAATAAAATTTGCTGACTATACATATATATATATATATATATATATATATATATATATATATATATATATATATATATATAAACAAAGACATAAATTGAAACAATATATATATATATATATATATATATATATATATATATATATATTCAAAATTTAACTTAAAACATAGTTTTGAAAATGAAAAAAGAAAAGATACCTTAGTTAGTATTTAATTATCATTTCCTTGGTTTGTTTTGATTTGGTTTGGTTTACCACATATCACCCTGAATGGTTTATTTTATGCCGACAAGATTTTTAATGCTGGTAATATTTTTTGAAAAGGTAAATCTGGCAATATTTTTTCCAAACATCTATTGTTGGTAATATTCATTTTTTTCAAAAATGTATTGCTGGTAATATTTTATTCAAAAAATGTATTGATGGTAATAATGTATTGTTCGAAATATTTTTTATTTCAAAAATTCTTTGCTAGTAGTAAATTTTACAAAAATGTATTGCTGGTATTAAAACCTATTTTTCTACTTTTTGACCCAAGTTTTGGGGTTAGCTATTTTCGATAGATGGGGAACCTAACAGGTGCTACCACTCCTTATTAGGGTGGACCTTAGAACACCATCAATTAAGAGGTGTTTCCACGCTCCTCAAAACCTCCTTACTGTTGGGAGTAGTTTATCGTCATATCCAGGACGTGAAAAAAAACAAAAAAAAAAGGAGGAGTGGGTGTTTACTTTTTGTCATGAGCTAAAGCTAGTCATAATTTTGTCAAGTTTTTGCTTAACATTAACAGATCATGGGGTGAAGGATTCCCTGTTGATCGGAGAGTATGGCTCTGGTACCGCAGTAAGCTTAGGTGTTTTGAAGATAAAGGTTGCAATTGACCACTAACATCTGAAAATAATAGTAAAATCAAAGCTACAGCAATGTGTCTGATAAATGCCTCAATTTAATATCAGCAACATCAGACCATCTCAGAAAAAATTGGCAAGATGAAGAATCTAGATAACAGGGTTCCATATTACTTGTGTAAACTTGAAGAGTTGACGTTTTGAAGTATGTTCGATTTTGCATCTGCGATATTCACCATTTCTTGATCGAACAGATTGCTTTCTGATAAGAAATTTGTCCTTTATGACAATCGTAGAGCATAATCTATATTAGTTGATCATAACACAGCAGCCAAAAACTTTGCAGAACAATGCACCAACAGAAAATTACGGCGAGTGTCTGGTGGTACGCCATTGCCGTTATCCATTACTGATTTCTGGGATCTAAACAGATCATCAATGGTTAAGTTTACTGCTACGCCAAATGTCCGAGAAATGTCTCAGATAATAGGTGTCGGCATTTCAAAAATATCTCAAGAGGATCTCAAGAAAATTTGTAAGGAACCACAATTAATGGTTTCCAAATTAACTCGACGTGTTTTCGATACTGCATCTGCGAAATTCAAATGTCCCATTTCTTGATCGAACAATGCTTTGTGATAAGAAATTTGTCCTTTATGACAATCGTAGAGTATCATCTTATTTTTTGAGCATAACAGCAGCTAAACACTTTACAAAAAAATGGCCCAACAGAAGTTTATAGTGAGTGTCTGGTGGTACCACATTCACGTTATCTATTACTAATTTCTGGAATCTAAAAAGATCATCAATGGTGAAGTTTAATGCTACGCCAAAATATCAGAGAAATGTCTCAGATAATAGATGTCGGTACGAAATGCTCATTCAGTTAAGCAATATTCGAATGGCACTGGTCAATCGACGAGACCCATTCCGGCTTCATGACAATGCTCATCCACACATTGCTACTGCAGACTCTCGTCGACCTGGAATATAAGACATTGCCATATCCATCATACTCATCTGATCTCTCACCCACTAATTAACAAATTTTAAAGCATCTTGATATCTTCTGAGGCGTTATCCACTACTGCTTTTGGAATCTAAACTGATCATCAATGATGAAGTTTACTGCAAACAATATAGTGACTGAAAATGAGACCAGCCCTGTTTTATCGACGAGGTGCAATCCTGCTCCATGTTGCCCAAAGAATTTCACCAACTTGGGAGACACAATTATCATATTCCCCTGATCTCTCGCCCATTGACCGCCATCTTTTTAAGCATCTAGACAAATTCTTTTAAGCCAAAAGACATTGTGTTGTAATTTTGTAAAAGACATTCAGAAACTACGTTCAAATATTAAGTACGTGTAACTTGAAGAGTCGACGTTTTGAAGTGTGTTCGATGCTGCATCTGCGAAATTCAAATGTCCCATTTCTTGATGAAAATAGAGTAACTTCTGACAAGAAATTTTCCTTTATGACAATCTTAGACGATCATATCTGTTAGTTGAGCATAACAGCAGCCAAAAACCAAAACAATTCCCCAACAGAAGATTAAAGTGAGTGTCCGGTGGTACGCTATTGACGTTATCTATTACTGCTTTCTGGAATCTAAACAGAGCAAAGCCGAAATTAACTGCAAGCAAGTGTATGAAATGCTCATTCGGTTAAGCAATATGCGACTGGCATTAGTCAATCGACAATGCCCAGTCCGACTTCATGACAACGCTAGTCTGCATATAGCCACTGTAGATTCTCGCCGACTTGGAATATGAGACATTGCCACATCCACCATATTCATCTGACTTCTCAGCTATTGACAACCACATTTTAAAGTATCTTGATATTTTCTGAATCCAAATGACATTCGTCTGTAAAGAAAACGCAGAGACTCAATAAAAGGTTTTCTTGGTGTCCAAAGACATAGTTTTTTTTTATCGTAAAGGCATAAATAACCTTGTAAGTCGATGGTACAAATGTAAAGATATTGAGGGTTCCTATTTTTGACATATTTAAACAATGCTTAATTACACTGAGTCAGAAATAAAATTTAAAATTTAAAATCATATATTATTTTCCGAACAACCTAATATTATCAGACAAACAAATATTACACCGACCAGACGTTTTGACCTTTCACATTTAACCTCTTTTCGTTTTTAAAAAATATATTTTAAAAACATATTTTAAGCAAAAATAGGAAATCACTTTCGAACTTCAGTTATGCAAACATAGAATTACTTATTTTTTTCATAAAATCACTTTAGTTTGGTGATTACTATAATTATCATTTTTGATTTTTTTTTAATGACAGAGTTTTGAAGAATCAAAGATGGCGTAATGATTAATGACATGGCAGAAAAATGAAAACATTGACTCGAAAACAATCCTATTCAATGTGCTCATAGCGAGAGTATTTTCCTTCCTTTTTTTTATTCTGAACAAAATTTACGTCTATTTTCTTCGCTTCAAACCCGACAAATCTTGAGAAAATGTTTAAATATTTTATCATTTGTTTTTCAAATCATGTCCCAGAGCTCATACACCAGAAATTTTTGGCGTTGTCTTCAATTGACATGTAACACCTGAACGAGAGAAAATACACTTGCTTCAAAAAGGAAATCGATTTACAAGTTGTTTTTCGCGCTCCATACTCAAAAGTGAACATAAGAGAAAAATACGACGTTAAAACTTAGACATTCCATTCGAGGTATACGGTGTATATAAATTGTGGCCTGTTTAGGGGCCAGAAAAAAAGACAGTGAAGAACGAATGCACGTTGAACAAGTTTATTGAAATAACAGATATATACAAAGCAAGAGTGTTAGTAATAAGCAGATAGAGGTGTAAGTCCGAACAGTACGTTGACACTGTATCTCCGCTATATTTAACAGCCACCCCCACGAGGGTTGTATGTGGTACAAGGCCAATTTTCCCCTATGTTCTCCGAGCTCGTTTGCTCGGCCAAAAATATTCCATTAGAACCAGTATAAACGGGTTCAGGATCTGTCTACCTTCCAGGATGAAACTCTGCACTTCGGCGTAGCTTCGTCCGGGTTCCTCTCTGCCACAGCAGAGAGTTCGACAGAAGTCGGCCACAGTCAGAGACTGCGTCTCCGCTCCTCAACTGACTCTCGCAGTTAGTATTTATGAGAGGAGGAAGAGTTCATTCTACTGTTCTACTATAGGAGGGTTTACTACAACAACAACACACACACACACACACACACATATATATATATATATATATATATATATATATATATATATATATATAAAAGTGAACATAGAAGTCAACACTTACAGGCGACAGTCTGTTTCATGCTATATGCAATCGTCAGGCCATATATATATATATATATATATATATATATATATATATATATATATATATATATATATATATATATACCGATGAAAGCAGAGACTTTAGAAATCTATGGTAATAATTTATTTCACTGGGTCTGGCCCCAACTCTTCAGACCAAACAATTTTCCAACAAAAAATGAATTTTAAATTTATTCAGACACAAGGGAAAAAAAAAAAAGATTTTCAAATATTAGGTTGGTGCAAAAATAATGACGTAATAATGTCGTTTTCTGAATTATTTTTAACGTCAAAAAACGACATTATTACGTCATTATTTTTGCACCAACCTAATATAAGAACAATTAAAATAAAATTTAAAATAAGAAAATATATATATATATATATATATATATTGATAATATTCGTGGTCAATATATAAATATATATATACCAGTTGTATCAGCAAAAGTTATCCATATCGTGTAAAAGAAAAATTGTAAAATTGTTAGATTAATTTTGAACCGTTTTATGTTAGAAATAGTTAAAGATATTTACTGGAATTATCAGACTTTTATAAAACTGTTGGTTTCAACTTTGAACAATATAATGTATAATTATTCTCCAAGAGAAAGAAGGTGAGCTCATTAAAATTGTCCAAATCATGTAAACGAAAAATTGTAAAATGTTAGATTAAGTCTGAACCATTTTATGTTAAAAATAATTAAAGATAAATACTGGAATTATCAATCTTTTATGACAGTGTTGGTCTTAACTTTGAGCAATAAGAATGTATAATTATTCTCCAAGATTCACAGGAGAATCTTGAGAATGTCTTATTCATCCTTAATTGATCATAGCTAAGGATCGGAAGCTCATCAAGTATTGAAATAAAGTTAAAATATGTATACATTCATCCACCATCATTTTCTATCTTATTCAAGATGATCTTCGCCCTCTTTAACCTTCTAATTTTCTGCTCTGGAATAACAAGGTTCCTCATACGTTTCACGTACGATTTCATTTTCAAGATTTTTTTCACTGATATATATATATATATATATATATATATATATATATATATATATATATATATATACGAGTATATGATTGATGTATACGGAATAAATTTCAATAACCCACAATTACTATTCTTAATTAGAGTGCTCAATACACAGTAGAGCGAATATAATTATTTATTTAAAAATTATGACATAGATGTGTTATAAAATCACTAAAAAAATAGCCATTTTGTTTCAACACCTCCAGTGTCTTATCAAGTGATGATGTTGAATGTAGATTGAAGAATAGATTATTCTACAATCTACATTCAACATCATCACTTTTGTAGTGATTTTATAACATATTTATGTTATAATTTTTAAATAAATAATTATATATATATATATATATATATATATATATATATATATATATATATATATATATATATATATATATATATATATTAATGCTATAGAACGAAGATATTAAAAATGTATAAAAACAATATATAGGGGGAAGATGAATAAGGATAATAAAATAGTGAGGTGTATTGAAAACAATAACAACGGTAAACAAGAAAATAACTTAAGACAATTTTTTCGATCCTTGCTCTTCGGAGTCAATCGTGGACAAACGTTTAAATTTTGTGCACAACTTAAAACAAAAAATATATTTTCCTTCCAATTAAGTCTATCACAACTACAATCGAAGAGAATCTATCTTAATTGAACATTAAATTTGTTACTACTGCATCAACAACAATAAAAGACTTATTCAATACTAAGCAAGTCAATAAGCTAAAACCTAAAGAAGGAGTTTTCTCAATTGCATATAATAATAGTCACAAAATACATCAAGGAATTTACATAAAAGATTATGGGAACACAAAAGGGACATTTTACAAAAAAATTACATCAGATGCGTTGGTTGCATCCGTAACGACAATCGTCAGAATTTGGACATGGAAATGCTAATCTGATCAAAAGGGAAATCAATTCATGACGGCGAAAATGTCTAGAGAGTGCCTTGATCTCAAGGCTGTCTAGAGTAAATTTGTGACCGGGTTCTTACAGAATTTCACCATTCTTGGCAGTAGTTCTATTATCACAGTGTGGGATATATATATATATATATATATATATATATATATATATATATATATATAGATAGATAGATAGATAGATAGATAGATAGATAGAGAGATAGATAGAGAGATAGATAGAGAGATAGATGTAGATATAGATAATATTAGTGGTAAATATACACATACATATGCAATCATATATCAAAAATATATAAATATATATACCTTAAATATTGATAATATTCATTGATAATATAATTGGATCGTATTTACGATTCCAATGGAATAAATTATAACCATGGAATATTAGTGTTTAAGCTTTTTATTATTATTATTATTATTATTATTATTATTATTATTATTATTATATATATATATATATATATATATATATATATATATATTAACAAACATTAAAAGACGCTAAATGAAATCGACTAGCTTGAATAAAATAATTAAAATTAAAATTCTAAAAATTTTAAATTTTAACTTCCCAGCATCCCTCGTTCGTGCGCATGTCTAGTCATCAGACTAAATTTGTCATGTTGGTGTGACTACACATGCGAATGTTATCATTCTGTTGCAAGTAGAAAAGCATGTAATGCATATTTGTTTTTCTTAGAAAGAACCCTAAGAAAAATGTCTTTCGAAGCTTTAGAAAAAATATGAAGATCATGCATTCATATACTAGGTCAGTCTTGATTTTTCTTTTGGATGAAGAAAAGCTCAAACAAGCCGACTGATAACGGTGGAACATTTAAGAGAGTCGTTATTTTGTTTGTGTCATCGACAAACACCAGATGGTAAAAAGAATAAAGGGTTTATTGAATTAGGACCTGATTAAACGGTTTTATTCAATTTAAATTGTTAAATAATTCTCTGATGGACCGCATAGAAGCAAATGTCTTTGAAGAATAATTGTCTCTTCGACAAAGCCGAAGTGGACAAAATTAATCCCTGTTGATCTATCTATCTATCTATCTATCTATCTATCTATCTATCTATCTATCTATCTATCTATCTATCTATCTATCTATCTGTCTGAGACTCTTTTCTTCCCATTATCTATCTATCTATCTATCTATATATATATATATATATATATATATATATATATATATATATATATATATATATATATATATCTGAGTCACTTCTCTGCCCATTTTCTTTCTTTCTATCTATCTATCTATCTATCTATCTATCTATCTATGTATGTCCATTCCCTATCTATCTATCTATCTATCTATCTATCTATCTATCTATCTATCTATCTATCTGGGTCTCTTCTCTCCCCATTTTCTATCTATCTATCTATCTATCTATCTATCTATCTATCTATCTATCTATCTATCTATCTATCTATCTATCTATCTATCTGTGTCCATTCCCTATCTATCTATCTATCTATCTATCTATCTATCTATCTATCTATCTATCTATCTATCTATCTATCTATCTATCTGAGTCTCTTCTCTTCCCATTTTCTTTCTTTCTTTCTTTCTTTCTTTCTTTCTTTCTTTCTTTCTTTCTTTCTTTCTTTCTGAGTCTCTTCTCAAAATAACTGATCCAACGTGCAACTCTCGGATAATAAGTGTGACATTACTGTAATTATTGAACAATATAGTTCATGCCATATTCACGGAAAATCTACCAGTAAAAAAGAATTCTCTTATTGCTATATTTGTACAAAAACGCAGAACCTTAAAATTTAAATTCAAACTGAAGTCGCATAAAAGCCTACGAAGAGGGATGTCGAGAGAATGGACACCGAGGTAATTTAATATAGTATTAAGTTTTCTGATTCCAAAGTAACTTAGTATGTAGCAACACCTAAGCCTAAGAATAGTTTAGTGTTAATCACTTTTCATTGAATTTAGTCGGCCTGACACAAGTTAAAAATTCAGGTGCCCTTGGTGAGTATCGAACTCTCTGCAGTTGAAATGGTTTTCTGAGTTTATCATATTAAATTTTCTCTTGTAGAATCAAATAATATTTGTACGATAACGAAAGGTCTCGCAGGTTATTCTTCAGTGAGTGAATACAGTCCTACGTTGACGCCCTGTTATTGTGGCCCCGTGCCAGACAGAGATAAACTAACTACACATAGTATCTTCCTTTGAAAATGAGCGAAAATTCAATTCCTGCGGGAATTTGCTTGGTTCGTTTTTGCGGTACTGGCCACGATGTTCTTTTTCTCTCTACTTCGTTGAATTTCTATCAATTCTTGTAAAAGACTTTCCCAAAAGCCTTTCTTTGATGTTGTAATTGCTGGCATTTTTTTTATTTGATTCGATTTGCTTCAATTTTGTTGAGTATTTATTTATTTTTTGATGCTGCTTTTGTTTTGTATATTTTTAGAAATTTTGTTAATATTTTTTAGTGTTATGATGTTATTGGTTTGCTTTTTGCTTCTGTTGTTGATAACATGCAAGCAGCTTATCATCATCTTCATAATTGTCGCCTTGAGTTCTTGCCTCTCGTTTCATTCTCCACGGGTCCCTTCAGCACCCCCTTTCTTCTCCTCTACCCCAATCCCATTCTCTTTCTTTTTCTTCTTTCCTTTCCTTTTCTTCTTTTTCTTCTTCTTCTTCTTCTTCTTCTTCTTCTTCTTTTGTCTCCTCCTTCTTCTTCTTTTTTAATCTTCTTCTTTTTTCCCCTCTCTTCATTTTCTTCTTTTTTCTTCTTCTTTTTCTTTTTATTCCTCTTTTTCTTCTTCTAAAACATTTTAACCTATTCTCTTTCCTTAACTTGTTTGTTTAACGATTTCTTCGATGTTGGTGATTTCATCTTCTTTTTTGGCATGACACATTCTTCGTATTTCTTTCTTTTTTCTTCTTCTTTTTCTTCTTCTTCTTCATCTTCTTTCTCCTTCTTCTTCTTTTTCTTTTTCTTCTTCTTCTTCTTTCTTCTTCTTCTTCTTTTTCACTGACTGCTTTTTCTTATTATACCTTTTCATTTAAATAAGGAAGAACTAAAAACCAGAAAAAAGTGTGAATTCTTCTAACTACTTCATCTGCAGAAATCTTTTGCCACGCCTTTGCTTTTCTCTAATTTAAGAAATAGAAAAATAAAGCTACCACGCTCTTTTTCTTTTTTCAAATTGATTTGCTTTCTAATTAGGAAGGAAACATTTAAAATTATAAGGTATTCAAGTTTTCCTTCTTTACCAATTCTCGTTTCTTATAAAGTTTTAGGTCAAGAAGAAGGCAAAAAGAAAAAGATAAAGAATCTACAGCAGAAGGAGAAGAAGAAGAAGAAATAGAAGATCAAAAAGAAGAAGAAGAAGGAGAAGAAGAAGAAATAGAAGATCAAGAAGAAGAAGAAGAAGAAGAAGAAATAGAAGATCAAGAAGAAGAAGAAGAAGAAGAAATAGAAGAAGGAGAAGAAAAAGTAGAAATAGAAAATCAAGAAGAAGAAGAAGAAATACAAGACCAAGAAGAAGAAGTAGTAGTAGTTAAGAGGAATAAGAAAAAGGACAGGAAGACCAAGAAGAAGAAGAGGAGGGAGAAGGAGAATATAACTACTACTACTACTATTACTACTACTACTACTTTTACTTCTTCTACTTCTCTTACTACGACTACTACTATTACTATTACTTTTTACTTTTTTACTTTTACTACTACTGCTACTATTATTACTTCTTATTTTCCTTCTTCTTCTTCTTCTTCTTTCGGCTTGACATATATGTTTATTTTTTTATCTTCTTTCTTTGTCTTTTCATTACCTTTCTCAATTCTTTTTCATCTGCTTTTCCCTTTCTTCACTTTTTCTTCTCTTTCTCTTCTACTTTTTTTCTTTTTTTTCTATATCTGAAACTGCATTTTACCCCTCTTTGTTTGTAAAGACCCGCCTTTCTTCGAAACTTTTTCCGCATTTCTGTTTCATATTTTTCTCCCCTTTCACTTTAGACCCACCAACGCCCATTATTTTATTTGCTAAAAAACCTTAAATTGGGAACGTTGAAACTCTCTGACCCCGCCTTGCAAAAAAAAAAAAAAAAAAAAAAAAAAAGGTAAGTAACAATTTATAACTAAATTAAATATAGAAATTGGTAATCCCTAAGTGCTAATTACAAATTCATACCAATACATTCAATACCATTAAGGATTACTGCCTGTTTTAAAGATATTCTTGAAGTGGCATCTACAGTTTCGTGTTTATTCCGAAGTGCTGATTCTCAGACGGGAGCCAGTTGGCTGCCACGGGAGGAATCTTAAATCTAAAAAAGAAAAAAAAAACATATAAATAGGATAGAAATATCGATATTTGCTGATTTTAGATGAGAGCTGAACAACTTTACAATATTTACACTATTTACATTGTTCGGACTGTTGTCCTCATCTTTATTGCCATATTCACGACGTTTTGGCCGTTGTACACTGCGACCTTCTTCAGGATCTCTCTGTATTTCTGAAATGAAGTATTGTAATTATTTACACTATTTACATTGTTCGGACTGTTGTCCTCATCTTTATTGCCATATTCACGACGTTTTGGCCGTTGTACACTGCGACCTTCTTCAGGATCTCTCTGTATTTCTGAAATGAAGTATTGTAATTATTTACACTATTTACATTGTTCGGACTGTTGTCCTCATCTTTATTGCCATATTCACGACGTTTTGGCCGTTGTACACTGAGACCTTCTTCAGGATCTCTCTGTATTTCTGAAATGAAGTATTGTAATTATTTACACTATTTACATTGTTCGGACTGTTGTCCTCATCTTTATTGCCATATTCACGACGTTTTGGCCGTTGTACACTGCGACCTTCTTCAGGATCTCTCTGTATTTCTGAAATGAAGTATTGTAATTATTTACACTATTTACATTGTTCGGACTGTTGTCCTCATCTTTATTGCCATATTCACGACGTTTTGGCCGTTGTACACTGCGACCTTCTTCAGGATCTCTCTGTATTCCTGAAATGAAGTATTGTAATTATTTACACTATTTACATTGTTCGGACTGTAGTCCGCATCTTTATTGGCATATTTATATTTTTTCTGGTAATATTTTTTTTCAAAAAAATTATAGCTGGTAATATCTTTTTTTCAAATGTATAGCTGATAATATTTCTCCCCTAAAAAGTATCGCTTGTAATTTTTTTTCCAAAAAATGTATTGCTGGTAATAATTTTTCCTTCAAAAAAAAAGAAACAAAAAAAAAAAGAAACAAAAAAAAAAAAAACTTTGCTGTTAATAATTTTCCTTCAAAACTGTATTGCTGGTAATAATTTTCCTTCAAAATTGTATCTCCGATAACAATTTTTTTCTTCAAAACCATATTGCTAGTGTTAAGTTTTTCTTCGAAAATGTATTGCTGGTAATAATTTTTCCTTAATAAAAATATTACTAATAAAAGAACCAGGACACAATGTGAAAAAAAAAAAAAACTGCACACAACTGCTACATCACACTAAATACAGGGGGGGCGGCGAAAATGGTGCATTTCTGTAATGAGAGAAGCAATTTATTTTATACCTTGAAGCATAGGAGTAACTGTCATTATAATGAAAGATTTCTTGTGAAATCGTTTAAAGCTTTATCGACCAAAGTTTTGGGTAATGGTCATAGCTCAAACTTTCTCTTTTGTGATTTAAGAACAGATTTTGCAACTAAGATCCACACTTCGTCGACTGAAACCTTCACTGCCAGTTAGAGTTGATCAAAATTGATACCACTTTGATCAGGATTTTGAAAAGAGACATCGTAGATATTAGCTTCACACAAAAAAATTATATTTACATATAAAATGCTGTGTCATGTCTCAATCAATTTTAAAAATGCTAAATCATATTATAGCCTCGATAAATTTAAATTGTTGTCATAACTCCTCTGTACCCTTCAGAATACATAGCACCCACAAGAGGGCTTTACCAGTTATGTTGAGAATCAATAAAATATATTAATATATATAAAAGTATTTTTTTTCGTAAGCATGACATAAAAATGTTTTAAAATAATTTTCGGACTTTGTCCATTTCATAATGTGTGACGTCATTTGTTTACATTTGGATAAGCATCGAGCAGATATGAATTTACGTGAGAAAATCACGGAAAATTTAGTTTAAAAACAGTAAAATCAACTTTGCTAACCGAAACGCTCTTCTGTGGCTCAATCGGTAAAAGCACGTCAGGCTATATGACGGTTACGTATAGGTTCGATTCCTGTCGGGGGACGAATATTTTTTATGACAATATCTCGGACATTAACTCCGGTAAATGTTGTTAGTAATTTTTATTATAAACATAGCATTTACTTAAATATTTGTATCTAAAAAAAAAAAAAAAAAAAAAAAAAAAAAGAATGTAAAAACATGAAATGTCTTAAAATAACAAAGAGTCTTAATGCTCAGGCAACGTAATATATATTAAATTAAAAAAAATATATATTTTTTTGGGGGGCGTGGGGCTTTTAAAACGCGTAATGTATATAAATATTTATATACACATATTATGTTCGAAAGGTTGACAAACTGGGATGATCGTGGGGACAAGGTCCCACTTTCTATAAAATGTTTCCGTAGAATGCGTCTTTAATTGGCCTTTGGCAACTAAATCCAGCTCCAAGTCGGAGATTGAGCGAAGGCGGGAAACTGGCGCCTCATAACCGGCTGCTTCAGGCAGAGGAAACTCGACAAATCAGGAAAGCAGAATCATCTAGGTGAAGGAAAACCCTGATTTTAAACTTCGGCTGCCTTGCAGTTATATCCAAAACACGGAAAAAGGCTCTGAAAGTAAGTCCAGACAGAAAACCCGGAGCGGAGACCCGAACGTTATTAGCTGTTAACACTGACAATTTTACGGCAACTTCTGCCACCAAACCGTCCCCTGTATTTCTTTGGTCGAGATTGCGGGCATGTATTCTGGGTAAAGCACGGCCTCCATATGCCATTTACTGCCTTGAAAGTCTTGGCTCTTTAATATCTGGGAGGAGGAACAAGGTAACATCAACATTCCTGGAGCAAAAGGAACAAGTAAGCCATTGCTACTGTTTTCACTTGAATAATACCGTGAACTACAATTGTAAGTTGGAGGAGAGTGGTACCCACAGAAAATTGCCCTAACTCAATAAATGAATGAATGAAAAACAAATGGAAATAAAAAAGTAAAAATTTCAAACAGAGATTAACGAGAGACCAGAACAATTTCGTCTGTTTAAACGAGGATGTAAGATGTAAAATACTGCAACACACACACGACCACGTAAACGCTTTTTAATTTTTCAATGCTGGAGAGTAAGCGGTTGGGTAACATTAAATTTTCTTTCTGGTTCGCTAGAAGGAAGGGACTATTTTTATAGCCCATTCAACGACCGATTGTTCCACTCGAATACTTGTGATAGTCTGAGACTACAGAGCTGTCTTAGACAGGGCAATATGTTTATGTAAAGAGGGCCAGGTGTAAAAGCATTGGCAGAAATGCTTTTGAAAACCTGGTATCATTGTATATATATATATATATATATATATATAT
This sequence comes from Acanthosepion lycidas, assembly GCA_963932145.1. Lineage (NCBI taxonomy): Eukaryota > Metazoa > Mollusca > Cephalopoda > Sepiida > Sepiidae > Acanthosepion > Acanthosepion lycidas. Next base: position 72,609,881 of record OZ010604.1, on the reverse strand, counting down.
ATATATATATATATATATTGTGTGTATATATATAGAGAGAGAGAAATCAATATGTCAATAATTCCTATTGTAAATCCGATCTCTGTCGTTATTACTCAACACTGAATTAGGTGCATTAACAAGGAGAGAGCTTTGTTAATGTGTAAAATAAATGCATTTCTTATTATTACGCTGCAAGCACATCTTGTGCACCTTTTCATATATATATATATATATATATATATATATATATATATATATATATATATATATATATGTATGTATGTATGTATGTATATATATAGGCATATAAGTATGGTTGAGTGGGTGTGCGCGCGAGTGTGTACCTTGCATTTTATCTAGTTCTATTATTTCTAGTGATGAAAGGCATATAAATTGTGCCTCCCATGTTTAGCTCGATGTAAGTGCTTCCACATTGCATTTACAAACATTTAAGTATGTCTTTAATGGTTTTACGGGTCTGTTTTCTGTTTTTCTCCTCTTATTTAGCATTCTCATTTTTTTTTTTTTAGAAATAACATTCGTTGTTTCCATTCGTTGTTTCCATTCGTTGTTTACCGATAATTTTCAAGGTGGATTTCAAAATAGACGTCAATTTATCTCCAAGATAATTGAGTCAATAAATTTGAATGATATACAATAAGAGTATAAATAAGTTAATTGCGCCTACACTTATTACTTCCGTTTCATCTTTTTGTCTCGTGTTTTAAATCTATCTCAGTCTGTTCATTATTCTATCTATCTATCTATCTATCTATCTATCTATCTATCTATCTATCTATCTATCTATCTAAGTCTATTTAATATCTATCTATCTATCTATCTATCTATCTATCTATCTATCTATCTATCTATCTATCTATCTATCTAAGTATATCTATCTATCTATCTATCTAAGTCTATTTAATATCTATCTATCTATCTATCTATCTATCTATCTATCTAAGTCTATTGATCTATCTATCTATCTATCTATCTATCTATCTATCTATCTCTTTCTTTCTCTCTCTCTCTCTCTATATATATATATATATATATATATATATATATATAACTCTTTTTCCGTTTGTGGAAATTGGTTAAGTATCTATCTACGTTAGTCTGTTCATTATCTATCTATCTATCTATCTATCTATCTATCTATCTATCTATCTATCTAGATAGATAGATAGATAGATAGATAGATAGATACATAACTTTTTATCCATCTATGGAAATTGGTTCAGTATCTATCTATCTAACTATTTTTATTGTTTTTCTGTCTTCTTCTTCTTCTTCTTCTTCTTCTTCTTCTTATTATTATTATTATTATTATTATTATTATTATTATTATTATTATTATTGTGTAATTTTGCAACACTGTTGTTCAATAAAGAAAGATCAAATTGAAAAATTGTTCATAATTTATACGTGCATATAGCAACACACACCAATGTATACTTAAGTTTTCCATTATACATTTTCTTAGTATTTTCAATCTCTATCAGGTTAATGTAATCGTTCTATTGACTCGGTGAATACGTTTCACTACTCACACCATCACTGTTTTGTTTTGGAAGCAGTGATATTATTGTCAACCAGCCAACACAATTCCTCCAAAAAGTTTGGCTGACAAACAATCACTGGAACCGAACACTTCTGCTCACAAAATACAACTTATTAATTGCTTAAAACATATAATAACAATAATTTCAATAAAGTGTTTAATCTTTAATAATTCAATATAATTCAGAAGATAACTAAAGACTCGCACACATACAATGCGGCGTTTTCAAAAAAATTAAATCCAATGTTAATCATTGTTTATTGTTTATCTGATTACATTTCTATTGTTGCAAATCCTTATAAATACTTACATTTTTTCTTATTTTTTCACATGCAGTAACTCACCTGTCTTCGTAGAATTGTTGGCTTCCATAGTCGATAGGATTGATCTAGCTAGCTAGCTAGCTAGCTATCTAAATTTGTTATCAATGTATCAGTCTGTTCAATATCTATCTATCTGTCTGTCTGTCTGTTTGTCTGTTTGTCTATCTATCTTTCTAGCTTGTTAGCTATATAAGTCTCTACCGATCTATGGAAATTGGTTCACTATCTATCTATCTATCTATCTATCTATCTATCTATCTATCTATCTATCTATCTAAGTTTGTTATCAATGCATCAGTCTGATCAATATCTATCTATCTGTCTGTTTGTCTATCTTTCAAGCTTGTTAGCTATATAACTCTCTATCCATCTATGGAAATTGGATCACTATCTATCTATCTATCTATCTATCTATCTATCTATCTATCTATCTATCTATATATCTATCTAAGTTTGTTATCAATGCATCTGTCTCATCAATATCTATCCATCTGTCTGTCTGACTGTCTGTCTGTTTGTCTATCTACCTTTCTAGCTTGTTAGCTATATAACTCTCTATCCATCTATGGAAATTGGTTCACTATCTATCTATCTATCTATCTATCTATCTATCTATCTATCTATCTATCTAAGTTTGTTATCAATGCATCAGTCTGTTCAATATCTATCTATCTGTCTGCCTGTCTGCCTGTTTGTCTATTTATGTAGCTTGCTAGCTATATAACTCTTTACCCATCTATGGAAATTTGTTCAGTATCTATCTATCTATCTATCTATCTATCTATCTATCTATCTATCTATCTATCTATCTATCTATATATATATATATATATATATATTGTGTATTTAGGCAGAAATTCTGCATTTATAGAGGTTTCATTAAAGACGACAGATAACGTTCTACGTTTAAGCTTTTGTTTAACTTTTCTTGTGTTCGAACGAGAGCTTTCTTTTCTGGATAAAGATTGTGTAAAAACTGTCCAAATGTTCTATACTTCCGAGCGCTTTCGGCTATACTTTTAGCCCTTATCAAGGATGATTTCATTTTTTCAGTTCAGAAAATAAAACATCTCTATAACACTAAAAACGTACACACTAACAAGACGCCCAATTAAATTAAAAAAAATAAATCGTGTCCCCAAAAGAAAACTCTTGTTTGAGCACAAGAAAAATTAAATAAAAAGCTTAATCGTAGTACCTTGTCTGTCGTCTTTAATGAAACATCCATAATATATATATATATATATATATATATATATATATATATATATATATATATATATATATATGGGACGACAGCCAAACACCAGCACATGTGATTTAATTATAGTGGTGGATGTTTTGTCTTAGAATAAACAACACCGTGATGATGATATTGTGCTATTGTCGAAAATATTCGGAATAACAAAAAGCCTCTTTAGCATACATGAATTCCAAATATTAGTGCGCATTAAGTTGGGTTCGTGACAAACCAAACAGTTAAGTACAAATATTCATATTGTTTTTCGGTACATAATCTTTTGCAAGTACCTACTTTTTATTAAGGGTTTCATATATATATATATATATATATATATATATATTACCATACATTAAAACAAAAAAACATGTTAAAATCGCTGCACAATAGCAATGTTGTTCAACACTACAAATGTGTCTACTCGGTTGATGGTAAATTACAGGTGAGTTAACAATTAATTCCAAAATTGTGTAGCGGTTGTTTAACAGGTTTTTGATTTAATCTCTTATAATGAATAATATTTAGCTTTACTCTGTACTGAGTCCTCTTTTAAATTAAATGCTACCTACAGTAGAATTACAGTCCATTTGTTCTTATCTCATCTGTACACACACACACACACACACATATATATATATATATATATATATATATATATATATATATATATATATATATATATATATATATGAAAGTGAACATTGAATTTGTTTGTTTGGGTTTTATGGCATATCAACCACTGTGGGTTATTTAATGCCAAATCCAGTTTATATATATATGCCAAATATATCAATTTTAAATGCCTATTTTGTATGGAACATTTTTAGCAAGCTAGTGCTTATTTGCTTGTACACTGCAAAATAATCCTGGGTATTTTTGTTTAAGTCAAGAATGTCCATTTGATAAGGACAATTTATTTGCAAAATGGTAAAAGGTAGAATATGTTGTTTATACATCAGTCTACATCTTTGATAAGAGACCAATTCTTTTTAAAAAATCCAATATATTTTTTGGTTCAGTTTTTGCAAATAATTTCTTCATGTTCTTCGTGTTATAGAAATTTCTACGGATGTGTGTGTACATTATATTAGTATATGTTTTACAGTGTATTGTTTTCCACAGGAACATTTAGAAGTAGGTTCTTGTTTTAGTATGAAAGAGTGAGTCAGTCTTGTGTGTCCAATGCGTAGTCGGGCAATGATGGTTTGTTCTTTTCTTGTTTTAAGATTCAGTTGCCTTTCATTTAGAATTGGTGCTATTTGGTAGAGTTTATTGTTGGTATTTCTATCCCATAGTTGTTGCCATTTTAGTGTTATTGTTGTCTTGATTTTAGTGGACATTGGAGTCAACACTTAGAGGTGACAGGCCACGTCAGGCCACGAGTATCACCACACTGGAATGACAGTTTATTTCAAATCCAAACAATAAACTACATAGTTTCCCCTTCAAAGTAATCCCTCACGAGTCTAATGGATTTTTGCATCCTTCTCTGTCACGCTGGAAGGATTCATCTTGGATGCCAATCAGCTCCGTCGATACGGCTCTCTTGATGGCCTCCATGGTTTCAAAGAGTTACTTTGTTGATCCACTTCAGCTTGAGGAAGAGAAAAAGGCACTGCGAGCAAGATTGAGTGAATAGGGATGTTATTCCAGTAAGGTGATGTTCTTCTCGGCCAAGAATTGACGGATGCTGAAGGCGTTGTGAACAGGTGCATTGTCGTGGTGAAGTAGCCACGATGTATCCTGCTAAAAACATGTGAAAAACTACAATGGTTGCAGAAAGTTAAAATTACAGTTATATATTATAAAAATATCATTTTAAATGATAACAAAATCCGCTTATACTTCTAAGAAAACAAACCAAGCACCCGAACGTGACCAGTAATATCAGCAGAAGCAGCGCACCCCACAAACTAAAAATAGCCCTAATAAACACATACAGACACACACACACACACAGACACAGACACACACACACAGACACACACAGACACACACACACACACACACATATATATATATATATATATATATATATATATATATATATATATATATATAGGGTGACCCAAAAAACGGGAACTATTTAACAATCTAATAAAGCCAAGAGTGATGGAAGAAAAATATTTTATTCATAGTAATTGAAACCTTAAAATATGCCATTTAAGAAACAATGATGGAATTTTCATTTTTTAAAAATTACATCCTGTAGATGGCGTCCTCCTGTACGAATGCCTTATTGAAATCTGCTGTTGAGATTCCTCATTGACTTCTGTAACATCACAGCTAGGATACTGTGAATTTCATCTTCAATTCTAAATGGCAAAATGTTTACTTGCTCAAGGTCACTGTCTCGCAGTGTTGCCACTTGCTCATGTCTGGCAATACGCACTTCAAAAAGTCCCGTTTTTTGGGGTCATCCTGTATATGTATGTATGTATATATGTATATGTGGTGTGTGCTTGTGTTTTATCAGTGCGTACACACGCGCGTGTACGTCTGCGCACGAGTGCATATGAGAGGGCACATATATAAGTGTGTACGTGTATATACAAATAGTGGTATAATAAGAATATGAGCGTACAGGCATACATATAAAACCCC
>OZ010604.1:72564168-72599168 GCA_963932145.1 Acanthosepion lycidas | reverse complement strand
ACACACATATATATATATATATATATATATATATATATATATATATATATATATATATATATATATATATATATATATATATATATATGATATACAAAGTCTTTATTGAAAATGATATACCGGCGTCAATCTCATCCGGCGACGAGTTTTGTATTAAACACCGCGACAAATTTCTGGCTGTCTTAAAAGCTTTTAATTCAAAAGTAAAAGAGGTAGATAGATAGCGAGAGAGAGAGAGAGAGAGATAGCGAGAGATAGAGAGATAGATAGATAGAGAGATAGATAGCGAGAGAGAGAGAAAGAAAGGACGTGTGAGAGTAAAAGGAAGCGAGAAAGATGAAACGATCATTTTCAGATTGTTTTGAGAAACAATTTTAAATTTATCTTGAATAACAACAAAAACATCTTCGGAAAAGAATTAAACACGTTGTTCGGAAGAAAAAAAAAACGATGACTGGTTACTGTCAAGTTTGAATAAGACTGTAACAGCTTTTTTTGTCCTGTTGCAAATCTCTGGGCAGTTATGATAGACACTGAAGGTTTGGATAGTAGTAACTAGTACTAAGTAAGTATTATTAAGTAAGCATTAGTAAAAAGTAGTAGGGATTACTACTACAGACAAAAACAATGGTTAAACATTGGAAAACATAAGGAAAAGTAATTCCTTTTGATAATATGTGGAAATAACCACTCTTCGCCTGATGAAGGTTACGAGAATGGAAACCAGTGTAGCAAAAATATGGAAAAGAAAGTATGATATATATTCAAAAAATCAACATTATAACCAATTCGTTTGCGACTTCTCTTTAAAATATACACTTTTCTCTCGTTGAACAACTATAACCCCTCCTTGATATATATATATATATATACATTAAGAAATGGACAAAGTCCGACAATTTATTTCATTAAAGACATTTTTTATGTTTAACGTTCTTTTTATAGATACAAGTATTTAAGTACTTAAAAAACATAAAAAATAAAAAATGTCTTTAATAATATATATATATATATATATATATATATATATATATATACATATATATATATATATATATATACATATATATATATATATACATACATATATATATATATATATATATGTATGTATATATATATATATATATGTATATATATATATATATATATATATATATATATATATATACATATATATATATATATACATATATATATATATATACATACATATATATATATATATATATATATATATGTATATATATATATATATATATATATATATATATATATATATATATATATATATATATATATATATATATACCTAAAGAGCCATGTAAACCTACCGAGATTTCAGCTAAATGGATCAATGGATCGTCAGGGTACAACTGGCTAGTTTTACCCTGACGATCCGTTTAGGTGAAACCTTGGTAGGTTTACCTGGCTCTTTAGGTGTATATTAGGTTTGCTCTACTTTGTGTATTGAGCACTTTATGTAGTTAGTTTTACTCGTTTTGGGTTTTTTTTTCTTTGGACGATTGTTTTCACCTCAATTTCATGTTCTAACTTCTTTCTTTTTTATTCCTCATTTTTCCTTGGGTATTGGTTTATTCAACTACAAGCCAAAAATATCTAAGACTTTTTTTCCAAGCCAGTACCACTATATATATATATATATATATATATATATATATATATATATATATATATATATATATAAAGAAAGGCGGCTTGACGATTGCGTCCAGCATGAAACAACCTGTCACCTCTGAGTGTTTACTTCAATGTTCACTTTTATACATACATACATACATACATACATATATATATATATATATATATATATATATATATATATATATATATATGAATATATGAATATATGAAATGCCTCGGCTATGGATAATTTTTTTCTCTTGTTTTTTATTCATTTTATTCTTCTACCTGAAAATAATTTTGCACACACACACACACACACACACACACACACACACACACACACACACACACACACACACACACACACACACACACACGCACGGTACTTTGTTTTCACCTTTATGGTTTGATTCTGATTCTATGGAATGCCATTTTGCATCTCAATATATAATCCTCTGGCCAGATTTTTGTCAACAGAAAAAAAAAATGAAATGAATGCTTTTTCATTCTTATTTAATTTTATAATTCTAGTTTTTTATTTTGTTTTTTTTTTTAAATTTTTCAATTTATGCTTTATTTTATTTTATTATTTTTATATCAGCTGGAACTGGTCAATTTCAGAAAGGTTTTTTACGTTAATTGATTTAAGTGAATAGAAATAGAAATTCTACCTATCTATCTATCTATCTATCTATCTATCTATTTAATATATAAACTATTTTAGTTGAATGGCTAAATGCATAGATATGAACAGACCAGGACACCCACAAGTTTAGAATAGTTGCAAATAATTAAATATATATGAACAGATTTATATGGAAGGGTTCAGACTGGCGTAAAGATTCGAAAATACGGAGAGAAACAGATAGATAGATAGATAGATAGATAGATAGATAGATGGGTAAGAACAGACAGACAGGTAGAGGGATATATATATATATATATATATATATATATATATATATATATATATATATAGATAGATAGATAGATAGATAGATAGATAGATTGAAAAAGACTGGGATAGATAGATAGATAGATAGATAGATAGATAGATAGATAGATAGAATTGAAAAAGACTGGATAGATAGATAGATAGATAGATAGATAGATAGATAGATAGATAGATAATATGAACAGACTTACATAGGTAGATAGAATGATAGATATATAGACACGAACAGACTGAGATAAATAGGATTGAAAGTCGTGTGGTATTATAAACCATCTCGTTAAATGATTACTTATTTGTACAGTTACTCTCTCTCTCTCTCTCTCTCTCTCTGCACGTACCCATACACGGACATATATATATATGTGTGTGTGTGTGTTAAAACTCTGATCCTTATCGCCTAAGAAATCAAACTCGGCCAGTACTTTACCTTTATTTTGACACATTTAACGGCGGACAGATTTTTGATAATATATTCCTCAATATTAATAGACCTAAAATTGTTAATAGATAATTAAATGTTTAAAACACTTATCTTTGGACTACAATTTTGCAGATATACCTCTCTTCACAATTAATTCCTCCAATGAACAGTGTATCTACAAAAATTAATGTCCAAAGTTAACTCTGTGAACTTTTAATTATACCTGGACTGCATACATACATGCGCACACACATTATTTATATATATATATATATATATATATATATATATATATATATATATATATATATATATATATGTGAAAATATTGTAGAAAATAGGAAAGAAAATGGTTTGGTAAATAATCCAAAGTTCCTTAGTATTTTTGTAATTAGTTTAAAAAAATAGTGTTCGATACGAAAGTAGATCATAAATATAATTATTTATTTAAAAATATGATTCCAACACGCTACATAAGAGGTCTCATGTTTCAAAACAAGAGCCGAAAACTTCAAAATAATATTTGAATTAACTTGAGTTAAAGTAGGCTCTGTTCCATCTTCAAGCGAAAGTTTTTGGGAAAAAAAACCAAAAACTTTCCCAAAAACTTGGGATGACAGCGTCAAGAGTCGTGCAATACTTAAGAAATTTAACATCACAGGCATTGAAACCATTCTAGTAAAGATACAACATATGTCGGCAGGTCATGTGTGAATAGATAAGCACAGGCTTCCAAAGGAGGTGTTTCATGGACATGTACCAAACTTCAAGTGTCCAGTTGGACGTCCACATTAATGCTACAAAGACAAATTGAAAGAAAACTTGAAACGACTCAACTTTAATCTGAAAACCTGGGAAGCCCAAGCCTTAAACCCAAAGGCGAGGCGTAAGTCACGTTTCATTAAGTTAAATTGTTTTGAAGACAGTAGACTGAAGCATCGTCATCAGCTTCGTCAGACGCTTCAGTATTAACTATAGTTAACGGCCGGAATGTTCGAGAAAAAAGAAGCAGAGACGCCATCAAAATCTTGCTTTAAGAAATTTCATCTGTCAGTGTGAGTTTGTCGCCCGCAGCAAGGCTTGGCTAGTATCATACTTAAGCACAAATGAAATATATCTTTCCCTTACCGGATTTTCTCCACAATAGCCTTTCTTAGCATGCATGAGTGCAAAATGAAAGGCAGCATCCAATGCTGAACCGCATTTATTGTTCACGATAGGGGAGTCCATTATATATATATATATATATATATATATATATATATATATATATATATATATATACACACACACACACCCGGAGTTATATTTTCCGATTTCGTTTTAAATTTGTAGGTATGATGAATTTGATCGTGATTACGATTCCAATGTAATAAATTATAACCATGGAATATTAGTGTTTGAGCCATTTATATTATATTCTTGCTCTGTCCTGGACATTGAGTTCTACCTGGATTTTATCCTCTTGGAAATTTATGTATATATATATATATATATATATATATATATATATATTGACCACTAATATTATCTATCTATCTATCTATCTATCTATCTATATATATATATATATATATATATATATATATATATATATATATCAGGTAGATTATATATATATATATATATATATATATATATATATCTGGTAGATTATAACCATTCAAGATCAGATTTTTGGTTTTAGTCTATTTTTATTCACTGATTATATTTCGCAGGAATGTATGTCACTTTCTAGTGTTGTGCCACAGTGAAGCATTGAACAGAAAGAGTGTTTCACAGTCTTACCACTTGGCGTATTATTTTTCTATTTTCTTTTTAGCCACTACGTCTTAAGCAGACGCAAAAAGACAATATAATTTTCTTTAACAAATCCGAAGATATTTTTTTTTTTAGTTTTACTTTCAAGTTCCACTTTCCGTTTCATTCTCACATCCGATTTTCTCTTTGACTGCCCTAGATCTTCGGATTTTTTTCCTCTCCGTTCTTTTACCAAATTTACAATCTGTCCTTGTTAAAGTCGTATTTTATTGCATTTCATTGCAGAACAAAATAAAGAAAAAAAAGACTTAAAAAACAAACATGTTCACTACTTTATATGACACTATTTGAAAGTGGTTGTATCAACCTAGTTTTTTCTTTTATTTGTATTTTCTTCCTATAATACGCTTATTTATTTATTTTTATCTCTGTATAATGTGCTAGAAATTACAGATAACTTTGTTTTTTTCTGTATAGTAGATTATTCAGAAGCATGAGACGAATTACCAGACGCTTCAGTATTAACTATATTTACCGGCCGGAATGTCCGAGAAAAAAGAAAAAGAACATTTACTTAAATTATATCTGTAAAAGTAACGTTTAAACAGAAAATATATTGAATGATTATCGGACTTAATCCATTTCATAATATGTAGTCACTTTTTACGTTAAGATACATTTCGTGAGCAGATATGATCGATCGAGAAAATCATCGAAGATTGTGTGTTTATAAACAGTAATTTGGAATTTTGCTAACTAGACGCTTCTCTGTAGCTAAATGCAGCACCAGGCCAAATGCCAGCTTCCATACAAGAATACAGTTTCGATTCCTGTCGGAAAACGCATATTTTTTCCAACATTCAGGCCGGTAAATGTAATTAGTAATGTTTAGTTGAAAACAGAGCATTTACTTAAATTAATTGTATCTATAAAATTAACTTATAAACAGAAAATATATTATAATTATCGGACTTAATCTATTTCAAAATATGTTGTCATTGTTTACGTTAAGATACATTTCGTGAGCAGATATGATTGAACGAGAAAAAAAACGAAGATTGATAGTAATTCATACTTTGTAAATCAGACGCTTCTCTGTAGCTAAATGGCATAGCACGTCAGGCCAAATGATGGTTCCTAGTAGGATACAGGTTCGATTCCTGTTGGAAAAGGCATATTTTCTACGAAGTTTATTGAACTTTCAGGCCAGTAAATGTGAAGCTTTCGTCTGTTCCTACAGACATCCTCAGGTATGTAAATAGATTTGTTCTTGTTTTTTACTTCTCGGTAATAAGAGGACATCGAAAATGGCGAGAATACATCTTTGCAAACAATTTCTTGTAAAAAATTTAAAAGACCTTATGCAACTGGAATTTATAAACAGGTATCATATCATTCATATACAGGTTCGGGGTTAGTGTACCTTATTGAAATTGTTTGCGAAGATGTATTCTCGACATTTAAGTCATTATCCTTTATATTTGTTTTTTGTATGAATGATTCATGTAATTATAAATTAAACTGCACCTATAATTGAAATTAAATATATATATATATATATATATATATATATATATATATATATATATATATATATATATATATATATATACAGGGTGTCCATAAATTTCGTTGTGCACTTTAAAAAATTTATAACTTTATTTATATTTGCGATAGAGTTAATCTGTAAAAATGTTATAAAGTTTAATATACTTAGTTTTAAGTATAGCTAAAATAACTAATGTGATTTCAGGTATTACTGTAAATCAGTTGGCAAATGTTTTCCGTGAACTGCAAATTCGTATTACCCTTTGTATTGCTAATGATGGAGGACATGTGGAAACTTAAATAAAATTTCCATAAAAGCTTAAACAATATACATTTACTTCTTTCTAATGCTTTTCACAAATTATTTCTATCTTAAATACGAATAAAGTTATAAATTCTATGGACATCCTGTATATATGGCAATAGAAACTTACGTATACATATGCCAAATGACAGTAATAAAGAGTAAAAAATATTAAATATAGGACAACTCAAATAAAATATTCTCATAATCAGTGTCCAAAACTTAGGCAAACTATCAAAAACTAAAAATAGAACAGGAAATATATATATATATATATATATATATATATATATATATATATATATATATATATATATATATATATATATAAAAGCTGATTCATGCTAGACGCAATCCTCAGATCAGACTCATGGCCTGACGACTGCGTCTGGCATGAAACTGCCTGTCGCCTCTAAGTGCTGACTTCTAAGTTCACTTTTATATTTACACATGCTCTATCTCTGATATTGAGCACTTTATCCCATAAATATAGCACACCTTACGACTATATTTCTTTATATATATATATATATATATATATATATATATATATATATATATATATATTGTAGGATCCTTGACAACCAAACTAAGAAGGTCCTCCGGATATGAGGAATTGGTTACAAAGTCCGGATATGAGGTGGTTATATTTTGATTAAAATAAAAGAACTGAAATCAGGTTTTCACAGCTTTTCAATGTTTTATAGGAAACAAAATAAGTTAATGCTGGATGAAATATTACGGAACTGATTTCAAGAAAAAAAAATGAATTATATAATGTTAATAGAAATTCATTAAATTAAGTATGTCACGTATGAAAAACAAATAATGTAACGAGGATTTTTTAATCGCTGTTGTATGATGATTCTTTCTCTTATGCCATTCTCAAATATTTTCGCATTTCGTTTTGATTTTGTTCTTTTTAAACGAAAGATATTTTTTAACTCTGCGTGCGTTATTGCAATCGTCATAGCTGAATGCTGGCTTTCTTTCCATAAAACTGACAACATTTTCAATAGCTTTTTCAATTTCAGTCCAGGTTTCATCACAGTCATGTTTTTTTTTATTTCCTTGTTCATTGTGACAGTGTGAACGCTGGAGAATAGTTTGGAAGATTTTATATCATACAATGTTGACTTTCCTATGTTGAACTCAGCCATTAGTTACAATGAACTTTCACCAGCGTCTAGTCTGTTTAAATTTTCCATTTTTTGTGATAATTCGAAAGTTGTTCTTTTCCTCTTATTCCGATAATCTTTTCCACGAATACAAGTCATTAGGGTGAAATAAGCATAAGCAATTATCCAAAGTAAATTTCGTGAAAAACAGAAATTTCAATTCAGTTACATATCACCCAAATAGTTCAAATATACACATTAAAATCATGTCCGGATATGCGGGATTCCGGATATGCGGGATTCCGGATATGAGGGATTCCGGATATGAGGGATTTCTACTGTGCTAATAATTAACCTTTACGTCTAATTTGCTATGCTTAATATAGCCCTTCACATTCTAAAGTCTGGTTAATGCTAATGACAATAGCAGCCATTTTCTTAGAAGGAAATATTCCGCGTTCATTGACCAAGCGGTTACTGCTGCTGACGGTTGAAAGTAATAAAATCTTTCAGGAATATAGGTTTCTCAAGTCCAATAGCTTTATATGCTCTTTTCAGTAGGAATTTATCGGTCTCCCCACGGAGACGTGATGTGGCACAAGGTCGTGTTTAATCTCGGGTACCCGAGCGCGTACACTCAAGCCAGGGTCCAAAATTGACTAATCGTCATTTGCGATGATATTGATTTTACCATCGTTCCCTCTTTCTCGTGCAGTGAGGGGTGTACTGCTGCCGGTGGGAGTTGTTATCTGGGATTGGGCACCGATCAGTATTTTACCCAGCTGGGTCATATGTTAATTGGCCTCAGCCGCAAGACAGAGAGGCAACTGAGAGATGAAAATACGCTACCTGACCTGTGCTTTTCAGACTGACACAGGCTTCCTTTAAGATTAATATTTTGATGCTGTACCCACAAGCGGTGTTGTGTAAAAATTCCTTTTGTGTTTAATTTTTTTATCGTTATATTTTTATAAATTAATTTATATATTAATACCTGTTGTTTTATTTTTCGCTCTCCTTAATAGTTTTTTTTTCTTTTATTTTTCTCTAACACTCAGTCACCACTTACGCCTTAAAAGCTCTATTGCCTTGCTTTGTGCTAAAGGATTAAAAAATCAATCCATTCTGAAGTAATTAGTATTTTACTAATTACACCTGAATTCACGGTAGATAGCATCATTTTTTGGCTTTCAGCCATATCACGATCATCGATGTTAAGCAACATTGATCGTGGTCAGTAGTTAGACTTTTTGGGAATATCAAGTGATGTAAGGTTGGATGTGCGGGTAGTGCAATGGATGATGACCCGGAATTCTTAATCGGAAAGCCTAGTTTCGATTCTAGTTTTTTTATTTTTTAAGTATTTCACCCCAAGCAGGTGGTAGTGGCACTAGCACACCTGGGGGTTAAAGAAGCAAGAGCAAGAGTAAAAAAGGGCTGTTTAAGGAAAGTATATAGAGAAGGACGGGGATCAGGATCAAAGTATCAAAAGATGTCGATTGACATTACATTTGAATATTTCGAGATTATAGCTATCATGAAGCACATAGGAAGAAGAGAGTTTCGCTGTCAGGAAGTACGAGAGAAGAAACTGTTGGAGTAGAAGAGGGGGTTACATTTGACTGTTTCGACAGTAAAAGGGTGGGACCGAGATGCCAATCTAGTAGTACGCTTAAATTCATGCAGTTGGGGCATCGGTGAAAATAGCTTGTTAGAGCAGTTGCATTGAAAATATTTCTAGAAAAGACAGGTAAGTCACAGTACATCTGTGAGAACGTGACTCTAGACGAGATGCCAGGTCAGGACCTATTACATTGCATATCCATCTATGGATTTTGTCGAGGACCTCGAGATGAACAGTGGGGTTACCAGACCATATATGGCAACAGTATTCAATGCAAGGAGGAATTGTAGATTTGTAGATCTGAATGATGAACTCAGACGAGAAAAAAATCTTCTGGCGCGACACAGAGAACCAACTTTCCTCGCTACAGATGAAGCGATTAATTCGATGTTGTTGCACCCCAGGTCAGTGGAAAACTTAAGACTAAGAAGGCACAGAGTGACGCTCTCGTGGAACTGGGCATCAGGCATACTGATAGGGACAGAGAGAGTTCTCTATGGTGGGTAAATGAAAGCAGATTCGTTTTGAAGGCATTAAAATTTACAAGCTTTTTCATGCCCCAGTCAACCAGATATTGGGGATCTTTTTCGAGACCAACGGCCAGGTTAATTATGGAAACAACTTTCAAAGAAAGATTCTAGATATGAAGGGTGAACTCAGGTTTAAAAAAACCTTCACTTTCGTGTATATTAAGGCATTAATCGTAATATGTGCGTTGTATAAAAAAAAAAAAATAAATAAAACACACAATGATAGGTACCCTATATTGTATTAGCAATTATTCAACATTCGTCAGGTCTATGGATAAACACATTAAAAGTAAGTCCTATCAAATATTAATACACTAGATTACACATCAGAAAATCCTATCAAATATTAATACACTAGATTACACATCAAAAAGTCCTATCAAATATTAATACACTAGATTACACATCATAAAGTCCTATCAAATATGAATACACTAGATTACTCATCATAAAGTCCTATCAAATGTTAATGCACTAGATTACTAATCATAAAGTCTTATCAAATATTAATACACTAGATTACACATCATAAAGTCCTATCAAATATTAATGCACTAGATTACACATCATAAAGTCCTATCAAATATTAATCCACTGGATTACACAAAATAAAGTCCTATCAAATATTAATGCACTAGATTACACATCATAAAGTCCTATCAACTATTAATACACTAGATTACACATCAGAAAGTCCTATCAAATATTAATACACTATATTACACATTAGAAAGTCCTATCAAATATTAATACACTAGATTACACATATATACTGTGGCAGCCAGAGAAGTTTATAAGCTATTTCCTGCCCCAGTCAACCACAGATTGGGGGTCATTTTCGAGACCAGCGGCCAGGTTAATTATGGGAAGCCACAGCATGTATGTGAGAAAGTGACTGTAGAGAAGATATCAGAATAGGGCCTATCACATTGCATATCACTCGTTATATTCGCTTTCGCAAATATACTTGGGAAAGGTTCACCTGTTCCGTCACCAGCTATGGGTTAATTAGTAAGACTTGTAAAATTGCTGCTGCCCATTTTTCCTCTCGTAGAAAGTCTTCATCCATTTTGAACTTGGTTGTGGCGTTTGTTTTTTTACACACGCACAAAAATATAATTACTTCCCGTACTCATCAAAAATTATAGTTCAAAAAAAAAAAGTCACTAACAGCTTTATTTTAAATGGCACAAAAGATATCCTTAGTCACTTAGTCAATTGAATAACACAGACTTCATTCGCTAGGCGCTATCAACTGGGGAAAAAAGCCTCAGGTCTACTGCTCTGTCTCAGCTGAATAAAAAAAAGTGTTACATAGGAAGAGTCCTGAAATTGCGCTTATAAGGCTGCGAACTGCTGATCTTTTATTGTCGGCTCAAAGTATTTCGCTACCAGTGTTACGTAGCCGAGCTGTGGATTCCGGGACTTCAGAAAGCTTCGGAAACTGGGAATCTTGCGAGAGAATTTCTGCCTAAAGCCTGCTAATCAAGAAACGTAATTATGAGGCTGGGTTAAGTTTGTGTAGGCTGTTGCGTGATGAGAGCCTAAAGAAAAGAGAAATGAAAAGAAGTGGGTAGAAAAGAAACTTCCATATGGTTGGTTTAGCTGGACAGGCATAGATTAAACGATGTTGGTGCTGTTGTCAAAATAGATCGCTTTTGGGGAAATTAATCAGGTGTGAAGCGCAAGGAAAGGAAAAAAATGGTAAAGGCTTGAGGGCGTCCGTGTGATGGGCTATTGAAACGTGAGGGATATCAGTAGGAAAATATTTTTTTGAGAAAAAAAAAAACAGAAAGTAAAATAAAAAATATAAGCGAGGAAAAAAGAAAGAAAAAGACATACCGAAAAAATTCATTAAGTAAGCCAATGTAAAAAATGTAAACAAATTTTTTATTTAGGCGACCGTGGCTCTCCACAAATTGTTATCCGTCATAGCTCTAAGAAATGTTTATAGGCTTAATATCCTTCCCAATCCCTGTCGAGTTTAAATTCGAGCCAAAGACGGTGTGTTTGGTTTCTTAGATATACCTTTGGAAAGAGTATCTACGGAGGCCATTCAAAAGGTCCTAAACCTCATCCAGAAGGAATTGGAGAGACAAAACGGTTTTTCACTATTTTTAATGCACTCGAATGATGCTTAAGCATTGCAATTCCACATCAGAAGTAAGTGGCGTCTTGTTCCTCGAAAAACTCCTCCGCATCACATGATTTCACCATTTTTTTTTCAAAATGGCGACCACGTCATTGAGATTTGAGTTTACGAAACAGGAAGAAGTCAGATGGAGCATTGTCCGGTGAGTAAGGAGGATAGGGTAGCAATTCAAAGACACAGTTGACTGACACACCTACTGCAACATTATCAGTATGAACGAGCGCGTTATCTTGCAGCGACAGCACACCTTGCCGCCAGCTTTCCTCTGTGTTTCGACTTAATTGCTTGTAATCTGATTTCAGCATTCTTGGGGACGATCTTGCAGGTAACTTGTTCCTTCCCAAGATCTCAGTTAAAAGAGTATGGACGGAAACAGAACTAATGCCTATGGACTTAGCTATCAGCTACACTGTAAGATGCCTGGCATCCAAATACATACTGTGAATGGCATCATCAGTGGTTGAAGTTTTCGGGCGACCTAAATTCCACAGCCCATTTCTTCACAGTTGCATAGGAAGGGGCGTTCTCAGCAAGTCTCTGTACCATGTCCTCATGGATTTTCTTGAGTGGCAAACTATTTTTTGCAGATAGTTTATGATCGTTCATGCCTCTGTTTCGTCCGTTTTTAGATTTTTTGCACACCTCTCACCTTTGTATGGGCCTCAGCTGTACAGAAATTAAGACATACATACTCAGTAGTTTTTCTAACTTTATAAGAAGTGGTAGTGTGTTGCCACGGCAAAAATGTCCAGCAATGGCTCTTCTTTCTTGGTGAGGCTTAGAACATTTTGAACGACTCCTGTAGCATTTCCTCTCCGTAAATCATATTTACACCTGAAACAAAAGCAAGAGTTAGCTTGGGGAGACTTTGGCTCTATACTGAAAATAGGAGTTTATGGAGTTAATTATTTATGGATGTGTTCCGACGAGCTACCTTCTATGGTCTCAACACGCCTGAGATTTGGAAGTGAGACCCACCATGCCAATTATAATCATTGAAGTCGTAAGAAGTAAATTCTGTCTGGGAATCATCATCCGGAAAACTGCTGGTTTGTGGAAAAAACTTCCGGCACGACCGTCTCCCAATCAAAATCTTGACCACAAGTCTACGCGTAACCCTTATTCTTCCTACATAGCACCAAAAACTCCATCTATCAATATTTCAATATTTCTTTATCTATCTATCTTGCTCTCTATATATCTACCTGTCTGTCTTAGTCCCTTTATATCTATCTATCTATCTATCTATCTATCTATCTATCTATCTATCTATCTTGGTCTCTTCATATATATCTGTCTCTCTTGGTCCCTTTATATCTATCTATCTATCTATCCACCTATCTATCTATCTCAGTATATATTGGTTTGTTTTGTTTTACGGTATATCAACCTTAATGGGTTATTTAATGCCGACAAGATTTTTATTGTTGGTAATATTTCTTTATCTATCTATCTTGCTCTCTACATGTCTACCTGTCTGTCTTAGTCCCTTTATATCTATCTATCTATCTATCTATCTATCTATCTATCTATCTATCTATCTATCTATGTCAGTATATCCTGGTTCAGTTTGGTTTGTTTTTTTTTTTTTTTACGGCACTTCAACCTCAATGGGTTATTTAATGCCGACAAGATTTATATTGCTGTTAATATATTTTTCAAAAATGTATTAATGCTAATAGGAGGTAGGGTGGAGTAATGGATAGCCGCCCGGATTGAGGAATCGGAGAGCCGAGATTGAATTCCATTAGATTCACATACGTGCTAAAACCCTTAGGAAAGATACGAATCCTCTTCTTCTCCGTCCACTAGCTACGGCCTTGCATGGTAACTGGTGTACCGCAGAAAGAATGGCAAACTACTGTTCGTCAGTCATGTATCGAAAGATACATGTTCGCTTAAGCGTGTATCACGCTGGGGACATAACTGCCAATATATTTGTATCCTTCAAAAATGTATTGCTGGTAACACTTCTTTTTTCAAAAATCTATTGCTGGTAATATTTTTTCCTTCAAAAATGAATTGCTGGTAATATTTTTACAAAAATGTATTTCTGGTATTAAAAAATATATTGCTGGCATCATAGTGTCTTGACCCACAGTTTCGGTGTCAACTATTTGCCCATAGCTGGTACCCTAACAGGTGCTACCACCCCGGGTCAGGGTGGACCTGGGAATACCAGTAATTAAGAGGTGGTTCCATGCTCCTCAGAAATTCCTGATCAGAGGCCTTGTTGTTGGATGTAGTCCATTGTCATACCCAAGAAAGCGGATATAGTTTACTGTCTTACCCAGGACTCACATGTAGCGTCATACACAGGTGGCGGATGTATCTAGATTATCATCATACCCAGGACATGGATATAGATTATTGTCATACCCAGGACGCGGATGTAGTTTATCCTCTTACCCAGAACGCGGATGTAGTTTATCGTCATATCCAGGACACCGGATATAGCTTATCGTCATACCTAGGTTGCGAATGTAGTTTATCGTCTTACCGAGGCCGCGGATGTAGTCATACCCAGGACACCGGATGTAGTTTATCGTCTTACTCAGGACACCGGATATAGCTTATCGTCATACCTAGGTTGCGAATGTAGTTTATCGTCTTACCCAGGCCGCGGATGTAGTCATACCCAGGACACCGGATGTAGTTTATCGTCTTACTCAGGACACCGGATATAGCTTATCGTCATACCTATGTTGCGAATGTAGTTTATCGTCTTACCGAGGCCGCGGATGTAGTCATACCCAGGACACCGGATGTAGTTTATCGTCTTACTCAGGACACCGGATATAGCTTATCGTCATACCTATGTTGCGAATGTAGTTTATCGTCTTACCCAGGACGCGGATGTAGTCATACCCAGGACACCGGATGTAGTTTATCGTCTTACTCAGGACACCGGATATAGCTTATCGTCATACCTAGGTTGCGAATGTAGTTTATCGTCTTACCCAGAACGCGGATGTAGTCATACCCAGGACGCGGATGTAGTCATACCCAGGACGCGGATGTAGTTTATCGTCACACTCAGGACGCAGATGTAGTTTATCATCTTACCCAGGAGGCGGATATCGTTTATCGTCTTACCCAGGACAAGTAGAGTAAAGCATAACCATAAATGGCTCTAAGGTCTTTTATTAGCTGAAGAATGGTATAGAAATAACGTTGTAATGTACTTTGAATTCAGAACATCATTTTTTGCAGGAAAGTGTATGTCACTGAGATTGTTAGCCTTGTATAAACATATCATCTTTTATGTTTATTCATTGGACAAGGATATGAATGGGTCTTGCTGCTGATGTTATTTAACTAATAACAATATGTCACGTATAACTTGGAAAAGGAGCGAGTAGCAGTCATTAAGCTTCATAGCCCTGAGAGATCCAAGGAAGGTCAATTACGAGGCATAGCACTTACAGAAAGCAGAAAATGGATGCCGTAAATAATCAAAATTCGGTTTCAATCTTTTTTTAATTTTTTTTATTCATTCTCGATCGATTTAAGCAATAATTCTGGAATTATTTTTCTTCTCCACTTCATCTTCGAATCTTTTCCTTTTTTTTTCTGAAATTTTGTAATTGGAATCCACTTGATAATGTTCCTGAAAATGACACTACGGGAGTCTCATGACACTCTATAAGAGTCTCATCCCCATTTCTCTCAAATAAATCTTAAATTGTAAAATACCCAATGAAATGTTAATTTCCAGATCTATGATGCTGAAATAATTAAAGTAATGGCAATAAACGATAATATATATATATATATATATATATATATATATATATATATATATATATATATATATATATATATATATATATATATTACAATGAATCATTCATACAAAAAGTAGATTAGTAAAGTTAATGATATAAAATGGCGAAAACACTTCGCAAACAAATTTTTAAAGTTACTGAAAAATAAAATAATTTCCATGCCTGAGGATGACTATATGTACAGTTGAAAGTACTAACAGATTACAAAAAGACACTATACAGTGTGTAGTTATTAAAAACAAGTATCATAACATTCATCGAGTGGTTCGTAGGTTAATGCAACTTTAAAATTTTGTTTGCGAAGAGTTTTCGCCATTTTATATCATTAACTTTACTTTTTGTATGAATGATTCATTGTAATATAAATTAAACTGCACCACATATTTGATATACATACGTACATACACACACAGACACACACATATATATATATATATATATATATATCGTCTTCAAGAAGCGAGAGCAAGATCTAAAAGGTCAGCCAATCTAACAGTAACCTCATCCCACAATTCTCACTCTTGCTCCATATGTGGTCTCCTTTATAAATCACTAGCGGGTCTTAAATGCCACTTAAGATTATCGCACAAAATTTCATAACTGAATCAAGTAAACTGTCAGATCCTCATACGTCAAAACCGACGGGAGAGTTCATTATATATATATATATATATATATATATATATATATATATATATATACTGTTAATGGATATTTAGTTTTTTCATAATTATTATGATAATTTGCTCTATATCATACATTGAGCTATCATATGGACTGAAAGTTCTTTTAGGAACAATCTCTATCAATTACAATTTGATATTATATATTCAGTAGAAGGGGGAAACAAATAAATACATAAAACACATAAATATTTTTAATTTATTGTATTTCCAACTAATGAAAAATACAGTTTTCATATAATTATCTGTCCGCAGATGTATAATAACGGAATATACAAAAAAAAAATGATTTAATAGAAATAAATACCAAAAAGAATAAGTAATCTTAATTTAATACTTTGTAGAATAGCCATTATTCAATTCTACAGCACCCAACCTCTTCTTGTAGTTCTCAATTAAGGATTTACAAATTTTAGTCGGTATTTTATTCCATTCTTTTTCGCATATGGTCTTTAGATCAGGGATTTTTGTTGAAGCTCTCGATTGGATTTAAATATTCAAATAACGAGCCAGATTCTCGATTGGGTTTAAATCTGGAGACTGACTTGGCCATTTCAGGATATTTACATTATTTTCAGCAAGCCATTTCTTTGTAGATTTGCAGTGTGTTTAGGATCATTATCTTGGAAGATCCAATCAGGAAGGAGTTCAAGATTTCCAGCTGAAATCATTAAATTAGCTTCCAAAAGATTTTGACAACATGCGGCATTCTTTCTACCTTCTCTTACTGATATGCAGCCAATTCCTTTTGCCGAAAACATTCTTAAACCATGATTCTGACAGCACCAAATGTCACTGTTGGAACTGTTCTTTTGCTTGAAGGGATCACCATCTTTTCTTCCATACATGATTTCTAGAATTACATCCAAAAAAAAAAAATCAATTTTGTTTTCGTCTGACCATAGTACTCTTTCCCAATACGATTTTTTTCTCATCCTTATGTTCACGAACAAACTTCACCCTAGCATCGATGCGTCTATTCTTTAGATGTGGAGTTTTCCGAGGGAAGCGTGACTTTAGATTGTTCTTATGAATTTCATTGCCTATTGTTCGTTTAATGACACAAAATTCTAATAAAAGGAAATCATACTGCAAATCTTGACGAGTATCCATTAGATTTTATTTAATTTAATGCATTAAATTCCTCAAAGGTCTTGAAGAAATCTTCCGTGGAGCACCTATTCTTGTTTGGTTTTCAACAGTTTTGAGTTTTTATACCTTCCAAAGAATAAACTAATATTAGTAATTTGAATATTCACGCTGTCTGAGATTTTCCTGTAACTTTTAACTTCTTTCCAGAGGCGGATTGTTTAGAATCTATACTGATACAAATTATTAACACCCCACCCATGCCGATTCTAAACAATCCGCCCTTGATGTTACCATGGAAATTTTTGATTTCAATTCTGACCATACTATTAAAACTCGTAAATTTCAGAAATAAGTCATTCCCAAAAAAATTCGCTTGACGATGGAACAGAGCCTACTTTAACTCAAGTTAATTCAAATATTATTTTGAAGTTTTCGGCTCTTGTTTTGAAACATGAGACCTCTTATGTAGCGAGTTGGAATCATATTTTTAAATAAATAATTATATATATATATATATATTGTTTATTTGTATATATATATATATATATATATATATATATATTGTTTATTTGTGCGTATATATATATATATATATATATATATATATATATATATATATATATTAAAAAGTGATAATCATACAATGGATCAATTACCAATATTAATGTAATTAATGCCAAATTATCTTCGCTAACAGACTAAATATAAGCATTACCTTACTAATAATTCACTGAATGACGCGATCGTTATGTATAAATTTGTTGTCAGATGGATCTGATGTATTTTTAGAGCAGCAAGTACTTTCAAAAACTTCATGCTATACTCAGTCTGTAATTTTTCATTAGAAATAAAACTTCAAGACGTAATAAATGTATTGTAGACAGAAAGATGTTTTTTCAGAATGTGTTATTTATTATTAACGGTTATATAATACTGATTCATTGTATTATTACCTCTTTATAATATAAAATATATGTTTCCCGGTATTATTACGTTTATGGAAAACAATTGATCTGCAGTACGAAATTCCGGAAAAAAACTATTATGACATGGTTCTCTGTGGTTAGTAATAGAGAGCAGACATGAAAAGGAAACTACAAAAGTTTCTACAGAATTTAGCGAAGGAAAGCGAGAAGAAAGGACTAAATATAAACTAAAAATAAGAATGCATGGTCATAAGCAAAAAGGATGAGCCAAAAATACAAATTACTAATCGGGGATACTAAAATAAATAAGTACAGATATTTAAATATCCAGGAAGTGTTCTAAGAGAGGGCGGAAAGTGCGACACGGAGATCGGAGGACGTAATGGCATGACCAAAAATGGATTTCAAAAGCTAAGCAGAATACTATGATACATAAAAATTTCATTATGAACAAAAAAAAGAGTACTGAACTCTTCCGTCCTGAGTATGACGATAAACTACATCCGCGTCCAGGGTAAGGCAATAAACTACGTCCAACACACAAGGCCTCTGATCAGGAGGTTTTGAGGAGCGTGGAACCACCTCTTAATTGCTGGTGTTCCCAGGTCCACCCTGACCTGGGGTGGTAGCACCTGTTAGGGTCCCAGCTATGGGCAAATAGTTAACCCCGAAACTGGGATAAAAACACTACGAAAGTGTAAAAATAGATTTTAACGCCAGAAATACTTTGTGAAAAATTATTTTCAGCAATAAATTTTTAAAGAAAATCTATTACCATCAATATATTTAAAAAAAAAAAAATATACCACCTAAAATTTTTTGAGAAAAATTTTTTTTACTAGCAATACTTTATTTAAGGAAAAATTATTAACATTAATAGATTTTTGACAAAACAGAATATTACCAACAATAAAAATTTTGTTGGCCTTAAATAACCCATTGAGGTGTTGATATGCCATAAAACAAAATAAAACAACCAAACAAACTGAACTTTTACGTGATATCTTTATGGCAGCGAATGCGGGACAATCTCCTCAAAGATGAAGAAGAGACTTGAAGCAACAGAAATGTGGATCTACAGAAAGATGATGAGGATACCATGGACCGAATATGTGAACAACAACGATGTTTTGGAGAAAATGGAAACACAAAGAAAACTTATAATTATCATTAGAAAGAGGCAGTTGAAATTCCTGGAACACATAAGGAGGGCTTAGAAAATCGGATACACGAGGGATAGCTTAAAGAAACGAGGTACAGCGGAAACCAGCGCGTAACAAATCGATAAGTTTGAGATAATGGATTGTAGATCAGGATTTGGGAGAAATAGCAAGATGACAAAATTTATTAAGAGCTACAAATAATAGGAAAATGTGGAGGGCCATCATCGCCTACACAGAAAAGAGAAAATACATTCGATAATAAGATACCTGTCAAGAAATTACAAATATTTACCGTGAATAATGTAACCTCTGAGACGCGTGTGACCTTTTTACCGAAAGTGTCTTTTTCAGGCACAGACGAAAAAACACGTCCAAAACATCATGTTGAAAAACTAGCTACAGACGTGTTTATACGTCGACCTTGATTCTTTTTATGCCGTTCTAAGCTTGAAAAGAGTCCAATCGTCAACTCATACGTTTGGTTGAGGTGTCAGCCACCGCTCGGGTACTTCAGGTGCCTCAATTTCTTAGTTACTATATTAAAACTGTTGTGGTGTCCTCCCTCTAATGTGTCTATTGCGGACTCTTCCACTTACCATAAAATTAGTAGGAGAGTAATCCTCAGGGAACAGTGATATAGGCTGTTCATACTGTTAAACTCTCTGCCTTGAGCAGAGAGGAACCCGGACGAAGCTTTGCCGAAGGGCAAAGTTTTGTCCAGGGAGGTAGATAGGCCAGGACCCGTTTATGCGGGTTCTTCGAAAATATGTTTTGTCCGAGCCTACGGGTTCGAAGAACTCACAGTAAACTCGGCCTTGTGCCACTGTTGAGGGGTCCACCCCTTTTTATACAAATGGACTCACCCAGTATATACATATACTACTGCTACGTTAAGACGAGAGTAAGAGAGAGAGCAAGACCAAAGATTCGAGTCCAGAGTGACAGAGTAAAAGGTTGTAGGTAACCGGAAGAGTCAGGGTGACGTAACAGCATTGTAGGAGTCATAGCAAGCGAGCATGTAGACTCGGTAAGAAGTCATACAGCGATACTTCAATACCAAAGATTGTATATATATTTTGCTACTAACCCGTATTCCTGGAACTACTAACCTGCTTTACCAGTTTGTATTATTACGTTAATACATTATTTTCATATAGTCATTCCTGGCGTTTGTTATTTATTGGTACCGGATTTCAACCCGGAATCCACAACAACCACATACATCCCTCGTGCGGGGTGGGGGAGTTTTTAAATATTAACAGTGATATAGACTGTTCAACTGCCGATCTCTCTGTCTTTGACAGAGAGGAACCAGGACGAGGCTTTGCCGAAGGGCAAAGCTTCGTTCGGCGAGGTAGACTGGCCTGGACCGTTTATGCCGGTTCTTCGGGAATTTTTTAGGCCGAGCCTAAGGGCTCGGAGAACCCACGGTAAACTCGGCCTTGTGCCACATACATTCCTCGTGGGTGGGGGGGGCTGTTAAATATCAACAGTCATATGGACTGAACGCTGGTCAACCGACACACACTCCCAAGTCGTGTAACACATTTCTCTTGTATTTACTGTTCAATACACTATTTATGTGCAACCTCTTATTTCTTCACCAAATACTTGATCACAACAAAAACAAATAATCAATTCGTTTAAAAATGAACCGTTTTTGACAAATTTATTGGCAGGCAGGGAAGGGTTTAACAATCAGTGGACTTTCTATACATTTTCGCCTTAGCAAATTGCTTTCTCTTTTAATTAAAGTAGCATCGTTTGAATCGACATTATGGTCAGATTAATTACAGTGAGTGGCCAATGCATTGAATGTGTTGTTCTGAAAAAGATCCCTTTTGTGTTCATATAAACCTTTAGATAAAGACTTCGAGATCTATGTTGTGTATTCATTTTGGTAGTCAAGCGGACACTAGAGCAAATTCTAGCGTCAGGTTTCATGTTTTTATTATTTTAATTTGAATTAAGTCTCATTGGTTTAGAAGTGTTGTGACAAATTTTATGTTAAGCTCAAATAAATTCTTTACAATTGTAGCTGTAATAGAATTGTTAGTAATGTATCTTGTTTCGTTATGCTTTTCATTCTTTTGTCAAAAAAGATGAGGATTCTTTTTCTCGTTGTATATGAAGAAATTAGAATATTATAATTATTGACAAGATATTATTAAGTTAAATGGCCCAGTCGCTCGGACCCGAGTATGCCAGTCTACTAAGGTAGCAAGCTAATCCCTGTTGTAGACGCCTGCTCAGGCATATTTGTGCTTGTTGAACACCCACAGAGCCACCTATGGTTTTTTTATAACTATGTTGAGCGGACCATAGTTACAGTTTCTGGAAGAGTGCGCGTTATCTTGCATGATCAACAGTCTGAACAAGGCGAGCACCCTCAAACACGCGGTCGCGATGACTTGTGAGAGAGAGCCATAGTCTAGTATCTATCTATCTATCTTTCATAGAAAGATAGATAGATAGATACTGAACCAATTTCCATAGATGGATAAAGAGTTATATAGCTAGCAAGCTAGATAGATAGACAGGCAGACAGATAGACGAACAGACAGACAGACAGATAAATAGATATTGAACAGACTGATACATTGATAACAAAGATAGATAGATAGATAGATAGATAGATAGATAGATAGATAGATAGATAGAAAAGAAGGGAGGAAGGAAGGAACAGAATGAAACATATATGAAGGAAAAGAATTAAGCAGACAGATAGATAGATAGATAGATAAGAAAGAAAGCAAGCAAAAAAGAAAGATACATACTGAAATAGATAGATAGATAGATACGATACGATTAGACAACGATAGATAGAGTGATTTATTTTTGCCTGAAGGTTTGAACGTTCCTTATATATATATATATATATATATATATATATATATATATATATATATATATGTGTGTGTGTGTGTGTGTGTGTGTGTGTGTGTGTGTGTGTGTGTGTGTGTTTTAAATGTTCTGTTTCATAATATGGAAATGACAAAGATTATCGATTAAAAATATGTAAATATATTTTTGGGACATCGATGTCGAATGCTTTATTTTAAACTTGAGAGGAATATATATTGGTGAATATAGACTCCATTTTTAGCTTCTGTAAACTTTTTCATTATCTGCAACTCTTCTCTTTATTTTTTCTTCTTCTTCTTCTTCTTCTTCTTCTTCTTCTTATTTAGGCTCTCTTTCAATTCCTCTATTTCTTTAATTTATCTTCTTCTTTTCCTTCTTCTTCATTTATTCTCCATTTATTAATTCTTTCTTCTCTGCCAACAGTTTTTTTATTCCTCATATCGTCTACTACTCCAAATTCTTTTTTATAACATATTTCCTTCTTTATAGACACCATTTTTAGCGTCTATCAGCTTTTTCATTCTTTGCAAATCTTCTTTACATTTTCTTTTTCTTCTTCTTCTTCTTCTTCTTCTTCTTCTTCTTCTTCATATTCCTCTTTTATCTTTCATTTCTTTTTCTTCTTCTTCATTTCTTCTTCTTCTTCTTTTCTTCTTC
Organism: Acanthosepion lycidas; assembly: GCA_963932145.1. Taxonomy (NCBI): domain Eukaryota; kingdom Metazoa; phylum Mollusca; class Cephalopoda; order Sepiida; family Sepiidae; genus Acanthosepion; species Acanthosepion lycidas. The sequence goes on along the minus strand of OZ010604.1, from coordinate 72,575,934 downwards.
TTTATTTGTTCTCTATTCATTCATTCTTTCTTCTTTACCGACTGTTTTTCATTCCTCATATCGTCTACTACTCCAACTTCTTCATTTTTTTAACATATTTCCTTCTTTATAGACCCCATTTTTAGCTTCTATCAAATTTTTCAGTCTCTACCAAATTTCTTTTCATTTTTCTCTTCATTTTTCTTCTTCTTCTTTCCTTCCTTATTCATGATATATTCATGAAAAAAGTTCATGAACATATGAACTTTTTCAATTCCTCTTTTTCTCATTCATTTCATTCTGTATCTTCTTCTTCATTTCTTCTTCATTTAGTCATTCTTTCTTCTTCCTCTTCTTTTACGTTTCTTCTTTTTCTTCTTCTCTTCCTCTTTCTTCTTCATTTGTTTTTCTTCTTATTCTTGATTCCAATATGGAGGCTTTCTATTAGTTTGTCTCAAAATAAGAATTTAAATCTAGACTTTGGATTTCATAATTCAATTTCGAAAAATTTTAATGAATGTCTATTTAAATGCATCTTTTAATTAAATGGCCTATTTTTGGCATGAAGAATGATGCATTTCGTGCCGATTCACCTAATGAGAAATCCCCCCTTACTCTTTGTCTCTCTCTCTCTCTCTCTCTCTCTCTCTATATATATATATATATATATATATATATATATATATATATATATATATATATATATATATATTAGGTTGGTGCAAAAATAATGTCGTTTTCTCACATATGTTACTATGTGAGAAATCGACATTATTTTTGCACCATCCTAATACATATATTAGTATATTTCTCAACATATATAATTCACTTCATAATCTCTATGCAGATATATGTCTATACATGCATATATTTGCCCTATATATATATATATATATTTAGTAATTATTGTTCCGCGCCTTTCTATATATTTATTTCTCTTCTTTTCGTGTTGCGCGCGCACACACACACAAACACACACACATAAACACACACACACACACACACACACATAAACACACACACACACACACACATATATATATATATATATATATATATATATATATATATATGTATATATATACTACAGTTCGAAGTTTGAAGCCATCCCTGGTAATTTTCGAAACTTGCCCCAAAAGTATTTATTTTGTATGTTAAAAAAGACATAATTATAATAAATGTTTAAAAAAAAATTATAATTAAATTTTGCTCTCCTCAAAATATCCTCCTCTATCCCTGATAACTGCAACATAAAGTTTTGGCATTCCTTGCCAAAATTTGTGAAATATTTTTGTTTTTTAGTATTTCACCTCAAGCAAGGTTGGAGATTGCCACTAGCCGGCAAGGGGTTATAGAGAGTGAAAGTAAGAGTAAAGAGGGGGTGTTTAAGGAAACGATAAGAGAGAAGGATGGGGATCAAGATTAAGACATCAGAAGATGTCGATTGACATTACATTTGAGTATTTAAAGATTCCATCTCTCTCTCATTTAACCCCAAACCACGCGGGAGTCCCACTAGTACCCAAGGGTTTCCAGAGAGTGAAAGTAAGAACAAGAGGGTTGTTTAAAAAAAGGATAAAGAGAAAGTCGGGAATAAAGATCAAGGCAACAGGAGATGCCGATTGACATGACATTTAAGGTTTTTAAGATAATAGTTGTGAGGGAAGCAAGTAAGTAGAAGGCATTTCCAAAGGCGGGGTTTGTAAGAGAAGAAGCTGTTGGAATAGAAGAGGCTGATACATTTAATTGTTTTGACAGTAAAAGGCTGCGACCAAGATGCCAACGGGCATTGCTTAAATTCATGCAGTTGCAGGTACCAGTGAAAATAGCTCGTCAGAGCAGTTGCCATGAAAATATTTGTAGAAAAGACAGAGGGAAGCCGCATTGCATTGAAGTTTGATAATTTATTCCATTCTTTTTTCTATGAATTTAAGATCTCAATGAATTTTTTCACACTTCTGACAAGTTCATCACATGCTAACATTGGAGGTGGTTTTGAACTATAGCGTATATATATATATATATATATATATATATATATATATATATATATTAAAGACATTTTTTTATGTTTAACGCTCTTTCTTTTATATATATATATATATATATATATATATATATATATATATATATATACTTCTGAAATATACTGTATATATATATATATATATATATATATATATATATATATATATATATATACTCGACTCTCCTGTCGATTTCGACGTATGAATGTCAAGCTGATCCTAGGAAATTGACAGCTCGACACCAGTACATGAGATTTGATTATAGTGGTGAAGGTTTTGTGCAGAAACAACCACACTTTTTAAAGAGCTGAATACAGAGAATTGGTGCACTATAGCTATTTACCCATAGCTGGAGGGAGAAGAAGAGGATTCATACCTTTCCTAAGTGAAGTGAATGTAATAAATTCGACATTATTCGGACTATTGTCCTCATCTGAAAGGATGAAACGTTGTAATAAATATGAGGACAATGGTCCGAATAATGTAAATAATGTACATAATACCTCATCTCAGAAATATAGACAGATACTGAAAGGCTGAAACGTTGTAATAAATATGGCGACAAAGATGAGAACAATAGTCCAGATAATGTAAATAGTGTACATAATACCTCATCTCAGAAATATACACTGATACATAAGAATAGTAGATAGTCTCTAACAGGAATTAACAGGAGCCACCCAGCGAGCGAAATAAACGGTTCAGTTCTACATTCCAACCACCTGAAGAAGACCGGAGCGTACATAGTCCGAAACATTGTGATAAATATGGCAACAAAGATGATGACAATAGTCCGAATAATGTAAATAGTGTACATAATACCTCATCTCAGAAATATAGACAGATACTGAAAGGCCGAAATGTTGTAATAAATATGGTGACAAAGATGAGGACAATTGTCTGAATAATGTAAATAATGTACATAATACCTCATCTCAGAAATATAGACGGATACTGAAAGGCCGAAACGTTGGAATAAATATGGCAACAATGATGAGGACAATAGTCCGAATAATGTAAATAATGTACATAATACCTCATCTCTGAAATACAGACAGAAACGATTTATTTATTCGATGGTTTATTTCCAAGAATCCGTCTTTGGTATGACGATAAGTTACATCTGGTAACGAGGCTTCTGTACGGATGGTTTTGAGGATCGTGGAACCACCTTTTTATTTACTGTTGTTCCCAGGAAGGTGAACACGTTAGGGTCCCAAAGATAGTCAAATAGTTAACCTCCAAACTGGGGCCCAAAAAATGTGAAATTATAAAAATACATTTTTATAGTAAAAATATCAGTAATATATTTTCATAGTAAAAACATTACCAGGAATATATGTTTGAAAAACAAATATTAAAAGCAAAATATTTTTTGAAAAAAAATATTACCAGTGATACGTTATTGGTGAAAATTGTCAGAAATACATTTTTGTTGGAGAAAAATCGTTCCATGCTTTCCACGATGGAAAGCCAACGAGACAGACAAGGTCAGAAACTGAACTCGGCTCGCTGATTCCACTGTACAGGCCGATAACCGTTGCACTGCCCGTAAATAAATAAACGATGTAAATATCAATAAAAATGTTGTCCCCTTATTCTGGAAGGAACTGTTAATCTCTGAACGTCATCTATAATTACCTATTTTTATTATGACAGATACCTCGCTGTAGGGCAAGAATCAACAACCTCGGCTCGTCCACAGTTATTAGTGAGTCGATTTTCGTTGAGTTTCTTAACCTGGACGCTACGAGCTTCGCAGATATTAATTGAGCCTCTCACCACATCTTAATTGTCGGTTAGCGCCATATTACGATAGGAGTGAATTCAATATTTAATGGGTACTTCGTGTTAAGAAATTGACCTGACAGAGCTGATTAAATTAATCAAGCTGATTCGCAGTGGAAGCAAGACTTTTACGGTTGTCCTGAGTTCGAATCCCCACCCGTCTTGCGTATGAGAATAACCTACATCCGGCTGCAAGGCCTCTGATAAGGAGATTTTGAAGAGAGAGGAACCACTTCTTAATTGCTGTTGTTACCAATTCCGCCTTGACCCGGGCTGGAAACACCTGTTAGGGTTTCAGCTGGGGTCAAATAAAAGTTATATGTCTATATCTCTGAAATGATGTATTATGATTATTTACATTATTTATATTATTCAGACTGTTATTCTCATCGTCATTGACATATTCACAACGTTTCGGCCTTCTTCGGTGATTGGAATTTCGAACCACCTGGGTAGATGATTCTAGTTCCACGTGCCGTACCTGTTCCGGATATCTCAGTTATTTCCTTTTAACTCAACTCTCCATGCAACAGCAGTGGTGAACAAAAAACTTGGACAGTTAAGTTAAACGGGTATAACCAAAAGCAAAACGAAATAAGGAAAAAAAGTTGAGAATGACATTAGAAGAGAAAGATCTTTTTCGTGAAAATCAATTCCGTCATATTTCACTCACCATTAGCTTATTTTGTTTATTATAAAACATAGAAAATAAATGTTAAACCTGATTTCAGTTCTTTTATTTTCAACTAAATATAACCCCTCATATCCGGACTTGGTAACCAATTCATCATATCCGGAATCCTTCATATCCGGAATCCCTCATATCCGGACTTTGTAAACAATTTCTCATATCCGAACTTTGTAACCAATTCCTCATATCCGGAATCCTTCATATCCGGAATCCCTCATATCCGGACTTTGTAAACAATTTCTCATATCCGGACTTGGTAACCAATTCCTCATATCCGGAATCCTTCATATCCGGAATCCCTCATATCCGAACTTTGTAACCAATTCCTTATATCAGGAAGGCCTTCTTAATCCGGTTGTCAAGGATTCTACTATATATATATATATATATATATATATATATATATATATATATATATGTGTGTGTGTGTGTGTATATATATATATATATATATATATATATGTGTGTGTGTATATATATATATATATTTATATATATATATATATATATATATATATATATATATATGAACATAGAAGTCAACACATAGAGGCGACAGTCTGTTTCATGCTAGACGCAAACGTCAGGTCATCTGATATTTCTTTTTTTCATTATATATATATATATATATATGTATGTATGTATAAAGAAATATACTCTTAAGATGTGCTATATTTATGGGATAAATTGCTCAATAACAGAGATAGAGCGTGTGTAAATATAAAAGTGAATGTAAAAGTCAACACTTAGAGGTGACAGGTTGTTTCATGCTAGATGCAGTCGTCAGGTCACCCTAGCCCGACGATTGCATCTAGCTTGAGACAGCCTAACGCCTCTAAGTGTTGACTTCTATGTTCACTTGTATATATATATATATATATATATATATATATATATATATATATATATATATATATACCCAATTCAATTATAGGATTGGTGTATACGGAATAAATTCCAATAACTAACAAATACTATTCTTAAAAGAGTGTTCAATACAGAGTAGAGCAAATATAATTATTTATTCGAAAATTGTAACATAAATGTTATAAAATCACTACAAAAATAGCCATTTTGTTTCAACACTTCTGGTGTCTTATCAAGTGATCATGTTGAATGACATTCAACTTCATCAACCAGAAGTGTTGAAACAAAATGGCTATTTTTGTAGTGATTTCATAACATATTTATGTAATAACTTTAGAATAAATAATTATATATATATATATATATATATATATATATATATATATATCACCACAAAGTTAACCAGTTTTCTAGCAATTGATTCAATTTAGCCTTTCCCCTTCATGTATTTGCGTGTTTTCAACGCCAAGCTCGCAGATTCCTTCTCTTCCCTCGACATTGTCTTGTGCCAGACTAAAACAACACAGAGAAAGGCTTCTTGAAATCATCCCAGAAGAAAAAAGCTAACTCTGCATCACTGACGATTATTTTGCAACAAAATCTAAAAGTCAATCCTTGTCGTCTTTTCCCCGACCCCCACAACTCGGGGTTGGCTCATATAAATAAATAAATGAGACAGGGGAAGAAATCGTGGAGGCAGGGGTGATATCCATGTTGCGTGGCCAGTGAGAAGGTCATTGTAGCGACAGTAAATGTCAGGACACAGCACGATAAACACTTGAAATGAACCCGGGTGAGTCGGCCCATCTAACTGTAGACGGTACGTACAAGATGGCAGCCTCATGATTATATGATGCCGTGAAATAAACAACAGAAGTAAATATATTATTCAATACATTGTCGTTGCTTGGAAATCTTCCATGGAAACATAAACAGATTATCATTATCGTTTTGATCAGACAACTTGCTTCAGTTTTCTTGATTCTGTCGTACATGATAATACATTCCCCCAAGGGACTTGCATACAATTCCACATATTCTGCTACGGCGAAGATCTCGGGGCGGTATTTAGTCAAACGAGGACATCATGTGGCACAAGGCCGTTTTAACGTAGGATCTCCGAGCCCGTGGGCTCGGCCAAAAAAAGTAAGTAAGTTACATATATTTAAGTAAGAAAGATTACCCATTTAAAAATAATTACAAATTGCTTTCATAAATTAGATTCAAACTGATAAAAATGTTACCGTAACTATTTTTTCTCTATAAATGTGTTAATAAATATAGTATTTAACTTATATTAAATCCCTAAACTATTTGTTAAAAAAAATATTTAAATTGATAGCAAGCGTCATATTAATTTTTTTAAACATCTAAATTACTATCAAGCATTAAAATTTATTTTTTACATAAATTGCTAAAACCCAATTACAGCATCTTTCTCTTTACTTCCCTCTGCCTTTTCTTTCTTTTTCCTTTTTCTTTTCTCCCTTCTCCCCTCCCATGTCAATATATCACTTCCATTAAGTTGTCTGTTCTACAAATACTTTCATGGAAATTGCTCCGAGGAGCTGCATTCGCTGGTTCCCAGACGTCATGAGTTCAAGCGCCCTACGAGGCTGGCATCCCGCTCTCACCCCTTCACTGTCGAAACTCCTAAATGTAGCCGTCTCTTCTACTCCAATAGCTTCATGTCCCGCACCTCTCGCCTGTGGAACTCCCTTCTCTATTCCAGTTTCCCTGAGAGCTATAATCTCCAGCTATTCAAGTGTAATGTCAGTCGACATCTCCAGTTGCCTTGATCTATCCACTACCCTCCCCTTCGTCCTTTCTTCTATCACTCCTATCTGATCTTGCTCTAAATTTTCTGTAACCCCTTGCGTCGTAGTGGCTTCCAGCCTTCCTTGGGGTGAAATGCTTAAAAAAAAAGTCTGGTCACTCCTCCTCCCCCAATACAAAGTATGCTTGAGAGAGATATGAAATTAATCCCTCCCTAAACTCTACCATGTCTCTTTAACTACCCGTTTTACACTCTCTGTTAAATTACAAAAACTTACACTACCCATCAATTTTAATTTCATTTTTCGTATCATTTCATTTTTGGAAGTGCTCTCTGATGATCCGGCGTCCTTTAAAAGGGCTCTGTTGAAATAAATTATTATAATGTTACCTTAAAGTGGTCTGTTTTTCTTTTAAATATTAGCTCTGGATTTACATTGAGCTCTCAAGATTTCATCCTCCTTGGGATTACCCATACGGATTACCAAGTTCTTCATAGCTTACACACATATATATATATATATATCGGTAGTAATACGTTGGTACAATCCAGGCGAGTCTCATTAACACAATATAGAATTTGAAATATGTTGAAACTGACCCACAAAAGTGCGCTGAAAGATTATTTTCATTAAAAAGAACAAATTTTCTTTACAATTTGAATGTAGTAAATGACCTCCATTATATGATTCAAGTAACGGTAACTTCTTCTTCACTCCATACCTCCCAATAAGTCCCCTGTAACACGCTCTCTCTCTCTCTTTCTTTCTTTCTAAAAATAAACAGTACACTACAAACTGATACCATAGACAGTTTGAAAATTAAAATTAAAATGCGTAGGTGAAAATAATCATTTAGTAAAGGTATTTTAACTCCAATTGTAAAGTACACACACACACACACACACACACACACACACACACACACACACACACACACACACACACATATATATATATATATATATATATATATAGTTTTATAAAACGTCTTCACTTTAAGAAAAATACTTTCCACCCTCCTCTCTCTTGATCACTTTACCGTGCCTTTCGTCTTACTGAAACATTGAAATAGATAAGGTCTGTCTTAGATTTTCGATGTTTTAGGTTTTTGTTTTTGTGTTGTTGTAGTTTTCACAGTTAAATTTCTATTTTCGACACGAACTCAGTCTACACCGGGGTTGAATAAGACTGACGAATATTTTCGTCTGCCGAAATAAGCTTATTTACCATATGTGGTGATTTTGGATTTTATTGTGTTTAATTTCTGCTCTGTAATAAATAAATTTAGCTCTTTTTGTGGACTAGTTTTAATATTTTACTTTACTAGGATCCACTTGGATTATATACCAACGGATTCATTACCTTTACCATATATATATATATATATATATATATATATATATATATATATATATGTGTGTGTGTGTGTGTGTGTGTATCTATTTCTCATATGTTCATCTGTATGGGCATGAATACAATCTCCCAAAATACATATGAATTCATATGCAACATTATTTTTTCCATAAGTTAGATTTTTGAGGTGATGAATTATTTCAAAGAATTAGATTAAACGTTTTTAATTTTAACAATAGATGATAAATCTAATTTGTTAGGATCTATAACTTTTATATATCGGCGGATCATTATTTTAATAGTATTTTTGTCTTGTTATAATTAAGGTAACTTTGTTTACAATATATATATATATATATATATATATATATATATATATATATATATATATATACCAATTATTATTATTTTAAATTGCACTCTAATACAATTCAATATTGTGGATTATTACCAGTCAATGTCAAGATATATTCACGACTGCCCTAGAGTTTGCTAGTGCATATTCAGACCTAACAGAAGAAGAAATGAACATAATTTTTAATGCAAAAAATCTGTCTTTATTCATAATGGGGACCAATGGATTAAAAACACTGAAAACCATTTTGACATTACCATGGGATCATTAGACTCTGCATAGTCTTCTGATCTTGTCGGTCTCTTTATACTGTACAACCTAACCGAGCACCGTGAATTAGACATTAAGGACATCGGGCTATACAGGGACGACGGGCTCATGGTAGTGAGGAGTTCCACAAATTTTAAAATAGATTAAATTAGAAAGATAATATATAGTGAATTCAGAAATCAAAATTTAAAAGCTAAAGTTAACACAAAATTGACATTAGACTTGATGAAGAACATATACCTACCTTACAGAAAACTTAACACTAACCCCTTGTATGTACTCCCCAGATCAAACCATCCTCCATCAACAATTAAGCATATACTCTCATCAATAGAGAAAAGAATCAACATGAACTCCGCAAATGAAGAAATATTCCAAAAACACAGTATTTTTTAGAACACAGCTCTAAAAAAAATAGTGGATACAAAAACGCTAATATCAATTATGAAAACAATAGTACTAACCAGAAGTAAAACAGAAAAATAATTTGGTAAACACCCCCGTTCAACCAAATGGTTAGTATTAAGCTAGGACAAAAATTCCTAGATTTAATTGAAAAGCACTTTCCTATGGATAGCAAACTTAGCAAGGTCTTTAATAAAAACACCTGAAAATCTAGAAAGAATCATAAAAAAACATAATAATAAAATGCTGGAAAAACACGCATGCCAAAATCAATTTAATAAAAATACTAAATTAAAATTAGACAAAAATAATTAAAAATTATGTGATTGTAGAAATCCCGAAGACTGCCCGTTGAATAATAATTGCCGCGTAGAATCTGTGGTGTAGCAATGTACAATCTCATCTATTGAGAATCCAAACATTGAAATAATATATATAGGACCCACGAAGAATGAATTTAAAATTAGGTGGAGACAAGACAAAACTCCTTCAAGAATATTAAAATAGATATCAGACATTCCTATGCAAATAATTTTGGCAATTACAAAACACACAAAATAAAATAGAAAATAATAAATAGAACAAGAATTTGTAAAATCTGGGATGATCCATACTCTTTATCCCTACAGGAAAAACTACACATAATTAAGTTTCTATAAAACGAAAATTCATTAAATCAAAGACATGAAATAACTGTTTTTTGCCGACACGAACACATATTCACCTTAAATAATTAACTTAAAATTTCTTAAATTTCAAAGTCTATAAACAAGTTCAATTAAAGCAATAGATTTAAAAACTTAACCCAATCATAAGGAAAAAAAACTTTATGAAGTCGTCAAAAAAGAAATTGTAGTTCAATACGACGTATTCATATACAAACAACCATTTTAGAAAAAATCATTATGTATACAAATACAAATTTAACGCCGTAAAAACTCTCTGTCGTTGAAATAGACCAGACGATATGCGTTGAACGGATGTCATCATTCGTTTGAGAATAGGTATCCCGACTCTACATTGATTTAACCTCTTTTCAAAAGTAACTAATATGTTGATACAATAGTTGTCAGGGAAAATGTAAACCCCTAATTGGTTTTCTCCGTTTCTCGGTTTCTCCATTTCCATAGAAATTACTATTACGAATGTATATGCTTATAAAGCTCTGTAAATTTTAAAATTTGTTTTTGAGGATGAAACAGATCTAGCTGCTTTAAGTTAATTTCTATGATTAAAGTGAAGTTTTGAGCTTCTGTTTTCGGAACATGAGCGATGGAATCATATTTAAAAAAATAATTATAATATAAGATCTACTTGTGTATTGAGCACTGTTTGTTGTTTTCTTTTTTTTAAATAAAACAAAAATACTAAGGAACTTCGGAATATTAACCTAACGGTTCTTTCCTATTTTTCTTTATATTTGCACACACAGACACACACGCACAAACGCAGACACAGACATACGCCAATATATATATATATATATATATATATATATATATATATATATATATATATATATATATATATGTTAGTTCTATGTATATGACTTTGTAACCTATTGTAAAGCGTGAAACCCAAGGTTACAAACTCATCGGCACAACTATGTTGGCTCTATCACTAATATTGACCACTTTCCAATAAGTACCGCGCATATATAATATAGAGAATATATATAGAGAGAGAGAGGAAGAGAGAGAGAGAGAGAGAGAGAGAGAGTGTGTGGTTTGAGAGAGAGTGAAGGAGAGCAGTTTAATCTTGTTTTTAATTAAGATGAATCTTGTTACAATAAAACAATTTAACAGAGTATTTATTTATGTTTATATCAAGTTATTTGCTTATTTTCTTTCTAAAAACATGATTTATGGGGCTTAAATGCTTTTCTCTTGAACACATTGTTTTATAGAGAATTAAGCAACGTAAAACACACACTTATCTAGAATAATTTCCCAAACAATATTGTTGGTGAAGAAATGCGATGAAAGAAATTTAGAAATACTGTTTATCAAATTCGAACAATCAACAAACAAACAACGTTAAATTCTTAAATTTGCCACCCATGCACCACACTATCTCTTAGGTTAACTTGTCATTTGTGAAAACATAGTGCAATTCGTGCACAAATAAATAGTGTTACACACACACACACACACACACACACATATATATATATATATATATATATATATATATATATATATAGTGTTAAACAAATGAGAGAAAGGACAGATCTTGTAAAAAAAACACAGTTCG
>OZ010604.1:72551668-72559168 GCA_963932145.1 Acanthosepion lycidas | reverse complement strand
TATCTATATATCCCTATTTCGACATTATCTATCTATCTATATATCCCTATTTCAACATTATCTATCTATCTATCTATCTATCTATCTATCTATCTATCTATCTATCTATCTATCTATCTATCTATCTATCCATCTCAGTCTGTTCATATCTATCTATCTTTCCATCTTTCTATCTAATAATAAAAAATTTCATTAACACCTAACAAAATACATTGTCCAATAAATTACTCTAGATTAAGTCATTTAAGGGCGTGCAGATCTTTGAATATAAAGTAAAATTTAAAAAAAAAATGTATGCAAATTAGTTAATAGAATATTAAAAGTTTAAAAGATTTGTCGATCAAACTTTCGCAGATCCTCTACGAAACGGAATCACTTGAGGACTTTCAACAACAGCAATAACTACCGTGAATAACACAAAAGAGAAAAATAATGAAAATGATCAGGATGCTGTCTTTCCGCACTACATCCAATAAAAGCAATAAAGCAATAACAGATTATGGTCTTGACAGACCTATTTTACTTAAAAGTCTGATTTCATAGTAATATTTTATAAATTTTAACAAGACGGTTTTGTCAATGAATGTCGAACGTTGCCATAAAAGGGGATCCCTTGACTTCACCCTTACCACGACTTTATAATTTTCCTGTGTTTAAAGTACTCTTTTACATTTCACTTCTTTTTTCTTCTTTTCTGTGGTATTAATTGGACACTAGTGTCCACTGCATCAAGAAGCAGCCACCATTATGAAGCAATTCATGAAGTGCCTGAAGCAATCCCCTGTCAACTTTCACGTTTCATTCCCGCATCAAATGTGAACATGGATAGTGCATTCGCCTGAATTCCTCGTAGAGTGGAACTTGATTAATATTCCGCAGCGAGCGTTTCACTGAATAAATGCATCGTGTGACATGTTACGATATACAGGGTACGAGGGATAAATTGTCGTATAAATGACGCAAAAATGAAAATAACACTGATATCTCATTTTAACAAATATATTTACCAAAATTACACAAATATATCTTGAAATACTAGAGAGTAAATTTATTCAATAAAATCTCCATTGACTTAAACCACGTCCTCCAGATGACTTCGTAATCTCCTGCAACTCTTCTGGATGCTCTCCATGTTTTTCAGAGAAATGACAAAAAGACAAAATTCTACAAATGACTGGAAATTGTGGAGAGCCATGATCACGTAATTCCTGAAGGGACACTGCACATAGAAGAAAAAGAACGGGCTTTAGTAAATGGATGGCGGAACAAGGCTTAGGAGAGATAACAAAAAGACAAAATTTATTAACGGTTAGAAAGGACAGGAAATTGTGGAGAGCCATGATCACCTAAGTTCTGAAGGGACACGGCACATAGAAGAAAAAGAACGGGCTTTAGTAAATGGATGGCGGAACGTGGTTTAGGAGAGATAACAAAAAGACAAAATGTATTAAGAGCTACAAAAGACAGGAAATTGTGGAGAGCCATCATCGCCTATGTCCTTAAGGGTCACGGCATATAGAAGAAAAAGAACGGCCTTGAATAAATGGATCGTGGAACAAGGCTTAGGAGAGATAACAAAAAGAGAAAATTTATTAAGAGCTACAAAGGACAGGAAGTGGTGGAAGGCCATGACCGCCTACGTCTTGATTCAGGACATAGCAAATAAAAAAAAGATCAAATGGGAAGATTGGCTCTTTATTAAGTTGTTCGCAAATTTTATTCTAAAATCGGAAATTATCTTCGGAACAACCCTATATATATTATCTATCTATCTATCTATATATATATATATATATATATATATATATATATATATATATATATTATCTATATGTGTTTGCAAAGAACTGCTTTCAAATAGTCAAAAGAAAAGAAAACATTTTATTTTAATTTACATGCGCACTCAAGAAGGCTTCTATTTGATTCATTAAAAACTTTTTAGTATATACAGGGTGTCTCAAAATTTACTATTTCACTAAGATTCGATAGTTTTTAAAGAAGCGCTAAACTGCATGATGTCTGCATATATTTGATTTTGTAAATTGTTTATGTTGATTTTGTCTAATTTTCGTGTGAACTGGTTGGAGAATTCGAGATATAGTTGACCTTACTGATTGATTCGTTTTTTACGGCTTACCAACCCTTTACTGGTTATTTAAAACCAGAATATATTTTTAGATTGTAAGATTTTTCTTTTAGAAATAATAATTATTCATTGATACAAGTCTCACTAATTAATCCATAATTGGGGAGAAGACGTGATTTCATAGCTGATCAGAATTTGATAATCAAACAAGAGATTATAATGTGGATATAAAATGGGAGGTTGAATTTAGGAAAAGAACGCTCACACTTAAATTTTCAAAAAAATCAACATTAGCCTTGCGATTGCATGCTCCATGAGTTTGTATCTGTTATCAATAACGCACTTCAAAAAACATATTTAAATTTGCATTATATTTCTCGTCTCGGATGCTACCTGAATTTTACTAAAAAGAAAATAGTTTCCATGCCTGATGATGACCGGTGAATATGTGGAAAGTACTTGCATATTTAAGGAAGACCTAGTACAATTTATAACATTCATCGAGTGATTAGTGGGTTAATGATTTTAAAATTAATTTAGCCAAATGAATCGCCATTTTATCTCATTAATTTTACTAATTTACATTTCGTATGAATGATTCATTGTAATATATATATATATATATATATATATATATATATATATATATATATATATATGTGTGTGTGCGTGTGTGTGTGTGTGTGTGTGTGTGTGTGTGTGTGTACTAACAGCATGGGCCAGCGTTGCCCGTGCTTGATTCAAAAATTGTACGACTCATACAGCAATCGCTATGACTTGACTTAAAATATTTTTGCCCTCCTTGCCTTTAAAGAAGTGCCCTTTGCCGTGTTGATGTTGCTACATGCCTTACTTCTTGCCTATCTCAGGCTGCGATTTTTTTCTAAGCTCTATACTAAACATTAAGTCTGTTACGAAAAAAGAACTAAACAAAATGAACATAAAACGATCAGCTTTAAAAAAAAAGAAAGATTCGTAACTGGAAAAACAAAATGAAAAATGAATGTTAAGAATAAATACTTTTTCAAACCTAACCCAGTTCTGCGGAATCAGAATCAACGTTGAGTTTAAGCAAGCGAATGGGCCAATTGGAGTAAAGTGCTATGCAGATTTAAATTTTTCCCACTTGTGACGAATGCAGCTATCGATTTTTTTTGCATGCTAGCATGCTAGTTAACATTCGTGTCAGTCAGCTGTTGGCTCTCATGCGGACCAATAGAATCTTCCTGCCTATTTGTGGCAGCCATCTATAGACTCTCACTCTGGCCAGTACAAAATGGCCGCAAACTACATGAAAACTGTCGTAGAAGCATGAAAAAACCTATTATTTCCACTATCGATGGCAGTTGGGAAATGCAAAGTCGGTGTTGGCCTTCTCGCTAACTTGGAGCATGTGCATGGAAATTTTGGTGCAAACCCGTCGAAAATTGCGGCCGTGCATTCGTTACACACACACACACATCCTGTCTCATATATATATATATATATATATATCTTTAATAAATATATATATATATATATATATATATATATATATATATATATTTATTAAAGACATTTTTTTATGTTTAACGTTCTTTTTATAGATACAAGTATTTAAGTAAATGCTCTGTTTATAATAAACAAGATTAAATAACATTTACCGGCCTGAATGTCCGAGAAAAAAAAAAGAACGTTAAACATAAAAATGTCTTTAAAAATGTCTTTAATAAATAAATTGTCGGACTTTGTCCATTTCTTAATGTTATATATATATATATATATATATATATATATATATATATATATATATATATATATATATATTACAGTTTAAACTTTTGAAGGCACCCGCAGTAATGAACTTGAAAATGAAAAAGAGCTCTTAGAGTCATTGAAAAAGAATGGAATTAACTTACACTGTTTACATTATTCGGACTATTGTCCTCATCTTTGTCGCCATATTTATTACAATGTTTCCTCGGGGACACATGGCACAGTGGATAAAGCCGTTAGTTAGATCCAATGACAGGACCGAAAGAGTGTGAAGTCAATGTCTGGTTAAGGCGGTGGAGAATTTGGAGAGGGGAATTAACAGGATATAACTGATAACTGACAGCCGTTAGACATGGCACGTGGAACTAGAATATTATACCCTAATGAGCGAAATAAATGGTTTAGTTCAACCTTCCAACCACCTGAAGAAGGCCGGAGCGTACAGCGGCAGAAATGTTGGAATAAATGTAAATAGTGTGCATAATACCTCATCTCAGAAATATAGACAGATACCAACTTACACTTTGAGAAAGTTTTACAGAGAATGCCAAAAAGTTATGATGCAGTAATTCAGGCGAAAGGAGGATATTTTGATGAGAGCAAAATTTAATCCTATTTTTTTCTATTTGGCATAATGAAATTTGTAATAAAAAATTCTTTTCTCATTTTTTAACCATGTATAATAATTTTCTCTTATTTAAAGTAGAAAACCACTGCTTTTGGGGCCAACAACTCAAAATAAAGTTGAAAGAAAATTACCTTCAAAAATTTAAAAAAATTAATTATGACTGCCATATGGCAATTTGAGATTTTTTTTTGTTTATTTTCTACCAATGTTTGTTCATTCCTAATTACATTCCATATCGAGGATTGACAATTCAAATTTCTCATCCTATGAAACAAATACTAGAACAGCTGGAATAATTCATAACTCTTTGAATATAAAAATGTTATTTTTCCAAAATTATGAAGATTAATTTATAAACACGGTCCTTAATCCTATAAACCAAATTTGAGAGCAGATAGAAAGCTGCAACTAGTACCGAAATTAAATAAATTTATGTCTCTTCGAAAATTAGGAAGGCTAGCTGGTGAATGAAGTTTTCAATTCTATAAAACATATTGTCAAACAGATAGGATAATGAAACTGTGATTGGAATGAAGTAGATTTCTTTCTCTTAAGAATTTCAGCATTAGCTGAATAGTTTGTACGTCTCGGGATGTGAGAATGCAACTGATAGGGGCTAGGGATGAGAATTCGGAGTGTCAAGTTCAAATTCCAGCGTCAACAACTGAAATATCGGATATTTAATAATAAAAGTGATGAAAATATGAAGAAAAAGAAATGAAATCGGCTAGATTTTATATCCAAAACATATATTTAAAAAAAAAACAATTAAATTTTAATTTTCAATACTTAACGTTCCCTCTCTTTCCTGCCCAAGTCGAATCAACGTAAACATTACTTTAGTCTGATGAAGTTCTAAAGGACGAAACACGTTACACAAATACTTGTGTAACGTGTTTCGTCCTTTAGAACTTCATCAGACTAAAGTAATGTTTACGTTGATTCGGCCACAAAGGAGCGTTCGTTTATAAGCAGTAAATTCGACCTTGCCAACCGAACGCTCCTTTGTGGCCGAATCGGTTAGGCACGCCCGGATAAATGGCGGTTCCGTATAGGATGCAGGTTCGAATCCTGTCAAAGGACGAATATTTTCTATGAATATTTCTCGGGCCTTCAGGCCGGCAAATGTTATTTAATACTGTTTATTATAAACAGAGCATTTACTTAAATACTTGTATCTATAAAAAGAACGTTAAACATAAAAAATGTCTTTAATATATATATATATATATGAAACACACTTTATCAGAATATTACTTCCATTGTTATTCTAACAACGCATTTCTTTTTTGTTTTTACAAACTGAATCCTCGTTTATTATCTCCTCCTCCTATATTTCGGTATTTCGTGTTAGTTTCTATCAACACCTTTCAAACCGATGCAGATATTTACACAAATGGGTCGTGACACTTTTCTATTTTTTCTCTTATATATTCTTCTTCATTTTCCCGCTCTTCTTTCACTGTTTCCGCCATTGTTAATTAATTCTTCTTAAATTTACTTTTCATCTATTCTACTTTCAGCTCAGCATTTCCTTCTTTTTCGTCTCTTTTCCTTTTCTACTTCTTTTTATCTATTTCCTATTTCTTTATGTACATCATTTCTTCTCCCTCTTCTTCCTCTTCTTCCTCTTCTTCCTTTTTTTCTTTTACTTTATTTACAATTTCTTTATAAATTCGGTTTCATTTAGAATTTGTGTTCTTGTTTTTCTTTCTTCTTCTTCTTCTTACTCTTCTTCTTCTTTTTTCTTCTTCTTTTTGCTCTTCTTTTTGTTCTTTTTTTTCTCTTTTTCTCTTTCTTCTTTTCCTTTCTTTATTTTTTTACTTTTTCTTCTTTTTTAGTCTTCTTATTTTTCTTCTTCTTTTCTTTCTTTTCTTCTTCATTTTCTTCTCATTCCTTTACTATTCTACTTGTATAATAATTTCTAAAAAATAATAAGCAAAATCAGGGGTGCGTATTATGCACAACTATAAAAATATCTTCATAAAATTGCTGTTTTACAGGTTGATTCCAGTTGCGAAATGACAAACATACGGCAATTTGACACTAACATTCAACATAATGATGTCAAATACAATTATATATACCTAACAATACTTACAAATATAAAATAAGAATTATCATAAAACTAACTTGGAATAATATTATTATATATCTAAAACCATTTTTTAAAAATATGACTAGGAAACCCTGGTTGTAAGGAAACTGGAGAGGTACAATTTATAGGCATTGATTACCAAATAAGGGATGCGTATTATGCATGAGTAAAAGCATTTTTCCACATTTTCAGGGGTGTGTGTTATGGATGAAGGTGTATTATACATTGGGAATTAAATTTTTAATGGGCATTATTTCTTCTTCTCATAGAAATTTATGAAAGATCATTTAGTTGAATAAGGTTTATTTGTTAAATATCATATTTCATTTTTCTATCTTTCTTTAACACTTTGCTCATTTCTTTCTTTCTTTCTCTTTTATATATTTTTCATTTTATTTTTAGCTTTACATAAACATCTACCTTTAATTTACATCATTTTGCCTTCTTTCTTCATGTAATTCTTTCTTACTTTCTTTTTTTCTTTCTTTCTTTCTTTCTTTCTCACGCTGTTCATTTCTTTCTTTCTTTCTTTCTTTCTTTCTTTCATTCTCACGCTGTTCATTTCTTTCTTTCTTTATTAGTTGTTTTTTCTTTCTTACTTTCTCTCTTTCTTTCTTTCTTTCTTTCTTTCTTTCTTTTTATACTCTGTTCATTTCTTTCTTTCTTTTTTCTTTCTTTCTTACGCTGCTCTTTTCATTCCTTATTACTTTTTTATACTCTGTTCTTTCTTTCTTTCTTTTTTCTTTCTTTCTTTCTTACGCTGTTCATTTCATTCCATCTTTCTTTTTTATACTCCGTCTTTCTTTCTTTCTTTCTTTTTTTCTTAGGCTGTTTATTTCATTCCTTCTTTTTTCTTTCTTTTTTATACTCTGTTCATTTCTTTCTATCTTTCTCTCTTTCTTTCTTTGTTTCTTTCTTTCTTTTTACACTCTG
>OZ010604.1:72521668-72546668 GCA_963932145.1 Acanthosepion lycidas | reverse complement strand
TTACGTCATTTTTCTCTATCACCGGTAAAGTGGTGGTCAGAGCTCAAAAGCTTAATATTATTAGTAGTAGTAATATTATTCTGTGTTTTTTTATTAGAGGAAACTTTCTCAGCCACTACTAATTTTCACAGGTATTTCTTATATACTACTTCTAAGAAAAGTGTATTCTCATTGAACTCAACATTTATAGTTGGGCGTCCTTACCAGGATTTATTACTGGCTAAAAAAAATCTTAACAACAATACATATGCAAATGCCGCTAGTTTGATAATAGGGAAAGTAAATTGCAGAAACTGTTTCAGAAAATAATAAAGCAAAGTGAGAAAAAAAGATTAAACATCAATTGTAAGAAGAGAAGAAGAGTTTTCAGTAAATGGAACGGCCTAAGATGCGAACGATGAATACAGATATCAAAATTATGCAATTTACATTGTTCGGACTATTGTTCTCATTTTCATTGTTATATTCACGACATTTCAGCAGGTGTACGCTCCTGCTATCTATGTATGTATGTATGTATGTATGTATCTATCTATCTATCTATCTATCTATCTATCTCAATATATATTTGTTTGTTTTGCTTTGTTTTACGGCATATCAACCTCAATGGGTTATTTAATGCTGACAAGATTTTTATTGCTGGTAATATATTTTATCTATCTATCTATCTATCTATATCATGGTTTATTTTGTTTTGTTTTGTTTTACGGTATATCAACCACAATGGGTTATTTAATGCCGACAAGATTCTTATTGCTGGTAATATCTATCTATCTATCTATCTATCTATCTATCTATCTATCTATCTATCTATCTATCTATCTATTGGTTTGTTTTGTTTTACCGCATATGAACCCCATTGGATTATTTCATGCCGACAAGATTTTTATTGCTGGTAATATATTTATCTATCTATCTATCTATCTATCTATCTATCTATCTATCTATCTATCTATCTATATATATATATATATATATATATATATCATTGTTTATTTTGTTCTGTTTTGGTTTACGCCTATCAACGTAATGCTAACTAGATTTTTATTGCTGGTAATATATTTTATCTATCTATCTATCTATCTATCTATCTATCTATCTATCTATCTATCTATCATGGTTTGTTATCGATCTATCTATCAATCTATCTATCTATGCCTGTTATTTATCTATTTTGCTTTGTTGCATTTCTTTATATCTTGCCCTGTCAATTATCTATGTATGTATGTATGTATCTGTTTTGCTTTGTTGCATATCTTTATATCTGGATATGTCCATTATCTATCTATCTATCTATCTATCTATCTATCTATCTATATATATATATATATATATATATATATATATATATATATATATATATATATATATATGTATATATATATATATTGGTTTGTTTTGTTTTACCGCATATAAACCTCATTGGATTATTTCATGCCGACAAGATTTTTATTGCTGGTAATATATTTTTTTTAAATGTGTTACTGGTATTAAAATCTATTTTTACACTTTCATAGTGTTTTGACCTCAATTTCCGTGTTAGCTCTTCGCCCAAAGCTGGAACCCTAACAGGTTCTACCACTCCGGGTCAGGGTGGATCTGGGAATACCAGTAATTAAGAGGTGGTTCCACGTTCCTGAAAACCTTCTGTTCAGAGGCATTCTGTGAGATGTAGTTTATCGTTTTACCCGGGATGCGGATGCAATTTATCGTCTTACCCAGGACGAAGAGCTACAAAGGATAGAAAGTCGTGGAGAACCGTGATCACCCACGGTCTGAAGTCTTGAAAAGCATGAACAGGTCACTTCTCCCTCCAACTGCGGGTTAAATATCATACGATACTGAACCTAGCTAATTGAAAAAGAGGCGTAGTTTTCTGAGAAGTAAGATTTTAATGAAAACTCAGGTTGATTGAAACTAAATTCAGACAGGAAATACATCGGAGGCGAATGGTGAAACGTAGTTAGACAGACATTGGTTTCCACCTTTAGGGTCCATTAACTACGTTACATGTACCGGTCGACGGGCGTTCAGAGATTAGGGATTTCTCCAAGACTAATCGCTTTTCATTTGTAATATGCAATCGTGCAGTAAAGGGCACGCCCTTACGATCTCGAAATTAATATCTATCTGGTGGGAAATAAATTTATTATATTAACATCTTCGACTACTTTCCCAGCATACATTAATTTCCCTCTTAAAAAAAACTCAGTCTAGCGAAGCAGGTTTACTTACTAAATATAACATTTTCAGTCATAATATATATATATATATATATATATATATATATATATATATATATATATATATATATATAATTTAACCTTGAAATCAACACTCATAGCCGACAGGCTGTTTCATGCTGGACGCAATCGTCAGGCCGCCGATTGCGTCTAGGATGTAACAGCCTGTCGCGTCTGAGTGTTGATTTCAATGTTTACTTTTATATTTATATTTACGTACGCTCTATCTCTGATATTGTGCACTTTATCTCTTAAAACTATATTTCTTCATATATATATATATATATATATATATATATATATATATATATATATAAGTATTTTAATTTAAAGAAAAAAAAAACAGATTACTTTAAGTTTCCATTATTATAATTTATTTCACCAGAGATTTTATTTTTCTCTGGCTCTTCTGACTTCACTTTCAAGTGTGAAAAAATGAATTTACAATTTACACTTTTGAACACTGAGCTGTCCAGATTTCATACTCCTTGGGATTATCCACACGGATTACCAAGATTTTCGTTAGTTAAATATATATATATTTGAATAAAAACAGACCACGTTAAGGTTCCATGTAATAAATTATTTCACCATAACTCCTTTAACAGGGCTCTAGATCATCAGACTTTACTTCCAAAAATTGAAATGAAAAATGAAAAATAAAAAGAAATTCACACATTTTTGACGGACCTCATCAAGTATACGTAAAATTAACGAATTGAGGAAGTGAGGTGGGAAAGAGGATATGAATGTGTCATATGTAGCATTTCAAATTCTTATTTTTAATTTTTAACTCTAATGTGTCGGCTAGATGTTGTTCGAATTTATAGTGTCTAGTCTCAAGATATAGATGGCTAAGGAGTGGAGTGGTGGAGACCGACTTTAAAGGAAGAAGCTACACTACTTTCACGAGGACAGTTTTTCTTTCAAATTTTTTAGACGCTGTTAATTCGCGTTACTTTAACGGGCATGCTTGGGAAGTTTTTAATATATAGATATATTTGGTTGGATAGATGTGAGTGTGTGACCCTGGATATCACGAACCCTTTGAGCCCTGCGTTCCTGAACAGTTTTCACCCTTCGGCTTGAGCTCCTGAGTCAAAATTCGCAAATAATTGGCATGTAATGTTTCGCAGTATATATAAAAATGGTAACACATGTTTACCCAACCTTCAAACGGTGGCTGGGCACCAAGTCATTTTTCTCTACCACTGTTCAATCGGTCGCTAGGCATTACGCTATTTTTTTCTACTACAGGTAAAGCGGTGTTAAGCGCTCAAAGGGTTAAATCATATCTCGTTGAATAATTTAGACAAGTTTTGTACGCTTATTTTGAATAGGATCCTCTCGTGTTCACGGACAAGTTTCTTAGTATCTTTATTATTGGAGAGTGAAAATTACGAAATTGATACATATTCATTTATTCTGTAAACTTTCAAGATTAGCACAATATCATCATCACAATGTTCTTGCTTTATCATCTAAAATTTAATTTAAAAAAAAATTTAAAAAAAGAAACAAACCATATGGACATTTAAGACTTAGTTAACGTCCCTGAGTTTTCAAACGTAAAATATAAACTTTACAGTACATAATCTTACTGTTTTTCACTTTAGAATTAAAAGAATTTAACTTACAGATGAACACAGCGATTAACGATGACAACGACCAAAATGTCATGTTTGGAAAATAAAACATTCCTATTAATTCAGACACGTAACTTACTCTTTTTGAGTAGGTACACATCAACTTATCATCTCTCAGTTGCGTCTCTGTCCTTGGACATAGTGCGATCAGGGGTCTCTCTATCAAAGGATAGAGGGGAAACTGAGATAATAATACTGAAGAGGTACCCAGCCCTGGGGAACAGCTGCCCGATGTCGCGCCCCCCCCCCATTGCACCAGAGGGAGGAACCGCTGCTCGCACCGAGGCCAGCGCAACCGGCGATTGCGGGGGCTGAGGGGAATTTTTGTTCCTGTCCCGGGTGTACATGCTCGGGTCCCCACCTAAAAATAGACCTTGTGTCACATCTCGTCTTAGTGGGGGACAGAGTAAATACTTACTTCAGTCACATATATATAAAAAAAAAACGTATTCCCACATATTCAGTGAAAAATAAAAATCGTGTTTTATAATGTCAAAAAGTTATATTCGAAAGCGCTCGGATATGCAAAACATATGGACAGTTTTTACACAATTTCTGTCTAGAAAAGAAAACACTTATGAACTCAAGAAAAATTAAATACAAAATCTTCAATGCAATAACTTGTCAGTCGTCCTTAACGAGACTTGTATAAAATAGGGATCGCTGCCTAAATACACAGTTGTCATCAAACGTGGCTGATCGTATATGTAGGGAAAACTGGTAGTCATCAGTCCATGTGGAATGAAATTAAAATAATGCTATATATATATATATATATATATATATATATATATATATATATATATATATATATATATTAGTTCTCCGACATAAAGCTAATGTATATGATTGGTTATTCTACAATAGCATTATCCAGACGGGTCACGCTATGCATGAACGATTCATCGTCCATTGCATATCTGATAAAATCATTCCTGTCGACATTCACAATTTCGGATAATACGAGTCGACAACACCTGCATATTTAACCAAGAATGTATAAGAAGAAACTATAAATTCTCAAAGCTATCATTATTAAAATATTAAAACCAATAATTCATAAAATTATATATATATATATATATATATATATTAGCAAGAAATAAGCGTAATTTAAAACGCCTTTTTCAATGTAAATTCTAATAGCTAAAAAACGACCGGATTCGTCCTAGTCCTATCAAGTTTACTCCTCGGAATTAAAATAAGAGACGTGTCAAATAAATAGAGGATGTCTGATGGGAAAATACAAGGAAAACTAGGGCCCAATAACATTCAAACTCAGCAAAAATGCCTCTGTTTACAGAAGGAAGGCTTGCGGGATCTGATATATAAGGAATCTAGAACCTTTAGGTGATATGAAGAGTGGAACCTTGATAAGATAGAAAATGGTCTGCAGTAAATCCAGAGCCTCAATTCCGGCTATTTATAATATGCTGTGCTATAGACGATCCGGATATATTAACTAGTTGGCTATTACTGGCATCTGGATTCAAAATCCTGGGAGGTAAGTGTTGATTTATTCTCAAATCCAAGTGTTGAGACGTCCTCCCTATAAAGTCGTATCCACAACAACATTCGTAGTTGTAAATCATGGAATTAACAAGATTAGGGGGAAGGACATCCTTACGAATGGAAGAAAGAATTGGTCGAGTACCAAATATTACTCGAACATTAGCCGAAAAATAACAAATGTTGATAGCACGCGAAGTCCGCTTTGCTAAAGATTCATCCTTTGAACCAATAAAGCGAAGACTCAAATGAACTGGACATTTTTTTTTAACAAGATGTGGCTTAACCCTATGAAAATCATTGATGACATCACGGATAACAGAATCCGAAACATCCAAAGGATATCCATTTTTAAAAATTGTCATCTTAAAGTCAGTTTCACGGCAGAGGTTATATAATAGCAATTAGAAATAATTCCAACGAGGACATTTAATCCAAAGGGAGCTTAATGTAAGTAACGGAGTAAGATAATAATGAGTCCAGGCGTTCCTTAAAAATTAATTCGGTTATAATTTATTCCATGAATATACAAATATTCATCATTTTTTTTTTATAAATGGAGTCAATTTATCCCTCTTTTCTCCCCGCCCCCAACTTTTAAAAACCTTATATTAAGCATTTTATGTTTCTTTCGGCCTCTTTTAATATTAATTACTTTTTCTTCTTTTTTCCTCTCCCTTTTCCTTTCGACTAGACAAATTGCCTCCATTTATTAAAAAACTTCGGTCTGAAGAGTTGAATATTTGTATGATCATGAAATAAATTATAACTGAATGGATAATTAAGGATCGTCTGCACTCATTATATATATATATATATATATATATGAAGAAATATAGTTTTAAGGTGTGCTATATGTATTACTCACAATGTACCACTGAGGTAAAATCAGCATTCGCGGCCTAACGATTGCGTCCAGTAAACAGCCTGTCACCACTGAGTGTTGATTTCAATGTTCACTTTTATATATATATATATATATATATATATATATATGAGTTTGTGTGTGTGTTTAAATGGCTTATATATATATATATATATATATATATATATATATATATATAATCCGAATGATGTAAATAAGGCAAGTAATCATAATACCTCATCTCATAGATAAAGAGACCGAAACGTTGTGAATATGGCAATGAAGATGAGGATAACAGTTCGAATAATGTAAATAATACAAGTAATCATAATACCTCATCTCAGAGATATATACAGATAATAAAAATCCTTTAGAATTTTCTGGCAACCTTCGTCAGTGATTCATACTGGATACTTTATAGTAACATTTTGCGCCAGATAATGTTGTTATTCTTCATTATTGTACTCCAATATTTCAACTAAATTTTAAATAATTATAATCTAAAATCCAGTATGAACTACTGAGGAAATCTGCGGCCGTGGCAGAGAATATTACGGCGAAACTAGCCGCCCCCTAAAGGTAAACCTGGAGTAATATCGTAAATCAGTATTGTGGTATGAGACAATGAAATCGCGCATGGCTGATCATGTATGGAGGGAAAGGGGTAGTCATTAACGACTGTAGGAGGAAGGGAAAAATAATGGATAAAGAAGAACATTGAAGAGTTAGACGTTTGAAAGAATCAGCGCCTGTAGTAACCTATTATAACCTTCTTTAGTCGGTGTAGAATATAAATGAATAGGATATAGGTAATTAATAAAGATTGTTGGCGGTAAGTTTTCAACAGCATAAGCGTCGACAACCGCAACACACAAAAGAAAACTTCAGTGAATGAAATCAACCAATTCCCTTTATTGGCGAAAGATATACGTTCATGTTTATTGTGTCTTATGCAATTAGACATGGCGGATTCCATTCGTTTCCTAAGTCAAACAAAAGTCGATGCACTTCACATTGAATGCGTATCTTGTTCACGATGGTACGTGTCCTTTGATTCAAACATGGGAATACTCCTTTCTGATCGTTGACTTTATTCTAGAAATCCCTTTGTCCATTGGTACCAGGTGCAGTTGCTCTATCTATATCTCTGGGATCCAGTCTACCACATTGAGACCCAACAACAACGATCATGTCAAGCTAACCTCCTAACTAGAATAATCCTGGTGGCAGAACTGTTCCAGTTGTCGATGATCTGACTATAAAGGAGATAGTACTGGCTTGAATTCTTTCAGTAGAACTGGATAGATGAAAACTGTTATGGCTTACACGGAAATATAGAGAAATGTGTTCCCCTTGCCTTCTTCACGATTTAGAATTCAGCACTTTCCTCCTCTTACGGGTCATTACATTCAGTTGGGCGCAAACAGCGATTAGAAAACCAATGCGCTCATTTCCTTAAATAGCAAGGCCTGTATCCCTTTTATTCTAAAACTATTGCCATCCAATATACGTTATGGCTTTAATTAACCTATAAAGGGCTGATAAGATGTAAAAGCCAGAAAACAAACAAAATATCGCTTTATCTTAGTCTGTTTTACACACAAGAAGCTAAGAAGAGAAAAGGGATTATTAGCATGAGTGAGAAAGTGAATGCAATAGTCTAGGTCTGGATTTGAACCCTGCCCTTACCATTCCAATTCTTGAGGACAGTAACTATTAAGGTAACCCTTCCATGATTAACATAGCATTTAAATTAAAACCTTATAATCATAATGTTGAGACGATATTCTAAGCGTTCAACTAAATCCTTAAGTAAAACGCTTTTGAAGTCACGTATATATATATATATATATATATATATATATATATATATATATTTTCTGTTCTTCTAACGTGTTTTCTTTTTCTTTTCCTAAGTGTTCCTGGCTAAATCACCCGCTTGTGAAAATTCCGCGCCATTGTGGTAGGCTACTGAAGGTATAAACTGCTAACAAGCGAAGACCTTTTCTAGTCGGCCATGTTTGAGAAACTTTTGAACAATATAAAATGTCCGCCTTAATGAAGGCAATCATATGACTAAACAGCCTGCAACGCTAACAAAAAATACCCGTGAGTTGGACAGCAAATGTAGACATTTTTTTTTTCTTTTTTAAACATAATATCTTCATTTTTCTTTTTTTTTTTTTTTTTTTTTTACTGAAAGGAAAGAATCAAGACGACTTGCGTAGCGTTTTCGCATCAATGGCTGTTAAAAAGGTCAAAGGGGACAAACAATGTCCAACAAGTCTCGTGAGTTCGAGATTCTCGTGCGTTCGAGATTGATGTAGGGCTGAATGGGCCGAGGTTGACTAGAAGAATGAAAAACGTAATTTCTTCTTAAATTCGCAGACACAGACGTAAACACACATAAATACGCAAATACAACTAGTAACAGTACCTCTACCAGCATACATATACAATAAAAACATATGCACACACATGCAACAACTAAATACACTGCCCTAAAAAAAAAAAAAACACATGCGAAACGAATATGTCAGTATAACTATTTACCTCAAGGCGAGTCAACATGTCAGCATTTCGTTCCTTTCTGTCAATATTTGTCTTGGTGATTTCATATCTTTTAAAACTGTAATCACCATTATCTATCTATCTATCTATCTATCTATCTATCTATCTATCTATCTATCTTCATTTTCTGTCTTCATTTTCTATCTATTTGCCTATCTATCTATCTATCTATCTATCTTCATTTTCTGTCTTCATTTTCTATCTATTAGCCTATCTATCTATCTATCTATCTATTTTACTTTGTTGCATATCTTTATATATGGATATGTTCATTATCTATCTATCTATCTATCTATCTATCTATCTATCTATCTATCTATCTATCTATTTATGTTGCTTTATTGCATATCTTTATATATGGCTATGTCCATTATCTATCTCTCTATATATCTATCTATTTTACTTTGTTGCATATCTTTATATCTGGTTATGTTCACTATCTATCTATCTATCTATCTATCTATCTATCTATCTATTTTGCTTTGTTGTTTTTCTTGATCCCATTAAAGACCAGTGCCAGCAAAGGGACAAACACTTGCGACTACCTCAAGTACACCTCATAGAGGAGATCATCGATACTCTTATGTGACGGACCCTCGTACCCATACCTTCAGTCGCCTCGAGGCGAGAAAAATCAGTTAGATAGGTATCGAACTGAGCCAGGCTCAGACCATGCTCCCTGATAAAATGATCCTGAAAATAAGATCGAGGAACGATATATGCCGTCGCTTACGGTCACGGTACGCCCATCCGGCAATGCGACGCTAGTGTTGGATCGGTTTGCGATATTCCGAACTTCTTCAGCTCGCAATTCAGTTGCCATAATTGTTGCTTCGGTATGCATCCTTTTAAATCTAGCCGTAACTACAAGAGCGTGATCCTTCTTGATAAGAAATGGGGTCAACTCAGTCCTAATCGCAGCTATTTCTCGAACATCTCCCGATTGTATAGCCCTTACCATTCTATATTTTTTCTGATTTCTCTGCTAATCTAGCTTGGTTGAACCACTTAAATTAATCAGCAAACCATCTAATGACAGCCTTAACGTGAGCCCACCACAGACACCGTAATTTTCCCAACCACGTCCTCCCCCGTGATTTTCACACGATAAAACTAATTTCTTGTCCAATATCTATCTATCTATCTATCTATCTATCTATCTCTATCTATCTATCTATCTATCTATCTATTTTGCTTTGTTGCATATTTTTATATCCGGCTATCTATCTACCTTGCTTTGTTGCATATTTTTTATATCTATCTATCTATCTATCTATCTATCTATCTATCTATCTATCTATCTATCTATCTATCTATCTATCTATCTATTTTGCTTTGTTGCATATTCTTATATCCGGCTATCTATCTATCTTGCTTTGTTGCATATTTATATTATATCTATCTATCTATCTATCTATCTATCTAGCTAGCTAGCTAGCTAGCTAGCTAGCTTGCTTTGCTGCATAGCTTTATATCTTGCTATGTCAATTATCTATCTATCTATCTATCTATCTATCTATCTATCTATCTATCTATCTATCTATCTATCAGTCTTGTTCTTTTCATATCTATCCCCTGATTACTCATATCTGTCTTCGGCTATTCATAACTCAATTTATTTCTATCTACATGTCTTGACCGGATTTTATTATGTATATCAATCAACCTGTCTTTGTAAAATTTCCACATGAATTGCAGTTCATCATAGATTATTTCTTTTAGAAATATTTAAAATAATTTATTTGTCGTTGTGAGATTCCGTGATTGATTAGTTGTTAGAAATGAGAAATTAAGTTCACGACAGTACCATAATGTCTGCCATGAAGAGATCAATCTTGAAAGCTTTTCAAAAAGAAACCAGTTGCAAATGAATGCGAACTTTACTAGACAATCAAAAAGACGAGACACAGAATTAAACTTATACAGATTCTAATGGATACTGATCGTAAAAGAATTATTATTGATTATGATGATGATGATGGTGGCGATAGTGGTGTTGATAATGATGATAATGGTAGTAATGGTGCTGATGATAATCGTACTGTGATCATGATGGTTGTGGTGGTGGTGGTGGTGGTGGTTTGTGACGAGGTGGTGGTGGTGGTGGTGATTGTAATAAAACACAAAACAACACGTGTACCAGACTAGAAGAATGTGAGGTTTGGGCTGAGATTTTTTTCCCAGCCAAACTGACCCCCTTCAAAACTGAAATGACCACCAGGATGGTCAGATTCTGGTCTTTGTTGAAGGTCAGTTGCTGTCCACCCTTACACTTGACTAATAACTATTAAAGGTTAGTTGGTGATCTTGTTTAGCAGCATAGCAACATCACTATGGGTCATTTAATGCCGAAATTCAAATATTTTGAACAGTTTTGTGGCTCCATCTAAATATATTTGAACGCAGTTGTATGCCTTCAACTACAGATAAATGCATTGTTGGCCATTTTGCTTTTAAAATTGTACTGTTGACATTTTTATTATAACTAGGTATTGTTGGTAATGTTTTATGTAAAAATATATTACTGTTTATTTTATACTTTCACAGGGTTTTGTTTGGGGTGGGTCACTATTTGCCTATAGTTGGAACCTTAGCAGGTGTTCCTCTCTGACCGATCGCAGAGAGACGGACAAGCCTGTCGCAAGACTGGCAGCGAACTGCCTGACTCCAAACGGCTTCTTCTGGTATTTACCAAACCTCCCCAAAAGGCACGATGTGGCACAAAGCCAGTTTATATGTGGGGCGATCCAAATCCAGTAGGCTAGGGAAAAAATTCCCCGTAGACCTCGCATACACGGGGTCGGGTTTGTCTACCTCCCCAGACAAGACTGTGCCCATAGGCATAGCTTCGTCTGGGTTCCTCTCTGCCCGAAGGCAGGGAGTTCATCGTCAGCCGCAAAAACGGCGGTGGAGGTTTCTTCTTCTTCTTCTTCGTCGTCGTCGTCGTCTTCTTCTTCTTCGTCGTCGTCTTCTTCTTCTTCTTCTTCCCCGTCGTCGTCTTCGTCTTCTTCTTCTTCTTCTTCCTACTCCTCCTCCTCCACTTCCTCTGACCTGGAGCACTTTATTTATAGTTATGGGCTAATTCATATAGTCAGCGGGGGTGTACTATTTACCCCACAACAAATACGTTGTGATGTAATGAATATCGGCTGTGAATAACAGTTTTAATTCCAGTCGGGCTCCTTCCACTCACTCAAGCGCAAATATCCTTCTTCTCCCAGCTATGGGTTAAATAGCAGAAACAGATTGAGTCCTACAGCGGTAAAAACTTTTGCATCGTCAGTCATGTATCGAAAGAGACAAGTTCGTGTAAGCATTTGTCTCGTATATCAAATCATGAACTGAATATATTTTAGAAATGCACCTCTCCAATTAATTCTTTTTCTCTATGTCGTGTCTTTTCAGGGCGTAGGCGACTACACTATTTTCAACATCTTTATGTAGAACCAAATTTCATTTTTTTCAAGTGTCTTCTTCATGTGTGCACAGATTATCCAACATTAAGTCATATACGAGAACCGATATATATATATATATATATATATATATATATATATGTGTGTGTGTGTGTGTGTGTGTGTGTGTGTGTGTGTCAGTATTCATTTCTCCGTTTTTAAGTAATTTATTCGGTTTATTAATACTTTGCTTAGCTTCTGGAAGCCCGAGCGCCGGTCTTCGCCTTCGTTCACCGTCTCTGGATGTGTGTCGTGCGCCCCGGCCGGGCCGCCGAAACCTGTCAGTGACTGTCTGCCGATCGTGCAATAAATGTCTTTTTGTTATTTCTCCTAAGACTTACTCTGCTAAACATTTAATCAAAGCCGCTAGGTCGGTTAAGTGTAGTTTTCCTATCTCCCTCTTGATTTCAATCTGCCCTATGAGCATCAAATTTTCCAAGCCATCTTTTCTCATTATGTACCATAGAAGTGTCATATGTCTCTTCCTGGTGTTAAGTATAAGTGTCCTTGTGTTTCTATTTTCTCTAAAAATTTGTCAATACTATTTCCAACATCTTTCTGTAGAATCAAATTTCGGTTGTTTCAAGTGTCTTCTTCAACTGTGCACAGATTTTCCAACATTAAAAGTCGTATACGAGGACCGATATAACATAACAGGTCATTATTTATTTCTCCGTTTCTAAGTAATTTGTTCTGTTTATGATTACTTTGCTTAGCTTCTGGAAGGCATCTTTCATTATCCCAAATGCGCCTTCGGATTTCAGTGTAGCATTTTTTGCCTCCTGTCAAAACACTTCCCAGATATTTAAATTGTTGGACATGTTAGATTTTGGCATCCCCAATCTGTAATTTGCATATTGGGCTATCCATTTTGCTAACAAACATACATTCCATCTTCTTGCAATTGATGCTTAGTCCTTTCTTCTCGCTTTCCTTTACTACCTACATTAGAATAGTTGTAGTTTCCTTTTCGTGTCTCCTATCAATAGTTTCACTTGCATATCATAAGTTGTTTAGATCGTGGCCGTCAATAATGAATTATAATTCTCTCGGTATTATCACACTGTATAGGTTGAATAAGTCCGGTGAGAAGACACAACTTTGCCTTACTCCACCTTTCTATTTTTTTTATATCTGCTGAACTCATTTTCTGTCCGTAGGCAGGTGGTTTGCTGCCCCAGTATAGGTTCTGGATTAATTTGATACTTTCCCAAATATGTCAAGGTGAACGAGCAGTTCCAATATTTCTTTGTGACGTGCTTTATTTGCATAATCTATAAAATACAGGTACACATCTTTCTGTATTCGAATTTCTGATATCATTCTGAGTATAAATATTGCATTCCTTGTTCCAGTGTTTTTAGCGAACCCGCACTGTTCGCGTCCTATTCCCAGCCCTATTATGTGGCACGATCTATTCATTAGAATTCGGATATTATGTTTTGTTATATGATTTGATATGTTAATTGTTCGATAGAGTTTGCCTTCAGTTTCAGTCACTTTCCCACCACCTAACGTATCTTCCTTGAGCATTTTCTATAAATATTTTCTGGAGGATTTGAATAATCATAATTAAGTAATTCTTCGAGTCTTGAAGAATCCTCGACAGAATACAGAAAGCCGTTTCGTTTTACTTTGGGCCTCATCAGCAGAGAGCATCCACTACCGAGAATCGGACTCGAACCGTGACGATATGACGCAAATGTCATATCCGCTGGAACAACAAGTCTTGTGAACGAAGAGTAACAAACTCGACTCGATATAGCGCCACTCTTCACAACTTCCGCCGTGTAACACATCCATGTTTACTTACTCCAACGTACTGTGCCCCCACGAGCCACGTATTCTATCCCTAAGCCGCCCCATCCAGAACATTAGAAGCAGTTTCCTGCAAGGATATACAAGTGATAGAAATTATTAGGAGGATTTGAGATAATTATAATTAAGTAATTCATCAAGTCTAAAAGAAACCTCAACAGAATGCAAAAAGCCCTGGACGGCCCCACGAGCCACGACTACTATCCCCAATCCGCTCCATCCAGAGCATTAGAAGCCGGATATACAAGCAAGGATATACAAGTGATAGAAATTATTAGGAGGATTTGAGATAATTATAATTAATCCATCGAGTGTAGAAGAATCATCAGCAGAATGCAGAAAGCCGTTTCGTCCTATTTCGGGACTCATCAGCGCTATCTTTTCATCAGAATTCGGATAATATGTTTTGTTATATGATTTGATATGTTGATTGTTCGATGGAATTCGCCTTCAGTTTCAGTCACTTTCCCATCGCCCTAACGTAGCTTTCTTTTGCTTATAAATATTTTCAGGGTAATTATTCAGATGAACTTTTCTTTTTGGAGATTTGACGTGTTTTTTTAATCATTTCACCCCAAGCTAGGCAAGAAAGACACAAAGTCGATAAGAGTTAATGAGTAATAGAGAGTATGAAAAAAAAAAAAAAAAAACTATTACGGGGAGAGAAAAATCAAAGCATAAGAATTCAGAAGATACCGATTGGCATTGCATTCAAAATTTGAAAGATCAAAGTTAACTGGAAAGCAAGAAGTTGACAGAGAGTTGCATAAGCGTGAAGTGCCAGAGAAGAAGCTGTTAGCATAAAACTAGCGGTTCTGCTATTTCAATTATAAAATAATGAGACCTTTCCGCCAATCTAGTACTGCGCTTAAATTAATGAACACTAGGTAATATAGTGGAAAGTTAATCAGAACAGTTACCATAAAAATATTTATAGAAAAGGCACAGGGAAGCCACATTACGGCAGTAGGAAAGGTACTGAAGCCGAGATGCAAGGTCAGAGCCAATAACATCGAAGGTTCTTCTTTGAATTTTATTAATAGCAAAATTAATAATTCACTGGTATCTTTAATAGATAATTTTTTGAAAGCGTCAGGATGGGGTTAGCATATGTGGAAGATCTACTATGCAATAGCTAGTTACTTTGCTGGTAACTGGTTACTGGTTCAAACCGCTTTGTCTACTTATCTATTGGGCACGGTTATTAATTCCAAGCAAGCCTATCCGGCGTTAAATACATAACAGAAACACCAGATGTCTTCACAAATTTAAGCGCAGCAGTAGATTGTCAGTTAGGTCTCATCATATCACAGTTTAAATTGCTAGATATTACCATAAGTTCTATACTAACAGTTTTTTCTCGCATTTCTTGTCTGTGAAACTCTTGCTTTCCAGTGAAATTTGGAAAAAATTAAATGGAATGTCAATAGTTGTCTTCTATTTCCTTGGAACCCATTCTTTTATTGTCCTCTCACTTTAATAATGTTTCTCTAGGATTATTCCACTTTCATCAATTCATTGTGTCTTAGCGGCTTTATCACCTTGCTTGGGGAGAAATAATAAAAAAAATTGGCGAGAAAATAGTTTCATGTTATCTGCTAACGTCATTAATGCAAAAGTTAATGAAAACCAGTACAGAATTTGAACTCGCGTCGCTGGTTTCATTTTCAGTAGCCATTATGATAGTTGGACAGATCTGTAAAGAAATTTAATTATTGAAATTAATAAAATTTCTCTTCATGCATCAATGAATAAATTTATATATCGAACATTTTCTATTTACCAATGACTTACTAAAATATGTTTTCTTAATCTAAATACCTTCTGGCCCCAAAGAAACCTGCGTAATACGGCATATTTTTGAATAAGTTTTTGTTTTAAAAAATATCCTACTTAATACTGAGAATCATGTTAATTATTGCGGAAAAAGCCCCTAGGAAAGAATTATTCCTGAACCAGGAAAATCTTAGACTGAATTGCTGAAATAAAACAAAATATATCTTCGATAAAAATTTTGAATTATTTTTTATATTTATCGTAAATATACAAAACATCCTCCGAGAATTTCTTCGTCAAGATGAACAAAAAGGAAAAAAAAAAAAAAAATATATCGAACTTTTAAAAAATAAATAAAAGTTCTTGCTTTCTGCTACTGAATGCGCTTGATTTGTTTTGAAATAATAAATGTATTTTAATAATGGCAAAATAAAGAATTCGCCGGTATCTTTAACAGATTATTTTTTGAAAGCGTCAAGCCGGGGTTAACATATGTACAAGATCTACTACGCAATAGCCAGTTACTTTGCCTCTGGATATCCACGCATGTAACTGGTTCAAGCCGCTTTGAATACTTATCTATTGGACGCGGTTATTAATTACAAACAAAGATATCCGGCGTTACTGGGGAAAAATGTAGAATAACATGAACACAAGTTTTATTTGGTTTGTTTTACAGTATATCAACCTGAATATGTTATTTAATGCGGACAAGATTTTTATTGCAGGTAATATTTTTTATCTATCTATCTATCTATCTATCTATCTATCTATCTATCTATCTATCTATTAGGTTGGTGCAAAAATAATGACGTAATAAAGTAGTTTTTTCACGTTAAACAATACGTCAAAAACGACATTAATACGTCATTATTTTTGCACCAACCTAATATCTATCTATCTATCTTGTTTTTTTATTTTTATTTATTTATTTTTTTATATTAAATATTATTATTATTATTGTTGCTACTATTACTAGGACCAGTAAATTTTGATTTAAGTTAGACATTAGTCAAAATTAAATCAATTTATCTATTGCCTACATATATTGAATGTGACTATCAGAGCATCTCCTCGTTGATATTTTGGTTTGTTTTACGGCATATCAACCTTAATGGGTTATTTAATGCTGACAAGATTTTTATTGCTGGTAATATTTTTATCTATCTATCTATCTATCTATCTATCTATCTATCTATCTATCTATCTAAAGATACAAATATTTAAATAAATGCTGTGTTTATAATTAACAGTATTAACGACATTTACCGGCCTGAATGCCCGAGAAAGTTTCACAGAAAATATGCATCCTCCGACATCAGGCCGGTAAATGTTGTTAATACTGTTTATTATAAACAGAGCATTTACTTAAATATCTGTATCTATAAAAAGAACGTATAAACATAAAAACATGTCTTAAAGTAATTGCCCATTTCATAAAGTGTAACTATCTATCTATCTATCTATCTTGTTTTTTATTTATTTATTTTTTTTTATATTAAAAATTATTATTATTATTGTTAGTATTATTACTACCATCAGTAAATTTTGGTTTAATTTAGACATTAGTCAAAACTAAATTTATTTGTCTATTGTATACATATGTTGAATGTGTCTATTAGAGCTTCTCCAAGTTGATATTTTGGTTTGTTCTATGGCATATCAACCAGAATGCCGACAAGATTTTTACCGTTGGTAATATTTTTACCGTTGGTAATATTTTTACCGTTGGTAATATTTTTACCGTTGGTAATATTTTTATCAAAAATGTATTGCTGTTAATATTTATTTTCTTCAAGAACGTATTGCTAGTAATAATGTAATGCTGGTAATAAATTTTCCTTCAAAGAATTTATTGCTGGTATTAAAACTTATTTTTACACTTTCATAGTGTTTTAACCACATTTTAGGGGCTAACTATTTGTCCATAGGTGCTACCACCCCGGGTCAGGGTTGACCTGGGAACATCAGCAATTAAGAGGTTATTCCTCGCTCCTCAAAACCTTCTGATCAGAAGCCTTGCTGTTGGACGTAGTTTATCATCATACCCAGGACGCGGTTATAGTTTATCGTTTTTCCCAGGACGCGGATGTAGTTTATCGTCTTACCCAGTACCCGGATGTAGTTTATCGTCATACCCAGGATGCGGATGTAGTTTATCGTCTTACCCAGGACGCGGATGTAGTTTATCGTCTTACTCAGGACACGGTTATAGTTTATCGTCTTACCCAGGACGCGGTTATAGTTTATAGTCTTACCCAGGATGCGGACGTAGTTTATCGTCTTACCCAGGACGCGGATGTAGTTTATCATCTTACTCAGGACACGGTTATAGTTTATCGTCTTACCCAGGACGCGGTTATAGTTTATAGTCTTACCCAGGACGCGGACGTAGTTTATCGTCTTACCCCAAACGCGGATGTAGTTTATCGTCTTACCCAGGACGCAGATGTAGTTTATCGTCATACCCAGGACGTGGATGTAGTTTATCGTCTTACCCAGGACACCAGTAACACAGGAAAAATGTTTTGTAATATATTTTGTTTTATAATACTTTTTTTTAAAACAAAAAACAAAACATAAAGAGGATTTATCGTATTATAGTCGTAAACTATAACAGTATAAATAATAAAATGTTGTATGCGGATTTGAATAATCATAATTAACTAATTCTTCGAGTCTAGAAGAATCCTCGACAGAATGCAGAAAGCCGTTTCGTCCTATTTTGGGACGCATCAGCAGTGCGTGTCCAGTACCGAGAATCGGACTCGGACCGTGACGTTATGACGCAAATGTCATACCCACTGAACCAACGAGTCTCGTGGACGAAGAGTAACGGACTCGACTCGATATAGCGCTACTCTTTACAACTTCCGCCGAGTAACACATCCAAGTTTATTACTCCAACGTACTGTTCCCCCATGAGTCACGTATTCTATCTCCAAGCTGCTCCATCCAGAGCATTAGAAGCAGTTTCCTGCAAGGATATACAAGTGATAGAAATTATTAGGAGGATTTGAATAATCATAATTAAGTAATTTATCGAGTCTAGAATAATCCTCAACAGAATGCAGAAATGACAGGACGGCCGTTTCGTCCTATTTGGGACTCATCACCAGTGCACCTCCACTACCGAGAATCGAAACTGGACCGTTGGTATGACGCAAACGTTGTACCCACTAGACCAAATAATATCAAATAATAGCAATTAGATCTTAAACACAATTTTATATATTTGTCAAACAGAATATCAAATTATTTTTGCTTATTAAATGTATTCGTTTGGCGGGGAAAATAATTTAGTTTAAATCTCCAGGGACAAAAGTTAGCACCAAATTTAGGATTTTTTTTTTTTTAACCTAAATTAAGCTAAGATTATCGCCAAAAATTACAATTTCTATCTGGAAAAGGTATCATAAATACCACAAAATAATTCTACCTACATTGTCCACTGAGCTCACAGATGAGCTATAAGTTGTAGTCAAAAACCGTGGCCGGACATTTGGCCGACGGACATTTGGCGGAACGATCATTTGGCCGAACGATCATTTGGCTGACGGATATTTCACTGAAAAAGTATAATTAAAAATAGTAGCAAGCAATACTTTAAGTATTTTAATTAGCAGTATTATAAAGTAGAATAGGACTAATACTTATACTTACAACTAAGTTACAAGTGATTATATTAATAAATCTAAATATAAAGTTGAAAAATTTTCTTATTTTAATATTTGTTTATTGAAATTATTTTTTTTTTTTAAATATTATTGAGTGTATTACGTTGGTGCAAAAATAATGTCGTTTTCACACATATGTTACTATGTGAGAAAACGACATTAATTTGCACCAACCTAATATTTAGGTCAGAAAAAAAGTAGCACCTAATTATTTAAATTCGTATTTAACAGTAAGGTAAAATATTCTACATACCTTTAAGATAATGATAATTAAAAGCGAAATTAAAAGATCGTTCATATCGTAAAAGCTTAAGATTTTTCTGTAATAAAATGTGACTTTTCTCAAAATATTGTAATATATAAATGTGTTTTTCTCAAAATACTAGAATAATTAAATGTGCTTTTTCTCAAAATACTATAATATGTAAATGTGCTTTTCGCAAAATACTGTAATAATTAAATGTGGTTTTGCTTAAAATACAGTAATATGTAAATGTGCCTTTTCTCAAAATACTGTAATAAATAAATGTACTTCTTCTTAAAATAGTGTAATATGTAAATGTGCTTTTTCTCAAAATATTGTAATAATTAAATGTGCTTTTTCTTAAAATATTGTAATATGTAAATGTGCTTTTTCTCAAATTACTGTATTAATTAAATGTGCTTTCCCATAAAATAATGTAATATGTAAATGTGCTTTTAATCAAAATACTGTAATAATTAAATGTGCTTTTTCTTAAAATACTGTAATAATTAAATGTACTTTTTCTTAAAATAATGTAACATGTAAATTTGCTTTTTCTCAAAACACTGTAATAATCAAATGTGTTTTTCTTAAAATATTTTAATATGTAAATAGGATTTTTCTCAAAATATTGTAATAATTAAATGTGATTTTTCTTAAAATAGTGTAAAATGTAAATGTGCTTTTCTCAAAATACTGTAATAATTAAATGTGATTTTTTTTAAATATTGTAATATGTGAATATGCTTTTTCTCAAAATACGGAAAAAATTAAATGTGCATTATCTTAAAATAATGTAATATGTGAATGTGCTTTTTCTCAAAATACTGCAATAATTAAATGTGCGTTTTCTTAAAATACAGTAATATGTAAAGGTGCTTTTCCTCAAAATACTGTAATAAATAAATGTGCTTTTCCATAAATATTGTAATATGTAAATGTGCTTTTTCGCAAAATACACTAATAATTAAATGCGCTTTTTCTTAAAATATTGTAATATGTAAATATGCTTTTTCGGAAAATACTGTAATAATTAAATGTGCTTTTTCTTGAAATGACTTAATATGTAAATGTGCTTTTTCTCAATATAATATAATAATTAAATGTGCTTTTTCTTAAAATATTGTAATATGTAAATGTGCTTTTTCTCAAAATACTGTAAAAATGAAATGTGCTTTTTCTAAAAACATTGTAATATATAAATGTGCTTTTTCTAAAAATACTGTAATAATTAAAAGGTTTTTTCTTAAAATATTGTAATATGTAAAAGTGCTTTTACTAAAAAAACTGTAATAAATAAAAGTGCTTTTTTTAAAAATATAGTAATATGTCAACGTGTTTTTTCGCTAAATACTGTAATTTATTAAAGGTGCTTTTTCTTAAAATATTGTAATATGTAAAAAGGCTTTTTCTCAAAATACTGTAATAAATAAATATGCTTTATCTTAAAATACTGTAATATGTCAATCTGCTTTTTTCAAATACTGTAATAATTAATGTGCTTCTTCTTAAAATACTCTAATATGCAAATGTGCTTTTTCTCAAAATACTGTAATGATTAAATGTGCTTTTTCTCAAAATACTGTAATAATTAAATGTGCTTATTCCTCAAATACTGTAATATGTATATGTGCTTTTTCTCAAAATACTGTAAGAATGAATTGTGCATTTTTTATATTCGGCAATATGTCATTTTATACAAAATTGTGTAATTATTTAATGTACTTTTTCTTAAAATATGGTAATATGAAATGTGCCTTTTACCACAATACTATAATAATTAAATGTGCTTTTTCTTAAAATACCGTAATAAGTAAATGTGCTTTTCCTCAAAATACTGTAATAATTAAACGTGCTTTTTCTTAAAATACTGTAATATGCAAATGTGCTTTTTCTCAAAATACTATAATAATTAAATGTGTTTTTCATAAGATATTGCAAGATATACATGTGTTTTTTCTCAAAATACTGTAATACTTAAATGTGTTTTTCAAAAGTTATGTAATATGTAAATGTGCTTTTATTCAAAATAATGTAATAATTAAATGTGGTTTTTCTTAATTTATGTAATATGTAAATATGATTTTTCTCAAAATACTGCAATAATTAAAAGTGCTTTTTCTTAAAATACTGTAATATGTAAATGTGCATTTTCTCAAAATACTGTAATAACTAAATGTGCTATTTCCTCAAATACTGTAATAAGTATATGTGCTTTTTCTCAAAATACTGCAATATTTAAATGTGTTTTTTAAATTCTTTAATATGTAAATATGCTTTTTTCTCAAAATAATGTAATAATTAAATATGCTTTTTCTTAAAATACTGTAATATGTAAATGTGATTATTCTCAAAATACTGTAATTAAATGTGCTTTTTCGTAAAATATTGTAAAATCTAAATGTGCTTTTTCGGAAAATACTAAGATATTTCAATGTGCTTTTTATTAAAATACTGTAATATGTAAATGTGCTTTTTCTCAAAATAATGTAATAATTAAATTTGCTTTTTCTTAAAATAATATAATATGTAACTGTGCTTTTTCTAAAAATACTGTAATAATTAAAGGTGCTTTTCTGAAAATATTGTAATATATAAATGAACTTTTTCTCAAAATACTCTAATAATTAAATATGCTTTTTCTTAAAATATTGTAATATGTAAATGTGCTTTTTCTCAAAATATTGTAATAATTAAATGTGATTTTTCTTAAAATAATGTAATATCTAAATGTGCTTTTTCTCAAAATACTGTAATAATTAAATGTGCTTTTTCCTCAAATACTGTAATATGTAAATGTGCTTTTTCTGAAAATACTATAATAATTAAATGTGCTTCTTCTTGAGATATTGTAATATGTTTATGTGTTTTTTCTCAAAACACTTTAATAATTAAATGTGCTTTTTCTTAAAATACTGTAATATGTAAATATGTTTTTCTCAAAATAATTTAGTAATTAAAATTGCTTTTTCTTAACATACTGTAATATGTAACTGTGGTTTCTTTTAAAATACTGTAATAATTAAATGTGCTTTTTCTTAAAATACTGTAACATGTAAAGTTGCCTTTTCTCAAAATACTATAATAATTAATGTTCTTTTTCTGAAAATACTGTAATATATAAACCTGCTTTTTCTCAAAATACTTTATTAATTAAATGTGCTTTTTCTTAAAATAATGTTATATGTAAATGTGCTTTTTCTCAAAATACTGTAATAATTAAATGTGCTTCTTCTTAAAATACTGTAATATATATACCTGCTTTTTCTCAAAATACTCTAATAATTAAATCTGCTTTTTCTCAAAATACTGTAATAATTAAATGTGCTTTTTCTTAAAATACTGTAATATGTAAATGTGCTTTTTCTTAAAATACTATAATTATTAAATGTGATTTTTCTTAAAATATTGTAACATGCAAATGTGCTTTTTCTTAAAATACTCTAAGAATTAAATGTGCTTTTTCTCAAAATACTGTAATGTGTAAATGTGCCTTTTCTCAAAATACTGTAATATGTAAATGTGCCTTTTCTCAAAATACTGTAATCTGTGAAGTAAAATATAATACATGCAGAATATGCAGAAAGATTTTAAGTTAATACAGTAAATACAGAAATATATATATATATATATATATATATATATATATATATATATATATATATATATATATATATATATATATATATATATATATACGTAGCACATAAAGAGCGTGACATAAATATAATACGCCACCTCATTTTAGTCTAACTGGCTATTCTGCTAAATGACCGTCTGCAAAATACCCATCGTCCATATATCAAAGTACTGTCAAAAACATTCGTATATTTTAGTCATATTATTGAATTTTTCTAGAAATAGCGTGCGATTCGATTTGTTGACATCTTGCTACTTTGAACGTCTTCCGGTTTTAAAACCTCATAAACTTTGCCATCAATGTAGATATTTTGAATTTTCACAGATAGGTGTTTTGTCATTTGGTCGCAATACGGAAATGAATGCCTCTAGAAATAGTATAAATATTAAGAAGGTTTGTATAGCAAAATTATTAAACAGAAAATGTTATCATTAGCAATAGTCACGTACCGTTTTTACGTATTGTGTTATTATACCGTGTGTAACAACAAAATTGTCTAGTTGTTAGAATAACCGTCGTATCTTAGAAATGATTAAAGATAAATTACTGTTATTCTCGGAGGTTTTTATAACACTACTGGTATCTACATTGGACAATAAGTATGTGTACTTACTCACCAAGCTTAACAGAAAAAAAAAACCATGATGAAATCGATGATAAAGCAAAATGGCATGTTATCTTTAATTAAACATATCCCAAGGATCGGAAGCAGATGAAGTATTGAAAAACAAATTAAAATATATATAATTTCAGGATCATTTTCTAGTTTCGCCCTCATTAACCTTCTAAATTTATGTTCTAAATTATCAAGGTACCTCACTTATTGAACGTGCGATTTTATTTTCAAGTTTTTCAGTGCCCATTGAACTGCCAAAGGTGAAGATGACTGAATGTACAGTCGAACGTACTTGCGTATTTAAGAAAGAGCTTATACAGATGATAAATTAAAAAAAAAAATAAGGATCATAACATTCATCTAATGATTGGTAGGTTAATGCACCTTTAAAATTTTGTTAGCGAAGGAATTTCGTCATTTTATATCACTAACTTTACCAATTTACTTTTTCTATGAATGATTCATAGTATGAATAATTCATAAATATATACATATATATATATATATATATATATATATATATATATATATATATATATATATATATTTACCCGGAGTAACAGCATAGTTGTCGATGCAAGAAAATATTTAATATCTAAAAAAACACTAAACTGAGTTTCTTTTTTTCCAGGTTTTCAGATAAGATGTTTAGCTATCTTGACACCCTTTGAGTTATTCAGCTATAAAGATAACAGGTTAAAATTGTTTTTTGTTAGACCCACTCTCTTCTCAACAGAGCAATGTTAAGAGGAAAAAGATCACTGACACCTTCATCAATAGCACGAACAATGATACTCTAGCCTCCTTCTTCAAAGTCCATTCAAGAACCATCAAGAGAACAGGGAATAAGTTTAAAAAATAAGGAAAAGTAGAGAGGAAAACTGGATCAGGAGATCACAACAGGAAGAGGGCTCGTCATTTCAACTTTGAGCAATGAAAA
>OZ010604.1:72451668-72519168 GCA_963932145.1 Acanthosepion lycidas | reverse complement strand
ACACACACATATATATATATATATATATATGTATGTATTAGGGGAAAGATTTTTGTGCGACGAAACGTAGCACTTTTTCAATTTTTCATACTTTTTCTATGTGTTTATGCATATATGTATATATGTATGTGTGTGCCTTTGTGACAACTTTGACTGGTGCCAACTGGAACGACGTACCCCACAATGGTACCATTTTGAATATGAAGAGTTGCAACAGATGCCACGTTTGAACTAAATAAATGAATCTGAGCCTATTCAAAATCTGATGTTTGTCCTGAGTATGAGGATAAACTGCATCCGTGTCCTGGGTAAGACGATAAACTACATCCAGCATCAAAGCCTCTGATCAGGAGGTTTTGAGGAGCGTGGAACCAGCTCTTAATTGTTGGGGTTCCCAGGTCCAACCTGACCAGAGGTGGTAGCATCTGTTAGGGTACCAGCTATGGGCAAATAGTTGAACCCAGAACCTGACTCAAAATATTATAAAAGTATAAAAATA
Organism: Acanthosepion lycidas; assembly: GCA_963932145.1. Lineage (NCBI taxonomy): Eukaryota > Metazoa > Mollusca > Cephalopoda > Sepiida > Sepiidae > Acanthosepion > Acanthosepion lycidas. The sequence goes on along the minus strand of OZ010604.1, from coordinate 72,518,669 downwards.
GATTTTAATAAGAGAAATACTTTTAAAAAATTAGTATCAGCAATGAATATTTGAAAAAAGAAAATATTAGCAGAAATAAAAAAATGTCAGCATTGCATAACCCACTGAGGTTAATATGTCACAAAACAAAAAAAAAACAAACTATACATTTTTGGAAAAAATATTAGCAGCTATATATATATTTTTTTTAAAAAATAAAGAAATTTTGTCGGCATTAAATAACCCATTGTGATTGATATGCCGTTTGTTTGTTTGTTTGTTAAAAACCCACCGATCAGCAAGAGATCATTTAAGGTCAAACAGTTGTTTTTTCTTTAAATAAGGTTGAAATACTTTCAAAAAGACTTTCCCTTTCCTTTCCTTCTTTTTCGATGTTGTCTTGCTTTTTGTTTTTAAAAATTCACTGTTTTCAGAGGTGCATTGTTCTTTGAAAACTTCTCACCTGGCAAGTATCAAAGTTCTCCCTTTCATCATCAGACACCAAATTGGAATTATATTTTATCATATAGTCCAACTTTCCTAAAAAAAGTTCAAAATCAAATTTGATTTTTCAAAAAGTTCTTTTAAGTTGTTCACGTTGTAAAATAATTTTCGAATATGTGCCATGTCACCGCAATCAAGCAGGAAGAGCTTCACAGTATAAGCCTCCTGGCATGCTATGTATTCAGGAGAATCTTCGTCTTTTCGGAGGAAGGAGTGAGTTATGTGCGTGTGTCATATGCGAATACGGGATAAAACCACTTCTTTGCGTATATAGAAGGCCTGTCAATGATCACTTTTATTTGTATAGGCTTGTTTGCAGAGTGAGCCCATGCATTGCCATATGCTGGAGAATAAAGTATTTTCAGTTTACCAACGTAATGCTTTCTTTCAGCCGATCAAGATGCAGGCAATAAATGTCTGCTGCCTTGTTTCGCTTCTTTGTAAGTGACGTCTCCTTATTTCGCCAGACAGAAAACAAAGATTCTGTGGAAGGAATTCTGCTTTTGTTGTTGACAGTGGTTTCTCATTTTCTGATAAACACTGTTTTCTTTCTCTTAACGCACAAAAGCAATTCGTCATCCCCTGTAACAATGCCCTGTAAAAACGAACGACTGCCATACTTGATTAAAAGTCTGTTGCAAATTTTAGAATACTGTCGATTCTCAAGCGAAGACTCATGAGGAATCCAACTTCTAGAAATTCGCTTGTAATTTTCCTATGATGCAAGTTATAAATAACAGGAAATGTTTCTGGTCACATGTGCTATTTTATGACCCATCTTCCGGAAATGACAGAATATCTCTCTTTCACATCTTGGCTTCAAGATGTGAATCACACAGTAAAGATCAACAGCTAAGAAAGTCGGTTCACTGTGCCTGGCAAGACAATTTTTCTCTCCAGAATATGTCTAAACTATCTGTGTCTGACATTCGGCCGTGCTTTGTATATTGCTGCCATATATGGTCCGGTGCCCCTGCTATTCACTTTGAGCTCCTTGATAAAATCCAAAAAAGAATCAGCAATATTATTGTCCCTGATCTGTCGGCTCGGCTACTTGATAAAATCCAAAGAAGAAACAGCAATATTATTGTTCCTGATCTGTCTACTCGGCTCGTTGATAAAATCCAAAGAAGAATCAGCAATATTATTGGTCCTGATCTGGCTGCTCGTCTTCAGTCACTTTCCCACCACCATAAGGTTGCCTCTCTGTGTCTTTTTTTAAATAAATACTTTCATCGTAATTGTTCGGATGTGCTCTTCGCTGTTGTACCTACAATGAATGAATATAAGCGCAATACTTGACAAGGTGTGAGATCGCATCAATTTAAAGTTGAGCTACCTGGCTGTATCCGTAACTTCTATGCTAATAGTTTTTTTCTCTCGTACTTCTTATTTGCGGAACTCTCTTCTGTCTCCTTGCTTTCTGGCCAACTTTAATCTACAAAAATTTAAATGCCATTCGCTATTTCCTGTCCTCCTGTTTGCTCTTTTCTCTTTCTCCTCATTACTAAAGTATCTTTTCCTAATTCCTCCGTCCTGGGTATGACGATAAACTGCATCCGTGTCCTGGGTAAGACGATAAACTACATCCAACTTCAAGGCCTCTGATCAGGAGGTTTTGAGGAGCGTGGAACCACCCCGGGGTTTTGTAGAAACTGTTAGGCTACCAGCTATGGGCAAATAGTTGACCCCAAAACCTGACTCAAAACACTATGAAAGTATAAAAATATATTTTAATAACAGAAATACTTTTAAAAAAAATTAGTATCAGCAATGAATACTTGAAAAAAAAAATAATTAGCAGAAATAAAAATTTGTGAGCATTAAATAACCCATTGAGGTTAATATGCCACAAAACAAAACAAACCAAACTATACATTTTTGGAAAAAATATTACCAGCTATACATTTCTGAAAAAATTACCAGCTATACATTAAATAACGCATTAACATTGATAAACCGCAAAACAAAACAAACCAATATATACTGAGATAGATAGATAGATAGACAGATAGATAGATAGATAGATAGATAGATAGATATTAATAGACTTAGACAGGCAGACAGACAGACAGAGAGATAGATAGATAGATAGATAGATAGATAGATATGATTAGACTGAGAGACAGATAGAAATGAAGAGATCGCGATACATAGATATTAATTTACTGCGGCAGATAGATAGATAGATAGATAGATAGATAGGTATGAAGGGAACAAGACAGACAGATAGAAAAATTACCAGCTATACATTAAATAACGCATTAACACGATAAATGTGCCTGTGCGAGAGTCTGCAATGGGGATTGGTTAGCAACCTTAGTAGACGAGTATCCTCGAATATGAGTGACCAGCTATTATTATTATTTCAACGCGATTCTCAAATCAAGGCTAATAAATTTTTAAACTTACGTGGGAAAAATGATTTATATTATAATTATATATTTTCAACATAATATCCTTCATTGTCAGTTCAGCATCTTATCTCATAGTTTTAAAATTAAGTAGCAAACGTTTTCCTTCAAACTTTAATTAAGCATTTTGCCAGGAACAGATTAATTAAATAATTCGCGGATATTAGGCACGCCAGCATTGTCAGTGGAGAACACAGTTTTAGACAAATAAGATTTCAATGTAAATGTGCTTCACTGAGCGGAAAATAATATTCATTAAGATCAAACATTGCACAGTGAAATCTTTAGTTAATAACCAAATTGCAGGCGTGGTTGACCACGTATGGAGAGAAAAGGGAGTCAACGCCCACTGTGGGATCAGGTTGGGATCATAGACAAAGAACACCATTGAAAAATTCATAAACTTAAGGAATCAGCACATACGCTAGGCCACAAAAATCTCCTGAGCCGACCAAGCATAGAAATGAATACAATATGAGAACCAGTAATAAGGAGTGCCTGAGAAAAGCGATAACAATAACAAAAATTGCAATATGAGCTCTGGTAAAAATATGATTGATAGCCGCAAAAATTGCAATATGAGCACTGATAAAAAAAAGTTGCTGAAGACATTAGGTTCATAATACCCAGAAATTCATGCACAGATGTCTTCAAGGACACATGACACAGTGGATAAAGGCGTTGGTTAGATCCAGTAACACAAAGAGTGTGAGTTCAATTCCTCCTTAAGGCTGTGAAGAATTTGCTAGCTGATAACTGACATCCATTAAACATGGAGCTAGAACAGTCTACCCCAGTGAGCGAAATGAAGGGTTTTGTTCAACATTCCATCAACCTGAAGAAGGCTGGATTATTGAAAGGTTATAACAACGATTGATTTTAAACGGTTATAATTTGTGGAGAAAAATGATGCATTTCAATATTACTCAATGATATTGCCGATGTGATCTCCATCTTCTGGCTTTCTCCTTCTATATTTTCGATAGGAGTCATTCTCTTGTTCAAAATGAAATTTAATTTAAATCAAAGGGAAAAAAATGAATGGGTGGGTGGCTTGTACAAAAACAGCTTGATCTGACCCTTTGATATGTATTTGATGCAATGCTTCATTAAATGAATTGATTAGCAGATGTCAAAATTGATATGACAGTTGAATTGTCGCAACAAATATGTATTGTAAGGAACTACCCACTGATTGGTGATTTTTTGCTGAGGTTGATGTCCTTATTGTCTTATTTTGATCGTGCTGATATGACCTCCATCTTCTGGCTTTCTCCTTCTAAACTTTGGATAGGAATCATTCCCTATTTCAAATTTAAATCAAAGGGAAAATAATTTTCAGTGGTGGCTTTGTTGAGCTTGATCAAAATGGGCTTGCCAATGTGACCTCTATAATCTCGACTTCTCTTTCTATATTTTCGATAGGAGTCAGTCCGTTGTACAAATTTAAACTTAATTTAAATCAAGTGGAATAATTTGTCAGTGTCGGGTACACCCCGGGCACCCTTTTGATCAAAATGAATCTATCTATCTATCTATCTATCTATCTATCTATCTATCTATCTATCTATTTATCTATCTATCTATCTGTTAATATCTCAGCTTATTCTTATCTATCTATCTATCTATCTATCTATCTATCTATCCGTTAATATCTCAGCTTATTCTTATCTATCTATCTATCTATCTATCTATCTATCTATCCGTTAATATCTCAGCTTATTCTTATCTATCTATCTATCTATCTATCTATCTATCTATCTATCTATCTATCTATCTCTCTATGCATACATACATACGTACGTACATACATATCATATTAAACTGTAATAAAAAAACATTAGCAATAACCTTGATTGATTTACAAATGTTCAACAATGTCTTTGTTATTGATATTTGTCTTAGAAATACATCATTGTTTTAAACACAATTTCTGTATTTTAATTTTTTTATAATCAGTTTTTCTCCAAGACGGAAGAAAGAGTTAGAGAGATGATGTCTAAAAGGGATACACACCCACATAAATAGAGACAACCATACGAATGCACATACACACGGACACACAGGCACGCATACATACATACATATATATATATATATATATATATATATATATATATATATATATATATATACACACACACACATATATATATATATATATATATATATATATATATATATATATATATATATATATATATATATATATATATATATATCTTTGTGTGTGTATGAGTGTGGATATAAACTAAATAACGAGATATTAGCAAATGCATATGCGTGCGACAACGTGCATATACAGGTGAGCAAATAGGTATTTATTTAATTTATGGTGTAAACAAAATAGTGCCAAATATAGTTAAAATCAAGTTATAGAGTATATATATATATATATATATATATATATATATATATATATATATATATATATATATATATATATATATATATATTAGTGAATAAAACATATATGAGTTGAAGAATAAGCGTAAGTATAGGTGTATTTATTAATATATATATATATATATATATATATATATATATATAAACACAAGCATTCCCACACACATATCGATCTATATATCTATTTATCTATCTACCTATATATATATATATATATATATATATATATATATATATATATATATATATATATATATATATATTAAGGCAATTAATCCCAAGCAAGTCTGGAGTGCCACTAGCACGCAAGGGGTTACAGATGATAGAAAACAAGAGTAAAGAGGCGTGCATGAGGAAAGGATACAGAGAAACACGGGGAATAAGCTCATGTAGTCAGATGTCCTTTGACATTACATTTGAATATTTGAAGATTATAGTCATCGGGGAATCAAGTAAGGGGAAGGGAGTTCCTCAGACTGGAAGTACTGGAGAAGAAGCTGTTTGAGTTTTGACAGTGAAAGGATGGGACCGAAATAAGAGCCTCGTAGCTAGCTTAAATTCATGTAGTCCGGGAAGCAGCGATATATTTACATGACCACACTTTATGCATATATATGTATAATGTATATAATGTATATAAATGCAACAAGTCATTACAAACTTATTCTGAGGAAAATGCACACATATATATAAGCCTACACATGTATATGCATATACATTTGCATCTTTATATTCCCTTTCTAAATAAATCACTGACACACACACACATACACAAACACAACACAGACACATATATTACACACACACACACACACACACACATATATATATATATATATATATATATATATATATATATATATATATATATATAACATTATAAATTTCCTAATGTAAAAATATGGTTCCATCGCTACACAGGAATTACCAGGTTTCAAAAAAAGAAACACAACTTTAAATTTAATTATAGTATTAAATTTATAATCTTTATCTCTGATTCATTTTCAAGCGATTTCTGGAATAACTTATTTTTAAATTTACGGTGTTTATAAGAACGAACAATTTGATATTATTAGTTGTCAAAGTTACGGGAAATTTTTCTAAAATTACATCCAGTGAAGTTAGGAAACTCACTTCATCAGTCGATAAATGACTTATAGAGATTTTAAAGAATGAGGGTCGAAAAATTAAACATCAAAGTGCTCTTTGTGTTTTCATACATTGATAACTAAGCCGTATCAACTTTCACTGGTATATAATACATAATACACCTTTTCATTATTTTTTCAATTGATTTGAACAGGACCAATTTTTTGCATTGAAATTAAAGTTTGCAAAAACTTTTGAGTCGGTATTATTTCCTTAATTAATAAAAAAAATCACGAATAAAACTAATTTTCGTAATTTATTCTAAGATGTAAAGTTTGAGGATTAGGCGAGCAGTAAGGAATTAAAATATTCAACATTTTTCCATAAAAGTATATTTTGTTAGAGAAAACGCAAAATATCAGTATTTGCAAACTCTTTTAGTCGCACTGTAGGAGGATGATTTGATTTAGGGTGTATATAAAAAGCATTAGTATTGCGTTTTTATAAGGTATGTATAAATTATTCAGTAAATCTTATGTTATATCAATGTTATATCAAGGAATTTTACCTTTTTCAACTTAGTATTTAGATTAATTTTCAAATTCAGAATTGAAATTCGTTGTGTAATAATTTTCTAATTTCATCAATCTTAGAACGCTAGTTAGTAGAATTTTTTTATAAACATAAACCCATCATTTCTGTAGAATCCAATGTCAGTTATATTAATTTTGCCATATGCTGTAAGATTATATAATATAAAAACTCCTGCATAGTCCAAAAATCACATTGGGATATGGAAGTGGTCATGAGAGTTTTTAATCCAGTGGTCGCTCTTTTGTATCAGTACCAATATCTATCTATCTATCTATCTATCTATCTATCTGCATATATATATATGTGGTTGTGTATATATATATATATATATATATATATATATATATATATATATATATATATATATATATATATAATTATATATATATATGTGTGTGTGTGTGTGTGGTGTATGTATGTGTGTGCGTATACATATTCATTAAAACATAACTTGTTTTTTTCTGGAAGCCGGTTGCCAATTCAATGCCTAACCAGGAAAATGTCTTTTCCCTCCCCTAGCTTTGCTATATTTTAACACCAGTTGTTTTATTTGCTGAAGATATTATTTTTCTGAATATGTGTCGGCCAAAAGGTACCTAAAATTTTAATTATCGGGATACGTTTGTATCTTTTTTAGATATAAAATATCCCTTTTTCTAAAAATCATTATGATATATATGTCAGCAAATATAAAGACAGTAATCCGAATAAATTAACTAGTGTAGATAAAACCTCATCTCAGAAATATAGACAGATACTTTCTTTCTTTCTTTCTTTTAATAACATATCACTTCATTTTCCTCTTTTCTGTTTATTTTTTATTCTTGACTTCCCTTTTCTTTCTTTCTTTCTTTCTTTCTGTTTTAACCTAGAAAAGGTTACTGAATGAGGAATAACCAAGACGGAGATTGGAAATGAAATGGTAATCTTTATAAGATCATCAAAATACAATACTCACCAGCGGCGTGAAGTAGGTAAACCACTGCTAGTGGTGGATTACTTAGACAGTATATTACCCCAACACTTACACTAGTATCCAACGTATTTTTGAGGATTGGGATATACCCATTAGTGTTCATAGGTACGATATATAATAATAGATAATGAAGAGACTGGGATAGATAGATATATAGGTAAATAGAAAATGAAGACACGGAGATAGATAGATGGATAGTTAGATAGATAGATGTTGTAACCTAGAAAAGGTTACTGCATGAGGAAATACCAAAACGGAGGTTGGAAATGAAATGGTAATCTTTATAACATCAACAAAATACAATACTCGCCAGCGGCGTGAACTAGGTAAACCACTACTAGTGGTGGACTACTTAGACAGTATATTACCCCAACACTTACACTAGTAGCCAACGTATTTTTGAGGATTGGGACATTAGTGTTCCTAGGTATGGTATATAACAGTTTTCTATTGCATTCTCCACTGTTTGGTATTCAGAGGAGACCTCTTCCCATAATTGCGATAACCTCATAACTGAACCAAATTAATTTCTGATTCCTGTGTTCGAATTATTCGAAATCTTCTACCGACTTAAATCGCTTGGATGGATCATTAAGAAACACAAACGCATAAAAAGTTCAGGAAATGACTACCTTATTTAGCTGCTTATAAATAATTATTTTCGCATAAAATATCTAAAAAAAAAAACACCTTCCGTCCTACAAATCAAAGGTCAGTGAAGGAAGTTATTAGGTTGGTGCAAAAATAATGACGTAATAATGTCGTTTTTTGACGTATTTTTAACTAAAAAAAACGACATTATTACGTCATTATTTTTGCACCAACCTAATAATTTTCTTCTAATTATTGCATACTAAATAGTTACTACATCCAAGATTATATATCCTCCCAGTTCTATTGTATTATCCACCAGACATGGGTGGGTGGCAGACTTCCTGATGATTACCGTATTTTACTGCATATGAGAAGGTCGGTCAAAGGAGTTATCTTTTCTTCTAATCATTCCATTATAAATATACCCCTGTGCAAATTAATTGAAACATAACGAATAATTATGTTATTACTTTTTTTTCGTATTTTTCCAATGAAACATGACCCAGTGCACATATTAGCACTTCGTATATCCAATCCACGAAGTCATTTCTTGCAGATCGACCACAGATTCTCGATTGGATTTAAATCAGGAGAGTTTCCGCTCCAGTCTATATTTCTTTGATTTTCTTACTGGTAAGGGTTGCCAGTCTGTTCGTGCATCGTTATATATTTCGTACGCTTCCAACGTCTATCGCAGGCAATGGCTATAGGACAACTAATCGAGAGTCGAGACAATAGTGTCTAGGCGTGATAAAAACGTAATGCAATCACGGTTGACGTAATATTTTTCAAGGCCAAACAAATTTCATCATACACCCCGAATATAGATTCATGTTACTGCACACCACTGCAAATGAACTAATACGAAGAAAAAGTAGAAATCGACAACAACCTGTCACTCTTGTTGATCTAAGACTGAGGGTATGGTGAAAGAAGGGAAACTAAAGGGTTTGTTTCAAGTAATTTGCACAAGGGTTTAGTTATTATAAATTTGGTATTTCCTCTCGGTGTGGTATGGAGTTTTCATGATTAGTCCATTTTTTTTACCCTCAATTATACTATTCAGTGAGTAAAAGTGAAGATAGAAATACAAGGAAAACATTTTTACGATTTCTTCCTTCAAAATTTGAGGAAGGCCGTCTAATTTATCGGACCGTCTTACAAGCCTAAAAGTACAGTAATCCGGAAACGATTGAATCGAAATACTTCTCCATAGGCCAGAAATCTCTGTTGAGATACATTTTCTTTTTTATTTCTCTCTTGTTGTATATATCATATCTAGTTGACAACTGTTTCTTTGAAAGGCCATCAGACGATTGAATCACATTTGTAGAACTAAAACGATGGACATTAAAACTAATCAAGAAACGAAGCTGGAAAGTGGGACAGCTGGGGAAAATCGACCAAACAGAATCGAACCAAGTACGTAATTAGCTAATGACATTTGATCCGTTCTGAGCCCCGTCCACATTCTGTTGATCACTGCTGACTGGGAACGCAGATCACGGTACGCTTCTCGATGGTGATACGGGCGGAAGAGGCTTGCGGCGCATGCGCTGTCGACCAGAGGTTGCATTCAAAAGCGCAAAAGTCAAGTGGTTGAAAAGAGTTTGTCAGAGCGTCGCAGACCTTTAGCTGACTATTCTTGGACCATTTCGAAAGTGCAAAGCCTACGTACAGCTGGTTATCAAATACCATATCCCCCCACCAGAACCCGAAGAAATCAGTCAATAAATAAGAATAAGTGTGCGTGTGTAGATGGGCTTATTTTTTTTACACATCTATCTATCTATCTATCTATCTATCTATCTATCTATCTATCTATCTATCACGGTCTGTGCATTATCTATCTATATATATGGGAAGATAGATAGATAGATAGATAGATAATGGATTGTCAGATAGATAGAAAGTAGAAGTCAGTAGTATTATAAAAACCTCGGAGAATTCCACTAAGTTATCATTTCTAAGATTCAACAGTTCAGATCTTAATGTCAGAATTTTGACAATTTTGCTGTTACACGATTTGGACAATTTTGCTGTTACATCCGGTATATATATATATATATACACACACACACACACACACACACATATGAATATATATATATATATATATATATATATATATATATATATATATATATATATATGTGTGTGTGTGTGTGTGTAAGCAAATGATTTGTATTTAATTATCGGAAAGAACACGTCAGTATGTGAATGTATGTTCCGTTTGCCGTCTCCTCGTCTCAGATCCAATTGTTTATACAAAAAAGATTCAAAGAAAAGAAAAGGAAATCCTAAAATATAAGAATTACTTAAGGAAATTCAAAGTTAAAAAAAATGAAATTGCGTAATTTACTGATTCTGTGAATAAGTTTAAAAAAGGGGGAACAGAAGAGAGGAAAACTGAATCAGCAACAGCGATCATCACTTCAACTTACATTTAATTTAAATAGAAAACAAACAACCTTAAGCGTCCTCCGAGCATTTACTTCAATATTTGTATTTATAAAAGAACGTATAAACATAAAAAAAAGTCTTAAAAAATAATTGTCGAACTTTGTCCATTTCATAATGTGTGACGTCATTTGTTTACATTTGGATACGCATTGAGCAAATATGAATGCGTGAGAGAAAATCACGGAGAATTGTGTTTAAAAATAGTAAAATTGACCTTGCTAACCGAACGTTCCCCTGGGGCCCAGTCGGTTAAGGCACGTCAGGCTAAATGACGGTTCCGTATAGGATACAGGTTTGATTCCTGTCGGAGGACGAATATTTTCTATGAAAATTTCTCTGACTTTCAGGCCGGTAAATGTCGTTAATATTGTTTATTATAATCAGAGAATTTACTTAAATATTTGTATCTATAAAAAGAATGTATAAACACAAAATATGTCTTATATATATATATATATATATATATATATATATATATATATATATATATATATATATATGGTCATCCACATCCAGGCACGTTTTGCTGTATCAGAGCTCATCAGTGTGGCTAGACATCCGGTTGTTATGTATATTTTGTAGATGTTTCTGAAAAGCGAATATATTTGAGCTGACGTCTGCAGTAGGGATTAGGGCGTCATCTTAGAGACAAGAGTACTAGAAGAGGAGTAGCTTGTCGTTATGTCGGAAGCCATCTTTATTCCTGGATAACTGCTTTCTTTTTTTTTTTACATGAAAGGTGCTAATGAATATATTAAAATCTACATTGTGCTCTGGTTAACAAGATCTGACCGGTCCATCTTTTAAGGGTTAATCGTAGAATGCCGATTAGATGTGCTAATGTTATGGAAATTTCATTTTCCTATAGATTCATGATTAATATTTATCTTTTACTTTGAACAGCTAACATAATGATAAAGTAAAAATAATTTTTGATTATGATTGCAAATTCTCCTCTAAGCGTGTAAAAGTAAAATTCAATTTTTTCCCCTCTAGACATGTCGCTGATGTTTTAATTCTCGAAAAGAAAACAGAAAATATTTTCGCATAAATATTTGTCAAATATTTGTATAAAGTTCTGAATATATCTTTTCCCTCTAAACCAGTAGTTTTCAACGTTTTGTTTTTTGTCAAGTGAACCCTTTACACTATATATCAGCCCTATTTTTCTAGATTATCTGACTGAAAAATGCATTCCTAATAATATGCTTATATTTTTGTAAATCTCATTTTTTCGCCATATTGCTGCATATATATTTACATGGATTATTTTCTCGAAGAAATTTTACAAATGTATTACCGCCCTGTGTAAGACGAGAAATTAAATCCGCGTCCTGGGTAAAATTATAGACTACATTCAACAGCAAGGCCTCTTATCAGGATGTTTTGAGGAGCGTGGAACCAGCCCTTAATTGCTGGTGATTCCAGGTGCATTCTGACCTGGAGTGGTCGCACTGAAAGTGTAAAAAATAGGTTTTAATACCAGCAATACACTTTTGGAAATTTTTATACCAGCAATAAACTTTTGAAAAAAAAATATTACCAGAAAAACATTTTTGAAAAAAAATGTTACCAACAATACATTTTTTGAAAAAAAAAAAATAAAAATAAATAGCAGCAATAAATTTTTAGAAAAAATAATAACAACAACATATATTTAAAAAAAATATTACCAGCAATAAAAATCTTGTCCAAACTAAATAAACAATTGCAGTTGATATGCCGTAAAACAAAACAAAAGAAACCAAGATAGATAGATAGATAGATAGATAGATAGATAGATAGATAGATAGATAGAAACAAATTGAAATAGATAGATAGATAGATAGATAGATAGATAGATAGATAGATAGATAGATAGATACGAAGGGACAAAAACAGACAGATATACATGAAGAGACCAACATAAATAGATAGATAGATGTGAAGAGACTGGGATAAATAGATAGATAGATAGATAGATAGATAGATAGATAGATAGATAGATAGATAGATAGATACATAGATAGATACGAAGGGAGCAAAACAGACAGATAGACATGAAGAGACCAACATAGATAGATAGAAGTGAACAGACTATGATAGATAGATAGATAGATAGATAGATAGATAAATAAGAAAATATTAGCAGCAATAAAAATCTTGTCGACATTAAATAACACCCTGGGGGTGATATGCCGTAAAACAAATCAAACCAAAAAAATGTAATAGCAAGAGAAAATGTTGACTTTTGAATATGAATACTTATATAGTAATTTCTTTTAAGAAATAATTAATTATTAATAAATTATCAAACCATATTTCAATACCCAAAATGTTCAATAGAATGTCAGGAGATTGTAATCTAATAAACGAAGAGTTCAATAAATGATCAGATTATTTATATCGATTTTATTCTGATGAAGATTACAAACAATGAGAAAATTTTGAAAAAAAAAAAAACATAACTTTTCTCTCCTCCGACCTCAAACCTTGAAATTCTGACCTGAAAGATTTGCAAAATTTCATTTTAGCAGTTGTTGTCTCATGACAAATATTGGGAGAGTTGGAGAATATTCGAAATACTTCTTTAAATACAGAATACAACGCTTGTCAACAAAGCTTACTCACTACATATACCGTGTGTAACAGCAAAATTGTCAAAATTGGCTAACAGCATGAGATAATTGTCCATTTTACAAAATGTTTAATATCTAAAAAAAAAAAAAATGTAATTGAGTTTCTCTGTCCCAGGTTATGATATAAGACTTTTGGGCATCTTGACGCCATTTGTCGTAAGAATTCCTGAAAAAACTTTTGGGTTATTCAGTTAGAAAAAGAACAAGTTAAAATCGTTTTGTGCCAGACCCACTGTCTTCACAACTGATCAATGGTGTGAGGAAAAAGATCATTTAGGCAGTAATGGTACTAACATTCATACTCTGTCTTCCATCTTCAAAGTCTATTCAAGAACCAACAAGAATGAATAAGTTTAAAACAGAGGAAGGAGTCGAAAGGAAAACTGGATCAGCAAGAGGGATCCTCATTTCAGTTTAGAGCGGACACAGTGGTTAAAGGCGTTGGTTAGATCCAGTGACAAGACCCAAAGAGTGTGAGTTCAATGCCCGGTTAAAGCAGTGGAGAACTTTTAGAGGCAAAATTAACATGAGATAATTGATAGCTGACATCCATCAAACATGGCACGTGGAACTAGAACAGTCTACCCCAGTGAGCGAAATAAAGGGTTCAGTTCGACGTTCCAACCACCTGAAAAAGGCCGGAGCGTAAAACGGCCGAAATGTTGTGATAAATATGGCGGCAAAGATGAGGACAATAGTCCGAGTAATGTAAATAATGTACATAATACCTCATCTCAGAAATACAGACAGACTTTAATCATTTCTATGATACAACAGTTCAAAGCTAATCTAACAATTGCACAATTTTGCTGTTACAGCCTGTATATATTTCTCGGTTAAGCGGTCAAAAGCAGGCCTGACTTGTAGGTTGTTTCTCTTATACAAAGAGGACGCTGGTTCGAACACAGCTGATAGTTAATCATTTCACCCGAACAAGGCAATAAAGCAACTAAGACTCAAGGGGTTGATCAGTGTAAGAGGATATTAGAAAAAGTAGGACATAATTAAAACAAGAGAAGAATGAGGCATTGGAACTAAGAAGACAGAAGATAATTATTGCATTTAAATTTTGGAAGATCAAAGTTGACTGGTAAACAAGAAGACAGCAGAAGCTAATTCCATCAGCGAGAATTGCGAGAGATAAAACAGTTACAAATAGCTATTTATCTGTAAGATGGGACAATGCCGCTAATCCAAATGTACGCTTAAATTCGTAAAGATTATGCCCCAAAGAAGAACGCTTATGAGAAAAATTGCTATTAAAATAGCTATAGAAATGGCATAGAGAAGACAAATTTAGGTAGCGGGAAAATAACTGAAGCCAAGAAGCTACGATTCTCCTTTGTATTTTTATCAATAATCTTTACTAAATAGATACCAGAAGCAGCAGACCAGATGTGACATCACGTTTCAATGTATGGACAAATGGAAAAAATTCAAATGTGTAAGACAAATTTTGACTTTTGACAAACAAAAATATTTGTCAAAAATCGGTTATATTAATGAAAAAGTGTTCAATACGATTTTTAAAAAAATAAGGAATATATAATGTAATTTTAATCATCCAATATTTAGAAATCCAACCTGCTTCCTACCGCGGTTTCTACCAAATTAGGCATCGTCAGGCAATAAAACGTGTTACTGTCTAACGATAACTAATTGTTAGAAAACGCGGTAGCTGGAAGATTTGTTTATTTTATATACACAGGGTATGATGGATAAATTGTCGTGACAATTTCGCCAGAATGAAAATAATACTGACGTCTCATTTTCACAGATATACGAACTGCGATGTGTAAATTGTCGTCTAAATCACGCAAAATTGAAAATAACACTGACATCTAATTTTAACTGATATATTTACCAAAAGTAAAACAAAAATATTTTGAAATACGAAAGAGTAAATTTATTCAATAAAATCGCCATCGGCTTCAAAGATGGCCTCCAGACGACTTCGAAATCTCCTGCAACTCTTCTTGACAATGTCGATGATGAGAATTATTACGATAATGACGTCGATGATGATTATGGTGACGACGATGACGACAATGATGAGGAGGATGGCTACGATATTCTCGATGATATTTGAAAATGATCAGGATAATTTTATAGATGATGACGATGATGACGATGATGATGGGGGCAATTACGTTAATGACAACTATTTCCAAAAAGGATTTCTTGGGAAATATTAAGCCTCTCTCAGTGCCGATGTAGCAGTCTCCATTAGAAGCTACTTATTTCATACATACATACATACATACATACATACATACATACATATATATATATATATATATATATATATATATATATATATATATATATATATATATATATACCTATATATATATATATATATATATATATATATATATGAAGAAATATAGTCTTAAGGCGTGCTATATTTATGGGATAAAGTGCTAAATATCAGAGATAGAGCGTGTGTATTTATATATATATATATATATATATATATATATATATATATATATGTGTGTGCGTGCGTGTGTGTGTATGTGTGTGTTTTGTGTGTGTACCTGTGCGTGTGTGTGTTTGTGTGCGCGTGTGTGTGTGTGTGTAAAAACTTACACTGTTGTGACACGGTGTGTGGCCGAAATGTAGTTTTAGCAAGAAAAGTGTTATGCAAGTTAGAACCATGCCGGAAAGCACATTTCCTTTAAGTTTTCCTGAGTGCGGAAGTCGTTAGCCCTAATAAACATTTTTTAAAAAAAATGAAGCGTCTATTTCAAACACACATATCCAATAAAACAAATAACTTTTGTAATCATAATATATATATATATATATATATATATATATATATATATATATAAAACCAAGTGTATGATTGGTGTACACGGAATAAATTCCAATAACCAACAATTTCTATTCTTAAAAGAGTGCTCAATACAGAGTAGAGCGAATATAATTATTTATTTAAAAATCATAACATAAATATTTTATAAAATGACTACAAAAATAGCCATTTTGTTTCAACACCTTTGGTGTCTTATCAGCTATTATAACTTGTTTTTGTTGTGATTCTATAACATATTTATGTTATGATTTTTAAATATATATAGGTTAAAAATATTGGTGTATATTGTGTATGTATGTATAATTGTAGATGTGGGTATGTGTGTGTGTATATATATGTGGGTATGTATCCGTATATGTATGTATATATGTATTTTTATATATGTATATATGTAAGTGTCTGTATGTTTATGTAGTTGTATATATATGCATGTATGTATGTGTGTATATGTATATATATATGTGTAGGTGTATGTGTATGTATGTGTATATATATGTATATATGTGTATGTGCATGTGTATGTATGTGTATGTGTGTATGTGTAGGTATATATATATATATATATATATATATATATATATATGTGAGTATATGTATGTGTATGTATATATATATGTATATATGTTTGTATGTGTATTGTTATATTGTGTACCTAAATTTATTTACGTATATTTATGTTGGTATGAATGTGTTTTTATATATGTATGTTAGGATACGTGTATTTTTGTGTTTGCATGTATATTGATGTATGTCTATGCCTATGTATGTGTATGTATGTATGTTTTTGGTTAAATGTCTTTGTATTTATGTGTATGTACGTATATATGTGTATTTCTTATTATAGATAGGTATTTTTTATGTATATATTTATGTGTATGTATATTTCTGTATGTGTGTATGCATGTATGTATATGTATGTATATATATATATATATGTGTGTGTGTGTGTGTATATATGTGTGTATATATATGTATGTATGTGTATGTATATATATTTATATGTGTGTGTGTGTGTGTTTACTTATGTAGGTTTGCAGTTGTATATATGTATGTTGACACCTACTGTATATGAAATTGTTTATGTGTACGTGTAGGTAGAGCAACTTGGGTATGGCATTACGGCCACATGGGTTAGTATATGTGTGTATATATGTTTATATTTGTGTATTGCTGTCTGCATATATGTATTTATATGTGATTATGTGTACACATATATATGTGTGTATATTTGTGGCTATATATATGTATATATGTATGTATGTGTATGTGTACTTAATATCATGGAGATATATACGCATGTATATGTTTATGTATGTATGTGTAGATATTTCGGTGTGTGTGTATGTATGTATATTTATGTATGTGTGTGTGTATATATATATATATATATATATATATTTGCGTATATGTGTGTATATGTGTGTGTGTGTGTATATATATGTATATGAGGTGGACATCGTAGTTACCGATGGGTGTTGACTTTGACGTCCGATTTTATATTTACATACACTATTTTAATAAATAATATTATTTTTAATCATGTTTATCTTTGTATATTTACTCGCTTAAGTTTTATTTCAAAAGGTTGTTAGCATTCATGTAATGGAATTTTCTGTCTTAAATATTTATCGGTTGTGGTATCCGATTGTCTGGGTCAATGTCTGTGGATGTGTGTGCATGTATTTATAGGTATCTATGTGTATGGAAAGTGCATTCACTTTTAATTGTGTATGTATGTACGAGTGTGTTGTTTTCCCTTCTCCAACTTCCCACTTTTTTTTTTTTTTTCATGACAGACCGTGAAGATGTTCTCTGTCTCATCTCTTTTTGTGTGTATATATATATATATAAATGTGTCTTGGTGCTTATATATTAGAATCTGATTGCGCTTGTTTTACGCGTGAGTTTAGGACCCCATTCGCACACTATCAGGATTAAAATGTATACATTGTAAAAGGACCGGATATTAAATATAGCTAAAGTAACTTTAATGAAGAAATAAATTGAATAACATATATATTTCTTCTTTTCTCCTCAGTAATTTTATAGTTGTAAACTTAATAGCGAATAAATTTTAAATTTTGATTTTGTAATTAGAGGTTTTAAATTTTAATATTAAATTTTATCATATAATTTAGTAATTATTGGTTGGAATAAATTGTTTTTTAATACTACCCATATTTTAAACATCTGAATAGATATTATAACATGACTTCGTTATCAAGCTTTTTGAATTTTCCTGTACTTGTGTTTTGATTGGTCCATCTAGCCTTTGTAACAACGTTTTCCCCTCGCGAAGAATTGTTAATTAATTTGAAACTTTTAAAACCATTTATTTTACATTCAACGTCATCACTTGATAAGACACCGAGGGTGTTGAAACAAAATGGCTATTTTCGTAGTGATTGTATTTATGTTTTATAACATATTTATGTTATAATTTTTTTTTTAATAAATAATTATATATATATATATATATCCTATAAATGTTGTCGACATTAAATAACCTATTGAGGTTGATATGCCGTAAAACGAAATAAACCAAACCAAACCAAACCATATATATATATATATATATATATATATATATATATATATATATATATATAACATGATTTCATAGATGAACATATACATAGTTATGAACAGAGTGAAAAAAGACTTATTAATCATTTTAACTATGATCTGAGATCGGTATATATATATATATATATATATATATATATATATATATATATATATATATATATATATATATATATATATATATATATAATGAGTAGATAGATAAGCAGGGAGTCTGATATGAACAGATTGAGTTTAGCTAGCCAGATAAATGGAGATTAGAAACAAATTCTCAATTCTCTATGGCGACCTGACCAATCAATGCTGGAATTGTTCAAATGACTAGTCATCTTGGAAAGGTCACTGGCATTCATCAATAAATTAAAAAATCTGATGAAAAGTTTTGCGTTATAATAAAAATAATCACCATGAAAGGTCAGAAGAATACTTATCCAGATTTGTCCACTATTTGGCTTTGTTAATTGTAGAAACGCAAGAAACAATATCTTGGTCAGTGTGTCCAGGCGATATTAATAAACGGGGGAAAAAAATGAAGACACAATTTCATAGGTGATTTCGAGTGCCAGTCCTGGGTAAGACGTTAAACTATGTCCAGCAGCAAATCCTGTGATCAGGAGGTTTTGAGGAGCGTGATGTTCCCAGATCCACCCTGATGCGGGGTAGTAGCACCTGTTAGGGTCCCAGCTATAGGAAAATAGTTAACTATTACCAACGATACTTTTTGGAAAAAAATTTACCAGCAATACAATTTTTAAGGAAATATATTATGAGAAACAGCGTTTTGACAAAACAAAATATTGACAGCAACAGAAATTTTTGTCGGCGTTGAGTGACCCCCATTGAGGTCGATATGCCATAAAACGAAATAAACGAAACCGATCTAAACGAAAGAATACATATTTTATTCATACGAATCTATCTTAAAAATGTTGTCGGCATTACATAACCCATTGAGGTCGATATGCCATAAAACGAAATAAACGAAACCAATCTAAACGAAAGAATACATATTTTATTCATACCAATCTATCTTAAAAATGTTGTCGGCATTAAATAACCCATTGAGGTTGATATGCCGTAAAACAAAATAAACCAAACCAATATAAACCAAAGAATACATATTCTATTCATACGAATCTATCATAAAAATGTTGTCGGCATTAAATAGCTCATTGAGGTCGATATGCCATAAAACGAAATAAACGAAACCAATCTAAACCAAAGAATACATATTCTATTCATACGAATCTATCTTAAAAATGTTGTCGGCATTAAATAACCCATTGAGGTTGATATGCCGTAAAACAAAATAAACCAAACCAATATAAACCAAAGAATACATATTCTATTCATACGAATCTATCATAAAAATGTTGTCGGCATTAAATAGCCCATTGAGGTCGATATGCCATAAAACGAAATAAACGAAACCAATCTAAACCAAAGAATACATATTCTATTCATACGAATCTATCTTAAAAATGTTGTCGGCATTAAATAACCCATTGAGGTTGATATGCCATAAAACGAAATAAACCAAACCAATCTAAACCAAAGAATACATATTCTATTCATACGAATCTATCTTAAAAATGTTGTCGGCATTAAATAACCCATTGAGGTTGATATGCCATAAAACGAAATAAACGAAACCAATCTAAACCAAAGAATACATATTCTATTCATACGAATCTATCTTAAAAATGTTGTCGGCATTAAATAACCCATTGAGGTTGATATGCCATAAAACGAAATAAAAGAAACCAATCTAAACCAAAGAATACATATTCTATTCATACGAATCTATCTTAAAAATGTTGTCGGCATTAAATAACCCATTGAGGTTGATATGCCGTAAAACAAAATAAACCAAACCAATATAAACCAAAGAATACATATTCTATTCATACGAATCTATCATAAAAATGTTGTCGGCATTAAATAGCCCATTGAGGTCGATATGCCATAAAACGAAATAAACGAAACCAATCTAAACCAAAGAATACATATTCTATTCATACGAATCTATCTTAAAAATGTTGTCGGCATTAAATAACCCATTGAGGTTGATATGCCATAAAACGAAATAAACCAAACCAATCTAAACCAAAGAATACATATTCTATTCATACGAATCTATCTTAAAAATGTTGTCGGCATTAAATAACCCATTGAGGTTGATATGCCATAAAACGAAATAAACGAAACCAATCTAAACCAAAGAATACATATTCTATTCATACGAATCTATCTTAAAAATGTTGTCGGCATTAAATAACCCATTGAGGTTGATATGCCGTAAAACAAAATAAACGAAACCAATATAAACCAAAGAATACATATTCTATTCATACGAATCTATCTTAAAAATGTTGTCGGCATTAAATAACCCATTGAGGTTGATATGCCATAAAACGAAATAAACGAAACCAATCTAAACCAAAGAATACATATTCTATTCATACGAATCTATCATAAAAATGTTGTCGGCATTAAATAGCCCATTGAGGTCGATATGCCATAAAACGAAATAAACGAAACCAATCTAAACCAAAGAATACATATTCTATTCATACGAATCTATCTTAAAAATGTTGTCGGCATTAAATAACCCATTGAGGTTGATATGCCATAAAACGAAATAAACCAAACCAATCTAAACCAAAGAATACATATTCTATTCATACGAATCTATCTTAAAAATGTTGTCGGCATTAAATAACCCATTGAGGTTGATATGCCATAAAACGAAATAAACGAAACCAATCTAAACCAAAGAATACATATTCTATTCATACGAATCTATCTTAAAAATGTTGTCGGCATTAAATAACCCATTGAGGTTGATATGCCATAAAACGAAATAAAAGAAACCAATCTAAACCAAAGAATACATATTGTATTCATACGAATCTATCTTAAAAATGTTGTCGGCATTAAATAACCCACTGAGGTTGATATGCCATAAAACGAAATAAGCGAAACCAATCTAAACCAAAGAATACATATTCTATTCATACGAATCTATCTTAAAAATGTTGTCGGCATTAAATAACCCATTGAGGTTGATATGCCATAAAACGAAATAAACGAAACCAATCTAAACCAAAGAATACATATTCTATTCATACGAATCTATCTTAAAAATGTTGTCGGCATTAAATAACCCATTGAGGTTGATATGCCGTAAAACAACATAAACCAAACCAATATAAACCAAAGAATACATATTCTGTTCATACGAATCTATCTTAAAAATGTTGTCGGCATTAAATAACCCATTGAGGTTGATATGCCATAAAACGAAATAAACGAAACCAATCTAAACCAAAGAATACATATTCTATTCATACGAATCTATCTTAAAAATGTTGTCGGCATTAAATAACCCATTGAGGTTGATATGCCGTAAAACAAAATAAACCAAACCAATCTAAACCAAAGAATACATATTCTATTCATACGAATCTATCTTAAAAATGTTGTCGGCATTAAATAACCATTTGAGGTTGATATGTCGATGAACAAAATAAACCAAACCAATCTAAACCAAAGAATACATATTCTATTCATAGGAATCAATCCTAAAAATGTTGTCGGCATTAAATAAACTATTGAGGTTGATATGCCGTAAAACAAAATAAACCAAACAAATCTAAACCAA
This sequence comes from Acanthosepion lycidas, assembly GCA_963932145.1. Lineage (NCBI taxonomy): Eukaryota > Metazoa > Mollusca > Cephalopoda > Sepiida > Sepiidae > Acanthosepion > Acanthosepion lycidas. The sequence continues at coordinate 72,495,961 of OZ010604.1, read as the reverse complement.
AGAATACATATTCTATTCATAGAAATCTATCCTAAAAATGTTGTCGGCATTAAATAACCATTTGAGGTTGATATGTCGTAAAACAAAATAAACCAAACCAATCTAAACCAAAGAATACATATTCTATTCATTGGAATCTATCCTAAAAATGTTGTCGGCATTAAATAACCATTTGAGGTTGATATGTCGTAAAACAAAATAAACCAAACCAATCTAAACCAAAGAATACATATTCTATTCATAGGAATCTATCCTAAAAATGTTGTCGGCATTAAATAAACTATTGAGGTTGATATGCCGTAAGACAAAATAAACCAAACAAATCTAAACCAAAGAATACATATTCTATTCATAGGAATCTATCCTAAAAATGTTGTCGGCATTAAATAAACTATTGAGGTTGATATGCCGTAAAACAAAATAAACCAAACAAATCTAAACCAAAGAATACATATTCTATTCATAGGAATCTATCCTAAAAATGTTGTCGGCATTAAATAAACTATTGAGGTTGATATGCCATAAAACAAAATAAACCAAACAAATCTAAACCAAAGAATACATATTCTATTCATAGGAATCTATCCTAAAAATGTTGTCGGCATTAAATAACCCATTGAGGTTGATATGCCATAAAACAAAATAAACCAAACAAATCTAAACCAAATAATACATATTATATTCATAGGAATCTATCCTAAAAATGTTGTCGGCATTAAATAAACTATTGAGGTTGATATGCCATAAAACAAAATAAACCAAACAAATCTAAACCAAAGAATACATATTCTCTTCATAAGAATCTATCCTAAAAATGTTGTCGGGATTAAATAACCCATTGAGGTTGATATGCCATAAAACAAAATAAACGAAACAAATCTAAACCAAATAATACATATTATATTCATAGGAATCTATCCTAAAAATGTCGGCATTAAATAAACTATTGAGGTTGATATGCCATAAAACAAAATAAACCAAACCAATCTAAACCAAAGAATACATATTCTATTCATAGGAATCTATCCTAAAAATGTTGTCGGCATTAAATAAACTATTGAGGTTGATATGCCGTAAAACAAAATAAACCAAACAAATCTAAACCAAAGAATACATATTCTATTCATAGGAATCTATCCTAAAAATGTTGTCGGCATTAAATAACCCATTGAGGTTGATATGCCGTAAAACAAAATAAACCAAACCAATCTAAACCAAAGAATACATATTCTATTCATAGGAATCTATCCTAAAAATGTTGTCGGCATTAAATAACCCATTGAGGTTGATATGCCGTAAAACAAAATAAACCAAACCAATCTAAACCAAAGAATACATATTCTATTCATACGAATATATCTTAAAAATGTTGTCGACATTAAAAAATCCATTGAGGTTGATATACCGTAAAACAAAATAAACCAAACCAATCTAAACCAAAGAATACATATTCTATTCATAGGAATCTATCCTAAAATTGTTGTCAACATTAAATAACCCATTGAGGTTGATATGCCATAAAATATAATAAACCAAACCAATCTAAACCAAAGAATACATATTCTATTCATAGGAATCTATCTTAAAAATGTTGTCGGCATTAAATAACCCATTGAGGTTGATATACCGTAAAACAAAATAAACCAAACCAATCTAAACCAAAGAATACATATTCTATTCATACGAATATATCCTAAAAATGTTGTCGACATTAAAAAATCCATTGAGGTTGATATACCGTAAAACAAAATAAACCAAACCAATCTAAACCAAAGAATACATATTCTATTCATAGGAATCTATCCTAAAATTGTTGTCAACATTAAATAACCCATTGAGGTTGATATGCCGTAAAACAAAATAAACCAAACCAATCTAAACCAAAGAATACATATTCTATTCATACGAATCTATCTTAAAATTGTTGTCGGCATTAAATAACCCATTGAGGTTGATATGCCGTAAAACAAAATAAACCAAACCAATATAAACCAAAGAATACATATTCTATTCATACGAATCTATCATAAAAATGTTGTCGGCATTAAATAGCTCATTGAGGTCGATATGCCATAAAACGAAATAAACGAAACCAATCTAAACCAAAGAATACATATTCTATTCATACGAATCTATCTTAAAAATGTTGTCGGCATTAAATAACCCATTGAGGTTGATATGCCGTAAAACAAAATAAACCAAACCAATATAAACCAAAGAATACATATTCTATTCATACGAATCTATCATAAAAATGTTGTCGGCATTAAATAGCCCATTGAGGTCGATATGCCATAAAACGAAATAAACGAAACCAATCTAAACCAAAGAATACATATTCTATTCATACGAATCTATCTTAAAAATGTTGTCGGCATTAAATAACCCATTGAGGTTGATATGCCATAAAACGAAATAAACCAAACCAATCTAAACCAAAGAATACATATTCTATTCATACGAATCTATCTTAAAAATGTTGTCGGCATTAAATAACCCATTGAGGTTGATATGCCATAAAACGAAATAAACGAAACCAATCTAAACCAAAGAATACATATTCTATTCATACGAATCTATCTTAAAAATGTTGTCGGCATTAAATAACCCATTGAGGTTGATATGCCATAAAACGAAATAAAAGAAACCAATCTAAACCAAAGAATACATATTCTATTCATACGAATCTATCTTAAAAATGTTGTCGGCATTAAATAACCCATTGAGGTTGATATGCCGTAAAACAAAATAAACCAAACCAATATAAACCAAAGAATACATATTCTATTCATACGAATCTATCATAAAAATGTTGTCGGCATTAAATAGCCCATTGAGGTCGATATGCCATAAAACGAAATAAACGAAACCAATCTAAACCAAAGAATACATATTCTATTCATACGAATCTATCTTAAAAATGTTGTCGGCATTAAATAACCCATTGAGGTTGATATGCCATAAAACGAAATAAACCAAACCAATCTAAACCAAAGAATACATATTCTATTCATACGAATCTATCTTAAAAATGTTGTCGGCATTAAATAACCCATTGAGGTTGATATGCCATAAAACGAAATAAACGAAACCAATCTAAACCAAAGAATACATATTCTATTCATACGAATCTATCTTAAAAATGTTGTCGGCATTAAATAACCCATTGAGGTTGATATGCCGTAAAACAAAATAAACGAAACCAATATAAACCAAAGAATACATATTCTATTCATACGAATCTATCTTAAAAATGTTGTCGGCATTAAATAACCCATTGAGGTTGATATGCCATAAAACGAAATAAACGAAACCAATCTAAACCAAAGAATACATATTCTATTCATACGAATCTATCATAAAAATGTTGTCGGCATTAAATAGCCCATTGAGGTCGATATGCCATAAAACGAAATAAACGAAACCAATCTAAACCAAAGAATACATATTCTATTCATACGAATCTATCTTAAAAATGTTGTCGGCATTAAATAACCCATTGAGGTTGATATGCCATAAAACGAAATAAACCAAACCAATCTAAACCAAAGAATACATATTCTATTCATACGAATCTATCTTAAAAATGTTGTCGGCATTAAATAACCCATTGAGGTTGATATGCCATAAAACGAAATAAACGAAACCAATCTAAACCAAAGAATACATATTCTATTCATACGAATCTATCTTAAAAATGTTGTCGGCATTAAATAACCCATTGAGGTTGATATGCCATAAAACGAAATAAAAGAAACCAATCTAAACCAAAGAATACATATTGTATTCATACGAATCTATCTTAAAAATGTTGTCGGCATTAAATAACCCACTGAGGTTGATATGCCATAAAACGAAATAAGCGAAACCAATCTAAACCAAAGAATACATATTCTATTCATACGAATCTATCTTAAAAATGTTGTCGGCATTAAATAACCCATTGAGGTTGATATGCCATAAAACGAAATAAACGAAACCAATCTAAACCAAAGAATACATATTCTATTCATACGAATCTATCTTAAAAATGTTGTCGGCATTAAATAACCCATTGAGGTTGATATGCCGTAAAACAACATAAACCAAACCAATATAAACCAAAGAATACATATTCTGTTCATACGAATCTATCTTAAAAATGTTGTCGGCATTAAATAACCCATTGAGGTTGATATGCCATAAAACGAAATAAACGAAACCAATCTAAACCAAAGAATACATATTCTATTCATACGAATCTATCTTAAAAATGTTGTCGGCATTAAATAACCCATTGAGGTTGATATGCCGTAAAACAAAATAAACCAAACCAATCTAAACCAAAGAATACATATTCTATTCATACGAATCTATCTTAAAAATGTTGTCGGCATTAAATAACCATTTGAGGTTGATATGTCGATGAACAAAATAAACCAAACCAATCTAAACCAAAGAATACATATTCTATTCATAGGAATCAATCCTAAAAATGTTGTCGGCATTAAATAAACTATTGAGGTTGATATGCCGTAAAACAAAATAAACCAAACAAATCTAAACCAAAGAATACATATTCTATTCATAGAAATCTATCCTAAAAATGTTGTCGGCATTAAATAACCATTTGAGGTTGATATGTCGTAAAACAAAATAAACCAAACCAATCTAAACCAAAGAATACATATTCTATTCATTGGAATCTATCCTAAAAATGTTGTCGGCATTAAATAACCATTTGAGGTTGATATGTCGTAAAACAAAATAAACCAAACCAATCTAAACCAAAGAATACATATTCTATTCATAGGAATCTATCCTAAAAATGTTGTCGGCATTAAATAAACTATTGAGGTTGATATGCCGTAAGACAAAATAAACCAAACAAATCTAAACCAAAGAATACATATTCTATTCATAGGAATCTATCCTAAAAATGTTGTCGGCATTAAATAAACTATTGAGGTTGATATGCCGTAAAACAAAATAAACCAAACAAATCTAAACCAAAGAATACATATTCTATTCATAGGAATCTATCCTAAAAATGTTGTCGGCATTAAATAAACTATTGAGGTTGATATGCCATAAAACAAAATAAACCAAACAAATCTAAACCAAAGAATACATATTCTATTCATAGGAATCTATCCTAAAAATGTTGTCGGCATTAAATAACCCATTGAGGTTGATATGCCATAAAACAAAATAAACCAAACAAATCTAAACCAAATAATACATATTATATTCATAGGAATCTATCCTAAAAATGTTGTCGGCATTAAATAAACTATTGAGGTTGATATGCCATAAAACAAAATAAACCAAACAAATCTAAACCAAAGAATACATATTCTCTTCATAAGAATCTATCCTAAAAATGTTGTCGGGATTAAATAACCCATTGAGGTTGATATGCCATAAAACAAAATAAACGAAACAAATCTAAACCAAATAATACATATTATATTCATAGGAATCTATCCTAAAAATGTCGGCATTAAATAAACTATTGAGGTTGATATGCCATAAAACAAAATAAACCAAACCAATCTAAACCAAAGAATACATATTCTATTCATAGGAATCTATCCTAAAAATGTTGTCGGCATTAAATAAACTATTGAGGTTGATATGCCGTAAAACAAAATAAACCAAACAAATCTAAACCAAAGAATACATATTCTATTCATAGGAATCTATCCTAAAAATGTTGTCGGCATTAAATAACCCATTGAGGTTGATATGCCGTAAAACAAAATAAACCAAACCAATCTAAACCAAAGAATACATATTCTATTCATAGGAATCTATCCTAAAAATGTTGTCGGCATTAAATAACCCATTGAGGTTGATATGCCGTAAAACAAAATAAACCAAACCAATCTAAACCAAAGAATACATATTCTATTCATACGAATATATCTTAAAAATGTTGTCGACATTAAAAAATCCATTGAGGTTGATATACCGTAAAACAAAATAAACCAAACCAATCTAAACCAAAGAATACATATTCTATTCATAGGAATCTATCCTAAAATTGTTGTCAACATTAAATAACCCATTGAGGTTGATATGCCATAAAATATAATAAACCAAACCAATCTAAACCAAAGAATACATATTCTATTCATAGGAATCTATCTTAAAAATGTTGTCGGCATTAAATAACCCATTGAGGTTGATATACCGTAAAACAAAATAAACCAAACCAATCTAAACCAAAGAATACATATTCTATTCATACGAATATATCCTAAAAATGTTGTCGACATTAAAAAATCCATTGAGGTTGATATACCGTAAAACAAAATAAACCAAACCAATCTAAACCAAAGAATACATATTCTATTCATAGGAATCTATCCTAAAATTGTTGTCAACATTAAATAACCCATTGAGGTTGATATGCCGTAAAACAAAATAAACCAAACCAATCTAAACCAAAGAATACATATTCTATTCATACGAATCTATCTTAAAATTGTTGTCGGCATTAAATAACCCATTGAGGTTGATATGCCGTAAAACAAAATAAACCAATCTAAACCAAAGAATACATATTCTATTCATAGCAATCTATCTTAAAATGTTGTCGGCATTACATAACCCACTGAGGTTGATATGCCGTAAAACAAAATAAACCAAACCAATCTAAACCAAAGAATACATATTCTATTCATACGAATCTATCCTAAAATTGTTGTCGGCATTAAATAACCCATTGAGGTTGATATGCCGTAAAACAAAATAAACCAAACCAATCTAAACCAAAGAATACATATTCTATTCATAGGAATCTATCTTAAAATGTTGTCGGCATTACATAACCCATTGAGGTTGATATACCGTAAAACAAAATAAACCAAACCAATCTAAACCAAAGAATACATATTCTATTCATACGAATCTATCCTAAAAATGTTGTCGGCATTAAATAACCCATTGAGGTTGATATACCGTAAAACGAAATAAACTAACCCAATCTAACCATAGAATACATATTCTATTCATAGGAATCTATCTTAAAAATGTTGTCGGCATTAAATAACCCATTGTGGTTGATATGCCGTAAAACAAAATAAACCAAACCAATCTAAACCAAAGAATACATATTCTATTCATACGAATCTATCTTAAAAATGTTGTCGGCATTAAATAACCCATTGAGGTTGATATGCCGTAAAAGAAAATAAACCAAACCAATCTAAACCAAAGAATACATATTCTATTCATACGAATCTATCTTAAAAATGTTGTCGACATTAAATAACCCATTGAGGTTGATATGCCGTAAAACAAAATAAACCAAACCAATCTAAACCAAAGAATACATATTTATTCATACGAATGTATCCTAAAAATGTTGTCGGCATTAAATAACCCGTTGAGGTTGATATACCGTAAAACAAAATAAACCAGACCAATCTAAACCAAATAATACATATTCTATTCATAGGAATCTATCCTGAAATTGTTGTTGCCATTAAATAACCCATTGAGCTGATATACCGTAAACCAAACCAAACCTAACCAAACCAAACCAAACCATTTCGAGTCCTCATTTTGTACGGCCATGTTCCACACATACGATACAAATAATAAATTTTCAATTTATAGGTGTTTTAGGACAGGCAATCTTAGTATAATATTTAGCAAACTTGCCTCGCAAAATCAAGTACGATTTAGTGAGTTTGATCCTAATGGAGTACTTCATAATTACGACCTAGTGCCGCATCTTAGTTACACTTAGTCAATACCTATTTCAGACGTTATTTACATCTCTTCGATTTTGAGTAATGGTTAGCACACTTGTCTCGCTAGATCAATTACAATTGAGTAGTGAATTGAATCCTAACTGGATACTACATAATTTCGGCCAAGTACCACATCTAGACCACGCTTAGTAAATCCCTGTTTCAGAAGTAATTTAGAGAACTTCGACTGTATTAGCAAGTTTGTCTCAGTAAATCAATTACGACGTAGCCAGTTCGATGCTAAGTGGTTATTTCATTATTTCAGCTTAGTAATTACTGAAATTATTAGAAGAGAAAAATAATTAGTTAAATGATTAAGACATACCAGTAATTACTTAAATGTTTGAGAAAGACCAGAGATTACTTAAATGAATAACAGTGACCAGTATATACTGAAATAATGAGAGACCAGTAATTACTTAAATGATTAAGAGTGACCAGTATGTACTAATATGATTAGAGAGACTGGTATTTAATGATATGATTCAGAGAGAGACATAATTACTGAAATGATTGAGAGAGACAAGTAATTACTGAAATAATTAACATAAACCAGTTATTACTTAAATGATTCAGAGAGAACAGTCATTACTTGAAGGAATATGAGAGACCAATAATTAGTTAAATGATTAAGAGAGACTAATAATTACTGGAATGATGAAGAAAGACCAATAATTACTTAAATGCTTAAGAGAGACCAGTAATTACTTAAATGAATAATATTGGCCAGCAATTAATTAAATGAATATGAGAGACCAGTAATTAGTTAAATGATTAAGAGATAGACTATTAATTACTTAAATGAATAATATTGGCCAGCGATTAATTAAATGAATATGAGAGACCAATAATTACTTTAATGCTTAAGAGAGACCAGTAATTACTTAAATGAATAATATTGCCCATCAATTAATTAAATGAATATGAGAGACCAATAATTACTTTAATGCTTAAGAGAGACCAGTAATTACTTAAATGAATAATATTGGCCAGCAATTAATTAAATTAATATGAGAGACCAGAAATTAGTTAAATGATTAAGAGAGACTAGTAATTATTTAAATGAATAATATTGGCCATCAATTAATTAAATGAATATGAGAGGCCAATAATTACTTTAATGCTTAAGAGAGACTAGTAATTATTTAAATCAATAATATTGGCCAGCAAATAATTAAATGAATATGAGAGACCAGTAATTAGTTAAATGATTAAGAGAGACTAGTAATTAGTGGAATAATTAAGAGAGACCTATAATTATAGGTGAGAAAGATTACATATTTTCAATGGCATCGATTTTATAAAGCTTTTTCCATTACACTACTCAGTGTTTCCGGCTCTAACGCTCTGCTTTCTGTCTCAATGTTGTCCTTCAGCTATTGGAGACCCTTAAAATTGTTGACATTTCTTCTAAGATCAGGGTGTGTTAGATCCGGTGAAAATGGTGGCCAATTTATGAGACAACCTTGAGCAATTTTTCTTTTTCCGAAAATTTGTCTGCAAAACTGGGTTGTGGCCCTTGCTGTTGGATCCGATCTAGTTGCAAAGAAACAGGCTCATAAATTTCAGCATTCGTTGAAGTGATCTTTCCTTAGATCCAGAAGTGTCGAGACTGCATTCGATACTCTCCCTTACTCACTTAAATACTCTTTCGTACCTATTCCAATGGGATGTGCCACTTCTGCCGTGGGGGGGGGGGTTACTTACTGAAAATTTATTCGAAATATCTTGCAGAATCTCTCACACCGTTTTGGTGACGATATGATTAAGTTTGAATTATTGATCTTTGAGGTTGGCAGATAACTATATTTAACTACATGCTTTTTGTCATAATGGATTTCCAAAACCTACTTTTCATCTTTTTACGCATTTCACCCTAAGCAAAGCGGGAGTGCCACTAGTACGCAAAGGGTTACTGCGAATGAAAGTAAGAGTAAAGAGGGGTGTTCGGGGAAAGGATATAGAGGCAGGTGGGGATTAACATCAACGCATTAGAATGTGTCGATTGACATTACATTTGAATATTTGTAGAATCTATCTATCTATCTATCTATCTATCTATTTATCTATCTATCATTTTTTAAGCGTTTCCACCTAAGCAAGGCGGGAGTGCCACTACCCCGCAAAGGTTTACAAAAAGTGAAAGTAAGAAAGAACAGTGTTTGAGGAAAGAATATAGAGAAGGACAGGGATTAGGATCAAGGTATCTGTAGGTGTCGATTGACATTACATTTGAATAGTGGTAGGTACTATCTATCTATCTATCTATCTATCTATCTCAATCTGCTCATATCTAACTATGTATCTATCTATCTTTTTAAGCATTTTACCCCAAGCAAGGCGTGAATGCCATTGGCACGCAATGGGTTACCGAGAGAGAAAGTAAGAGTATAGAGAGGTGTTTGTTGAAAGGATAAAGAGAAGGACGGGGATCAAGGTCATGGCACAAGATATCTAGTGACATGACATTTAAATTTTTGAAGATTATAGTTATCAGGGAAGCAGGAAGTGTCGGGAAGTGCGAGAGGAGAAGCTATTGGATTAGAAGAAGCGATTATATTTAACTGTTTCGACAGTGAAAGGGTGGGACCGAAATGACACCCTAGTAGCACACTTAAATTCATGCAGTTGGGTTAGCAGTGAAAGTAGCTCGTCACAGCAGTTGATTAATAAAATGCCTGAATGAAAAAGAAGAAAATTAATAAACAAAAAATGTATTAATATTTCCAAAATGTGGCATTGAAACTATATACACTATTTACATGCTACGGAATACTCCACTTATCATTATTATCTTCAAGATATTTAGACGGTTGTACGCTCCGGCCTTCTTCAGAAGATATACGTTGTAATTTCGAACCGAATCATTTATTCAATCCACGGGGAAAGATTGTCCTAATTCGACGTGCCATCCCTTTTCTGGTTTCTTGAAATGATGTAATTAGTGTAAATACTTGCAGTACCTCATCACAGAAATATAGACATAGCCTGACAAAATTCAGATTGTACAACGGTCGTATCGTCGTGAAAATGGCAATAAAGATGATGAAAACAGTCCGAATAATATACGTTACAATACTCCATCTCAGAAATAACGACAAATACAGAAGAATGTCGTGGCGTACAACGGTCGAAACATCGTGAATATAGCAGTAAACAACAGTCCGAGTAAGGTAAGCAGCGTAAATCGTTAAAATACCTAATCTCAGAAATATAGACAGATCCAGAAGCATATCTGAGAGTACAACGATAGAAACGCCGTGAATATGGCAATAAAAACGAGGACAACTGTCTGAATGATGTAAATAGTGCAAATCGTTCCAGTACCTCATCACCGAAACAGACCGATCCTGAAGAAACTCGGAGTGTACAATGATAGAAAACTGGTGAATAGAGCAATAACGAGGACAACAGTCCGAATCATCTAAGTCGTGTATATCGTTACTATACATTATATCAGAAATGTAAACAGGCCCTGAAGAAGGTCGCAATGTACAACGGCCGAAACGTCGTAAATATAGCAATAAAGATGAGGTCAACAGTCCGAACAATGTAAATAATTTAAATAATTACAATAACTCATATCGAAAATATAAACAGGTCCTGAAGAATGTCGGAGCGTGCAATGGCCGAAACGTCATGAATATAGAAATAAACATCAGGACGACATTCTGAACATTGTAAATAATATAAATAATTAACTATATTATATCAGGTCCTGAAGAAGGTCGGAACGTAAAACAGGCGAAAATTCGTGAATATGGAAATAAAGATGAAGGCGACAGTCTGAACACTGTAAATAATATCAATAATTACAATACCTTATATCAGAAATATAAACAGATCCTGAAGAAGGCCGGAACGTATAACGACCGAAATGTGAATATGGCAAAAATATGAGGGCAACAGTGCGGTGATGTAAGTAGTGTAAAACGTTACAGTACCTCATCTCCTAAATTTAGACTAATCCTGATGAAGCTCGAGCATACAACGAGAGAAACGTGGTGAATATGGCAATAAAGACAAGGACAACACTCCGTAAGATGTAAGTAGTGTAAATACCTTATATCAGAAATATAAACATATCCTGAAGAAGGTCGGAACTTACAACGGTCGAAACGTCGTGAATATGGCAATAAAGATGAGGGCGATAGTCCGAACAATGTAATTCATGTAAATAATTGCAATACCTTATATCAGAAATATAGACACTTTTGAGCGATTGATATTTTGTGAGCACGTTTAATTTTACATATTTATTTTACAGTATATCTATTTTTGCATCCCTTTGAATGTATAGGGTCTACTTTAAATTTTCTATAATGCAAATTTTAGCTTTTGGGATCTATTCTCTTATTGATAAATATATACAGGGATTCAAGTCAATCATAACCAGGGAGGTAGTGCTGATAGACACCGGAACACTCTGAAATGTTCGTATTGGAGCTTCTAGCGTGAATGCCAAGCAGTATAGCAAGTGGTTTCTTGCGGAGTAAATTGCTTCATGGTGTTTTTTTTTTTTCTCACAGACGGTGTCCAACTGACCCTACTATACTGAGTAGTCGACAAAATAAAAAACAAGCAATGTGGATGCGCAAAATTAAAAATATAAAATGTCGACAGTTTACCCATCGCATCCTGATAAAGCTTTTTGTAGTGCAGCTGAATCAATGATGAATTAAATAATAAAACACATAATAATGAAATAAATAAATAAAACAAATTAAATAATAAAACACATAATAACAATGATATATATTAACTTTCGAGCAAAGTTTGCGAATTGTGTGCGTAATAAACAAGTGAAGCTTCCGTGTATTACGTATCGAGGCAAACGTATGTAAATAACGCCAGTAATGGCTGTTGTGCTTTAACCGCGATGCGAATGAGTCCGAACTTTTATTGTCGAATACTCCACAATGCTAGATTTTAGCAAAATTTCATTGTTATTTTCGAATTAAGCAAGTAAATTAACATCTAAATGGAACTATTTGGGAAATTTTAATTAGAATCGGAGCGCAGGACTTACACTATGAAATACCCATAAAAACTTCCTGTGTCCTTATGGGAACCAGTAATAAGGAGTGCCAGAGAAAAATGATAATAACAACAAAAATTGCAATATGGACTCTGGTAAAAAAACATGCAATTATAACAGCAAAAAATGCAATATCATCTCTGGTAAAAAAATGCTGCTGGTGACATTAGGTTTATAATACTCAGAAGCTCATAGACAGATGTCATCAAGGACACATGGTACAGTGAATAAAGGCGTTGGTTAGATCCAGTGACAAGACCCAAAGAGTGTGAGTTCAATAGTTTCAGAGGGGAATTAACAGGAGATAACTGATAGCTGACATTCATTAGAACTAGAACAGTGTACTCCAGTGAGAGAAATAAAGGGTTCAGTTCGACATTCCAACCACCTGCAGAAGACCGGAGCGTACAATGGCCGAAGCGTTGTAATATATATGGCAACAAAGATTAGGACAATAGTCCGAATAATGTAAATAGTGCTCATACAATTTTTTGCGACTTCGAGATTCAAAGAAATCTCTCCGCTCTTCACGGGCAAGATAAATCGATCGAATTTTTTAACAAGAAAGAAAATCGAAAACTACAACACATATTAATTCGGCATTTAATTTCCTTCGAAGCGGATACCTTCTGAAACCGCACATTTTATTATCCAGTTTTTTTCATTGATGGAAGAATTCCTGGAACTTCTTTTTGGCATAGCGAGCAGCTGCCTCGTAACCTCGTATTGCATTTTCTCGACGTCTTGAAATCTTGTTGCTTTCAAGTCGGGTTTGATTTGGGGATTATAGTTGTTGTCGAACATGGGAAATGTATTTGGCGAAAATCAGCTGCACAATCCATGGTCACTAATGGAACCTCTGTGTTGTGGGGAAACAGGCACACTGTACACAATTTCCTTCAAAACACAGCTACAAACAAAGAAAGTAAGTTAGAACTCAGTGTTTGTATACGTCTCAAGGTTCAAGGTCAGTCTGTACCAAGTGGCTTAACTCTGTTAACATACTAACAATCCCCGATACATTTTATTGATCAGACCTCATATATATGTATATATATATATATATATATATATATATATATATATATATATATATATATATACTGGACTCTCCCGTCGAATTCGACGTATGAGGGTCAAGTCAAGCATATCAGTTACTAGGAAACCGACAGCAGCACATTATGATTATAGTGGTGAAGGTTTCGTGCAGGATCATCCACAAGGGCCGAATACAGAGACCTGGTGCAGTACGTGCCACAAGGTCGCCAAACGATCCTACGCTATAGAACCCAATATGTCTTGCTATTTACCGATAGGGAGAAGAGGAGGATTATATGCTTCTGAAAAAATTATTTCGGTTGAGCTCTCTGGGGAAGAAAGGTTTGTAAACAATGACTATTACGGATAATAATGCAAGACTCTTCGGTAAATCGACTCGAGTTCTCTCAGTCATTGTGTGTTTATTTAAAAAATAACTACGCTTAAATTCACCTTCATCCGTGCCAACAGCTTAGTGGTAGAATCCCCGACTGATCTTAATTCAGTCGGGTTTCGATCCTAGCAAGAGGCAACCGGACGTGTAGCCACACTGATGAGCGGTGATACAACGAAACAGTCTGTTTGTGGATGACTATATATATATATATATATATATATATATATATTTATAATAATTTATTTAAAAAAAAAATTATAACATAAATATGTTATAAAATCACTACAAAAATAGCCATTTTGTTTCAACACCCTCGGTGTCTAATCAAGTGATGATGTTGAATGTAAAATAAATGGTTTTAAAAGTTTCAAATTAATTAACAATCCTCCGCAAGGGGAAAACGTTGTTACAAAAGCTAGATTGACCAATCAAAATACAAGTATAGGAAAATTCAAAAGCTTGACAACGAAGTCATGTTATAATAGCTATTCAGATGTTTGAAATAATATTAAAAAAGAATTTATTCTAACCAATAATTATTAAATTATATGATAAAATTTAATATTAAAATTAAAAACTGCTAATTTCAAAATCAAAATTTAATCGTTATTAAGTTTGCAACTATAAAATTACTGAGGAGAAAAGAAGAAATATATGTTATTCAATTTATTTATTCATTGAAGTTACTTTAGCTAATTTTATATCTGGTCCTTTGACAATATGTATACATTTTAATCCCAAGTGTGTGAATGGGGTCCTAAACTCACGCGTAAAACAAACACAATCAGATTATAATATATAAGCACCCAGACATATTTATATATATATATACACACAAAAAGTGACGAGACAGAGAACATCTCCACGGTCCTTTATATATATATATATATATATATATATATGAAGAAAAATATACGGAAAAAACAAACAAAAATCCTTATATGCAATTATGCTGTTTTAATGTTAATATAATGGCAACGTCGGACGTTTCGGTCTAATAAACCATCTTCGGGACATATTCATAAAATATAATTAACATTATCGATTGAACATGACAATTTAATTCTAATATTAATTCATTCCCCTGATTCAATAGTTGGCTTTGATTATTGTATTTTATTATTCTGATGTTTTCTTCTAAACATAAGTTACAACTATCTCAAAGACTATTAGGAGTAATTGCAGACGCTATAATTTTCCGAATTTTTATACATATATATATATATATCTATGGAGATGATTATATATATATAATTATTTATTTAAGAATATGATTCCAACACGGTACTTTTGGTGTTTTATTCATTTCCTTCAAATGCCAAAAAAATTTTGAGATATCTATCTAAATATTTTTGGCATTTGAAGGAAAGGAATAAAACACCAAAAGTAAAATGGAAAATTATAAACAAAACTAGAACTTGTAAAACTTGTGATGAGCCATGCCCTTTATGCCTACATGAGAAACTACATATTATTAAGTTTCTAAATAATAAAAATCTATTAAACAATAGACATGAGTTAACGGTTTTTTGTCGACATCATCAAATCATTGCATTGAATAATTAGCATATAAATTTTTAAAAAATCCATAGTCCTAATAAATAGCTTAAATACCCTACAGAAAAGATAACCCTTTATGAAGTCGTCAAAAAACAAATGTTACGTCCGTTTTTGTTTTTTTATATACACAAAACCCTTTTAGTAAAAATATAAAAAAAAAAAAATAAAAAAAAAAAAAATCTCCCTAGACACGTAAACCAGGCTAGACTAAATCATATTCTGTTTTAAATTTAGACACCCCAACCTTACCCTGACTTGACACCTAGAAATGTAACTCTTTACTGATACAAATTATTAACACCATGCGCCCCTTTCTATATGAAAAATCGCGCTGGCCGTCACCATGGAAATTTTGATTTCAGTAATGAATCTGCTATTAAAACACGTAAATTTCAGAAATAAGTTATTCCCAAAAACATTTCGCTCGAAGATGGAACAGAGCTTACTCTAATTCAATTTAATTCAAATAATTATATTGAAGTTTTCGGCTCTTGTTTTGAAACATGAGACCTCGTATGTAGCGTGTTGGAATCATATTTTTAAATAAATAGTTATATTTATGCTCTACTTTTGCATCGAGCACTATTTTTAAAAAATAATAACATAAATAGCGATACAAGATTGCTAACCATTACACCTGCTCGACGTGCCCACGTCATATATATATATATATATATATATATATATATATATATATATATATATATATATGTATGTATGTCAGGTCATTCGGATGGGATGATACTGGTATCATGCAAGCTAGTACTATCTGTTGCATGTTCGGCCAGTCGGCTATTAAACCGGTTCCTCCACGAGGTCTGCCTTTTGAGTGCGGTGATAGAAACCCTGCAGTACAAAAACAAAGGGTGGATGAATCTCTTTGAGCACTCAACGGCCATCAAGCAATCTCTGCGTGAGGCCATAGAAAATTTTTCGCTGGTATTCAGTCTCACGGTTAGCTTACTAGTGGTCGAATCTCCATGCCTTTTCGTAGCCCCCGTGAGAAGGAAACTCTGATAGAAAACCTACCTCATGGCCACACTATATATATATATATATATATATATATATATATATATATATATATACATATATATGTGTGTGTGTGTGTGTATACAGAGAGAGAGAGAGAGAGAAAGAGAGAGGATTGATATATGTATTTATCATATATAGAATTATACTATATGTAGTTACATATGGATGTGGAATGCATAGTTTTATACTATTATGTATATATATAGTCATTCAAATAATTACATAATCTTTCATACATACAAAATTAGATTTATATACATATATTTGTGGTGTACATACCTACAGACATACATATATGTTAATGTGTTTTGGAGGGGGCAGATAATACGTTTATATTTCTAAAACGCTCCTGTAGACATGTGCATAAACTTTACATTTACACACACGCACACACACACATACACATACATATATTTATCTACATACTCATATATATATATATATATATATATATATATATATATATATATTTATTTATCATTTATCTATCTCTATATGCATACCCAAATATATATATATATATATATATATATATATATATATATATATATATATACACACAAACAGAAACACATATATGTATATATATATATATATATATATATATATATATAAATGCATAAAAATACACACACAAACATACATACACAACCACACCCACACACATACGCATATATATATATATATATATATATATATTATCGCTACTCATACATATATATATATATATATATATATATATATATATATATATATATATATATTATCGCTAGTCATATATATATATATATATATATATATATATATATATATATATATATATATGAACTACTAGAAATACATTGGCATTTTCGTTGGTGGAACACACGCTCAAATAATAACGTAATGCGCATAAAGTCTCATGTATACATTAATATACATCTCCGCCTCTACGCATGTATGAATCTGATTACGCAATATATATATATATATATATATATATATATATATATATATATATATATATATATACGCATTCGTTTGATGTGCCAATTACAAGTTTTTCTCTCTTCTCAGTCGTAGTAGTTTCCATCAATTTTTACTACCTTTTATTTCGTTGTAAATTTAGAATTTTTTTTCCCTCGACTGCTTATTTCCTCCTCTCGACCCGTACAAGTGAATATATATTAATGTCAAACGTTACTTATGCCTCTAACGATGTGAAGAGCATCCATTTTCATGAAAAAAAAAAGAAAGATGTCTCAGCCTGTAGTCTATGATTTTTTTTCTTTCTTCCCCGTGTTTCCTCCCCAACCTACACTATTTCGATATACCTACCTTCGATTTTGTATCTATTATATTCGATTTTTCATTGTTTTTCTTCGTGTGTCATTCGTAAAAGTATTTTCCATCCATTTATTTCTCGCTACACTCATGTTCTTATTCTTCTTCTTCAATGATATCGTCTGCTTTCTTTTTATATTAATTCGTTTCCTTTCCTTTTCGTTTCGTCGTAATTTCTGGTTATATTCGTGTGTTGCTCGTTTTGTTTCCCATTTCGAGTTTTTGCTTTTCCATTTTCGCATTCTTCTTTGGTTTTATTTATTATGGAATACTGATAACTATCAAATATGTATTTTTTGTTAAATTTATTGCGTATTATTTCGTGGTTTTATTGTTTAAATTTTCTTCCCTTTCCATCTGATCGTTGATTAACTCGTCGAATCTCAAAAAGATTTCGCAGTATTTCTTTCTTTAACTATAATTATGTTACCTATTTCTTTCATTTGCTTCCTTCCTGTTTACTTTTAATCATTCGATGTCGATGCTTTCGTTCTTTTTCGTTGTCAGCCATTTCTTCTTTTTGTTCTTCTGCCTCCTTCCTCTTCCTCTTCTGCTTCATCTTTTTCCTCTTTTGCTTCTTCGTATTCTTCTTTCTCTTCTTCTTCTACTACTTCTTCCTCCTCTGCTTCTTCTTTCGTTTCTTCTTCTCCTTTCTTTACTGTTCTTCTTCTTCTTCTTCTTCTTCTTCTTCTTCTTCTTCTACTTCTGTTTGTTCTTCGTTTCCTCTTTTTCTTCTTCCTCCTTCCACTTCTTCTTCTTCTGTTTCCTCTTCTTCTTACTTTCTCTTCTTCTTCTTCTTCTTCTTCTTCTTCTTCTTCTTCTTCTTCTTCTTCTTCTATTACTTCTTCCTCCTCTGCTTCTTCTTCGTTTCTTTCTCTCTTTTCATTCTCATTTTTTATTCCTACTTTTTGCATGTCTAGCTTTTTTTCGCTTTCTGTTTAAATTCTTTCTTTTAATTTTTCAATTTTCTTTTTAGTTTTCTTTTTTTTTCTGATTCTTTTTATTTCTCTTTTTCTTCGGAGTATTCTTCCTTCCTTTCTTTCTTTCTTTCTTTCTTTCTTTCTTTTCTTTTTTCTTAATCTGTGTTTTCCCCATATTTCATGCTACCACCATTTCTTTCTTTTCTTTATTCCCTCCTTGCCGTTCTCTCTTTCTTTCTTTCTTTCTTTCTTTCTTTCTTTCTTTCTTTCTTTCTTTCTTTCTTTCTTTCTTTCTTTCTCTCTTTCGTTTCTTTCTTTTATCCAATTTCGAAAGTTTCTTATTTTTACTTACTTTTCTCAATTTCTTTATTTTCTTTGTTCATTAAATTGTTGCTTCTTTATTTCATTCTTTTTGTCTTTTATCGTCTATCGTTTCCAATCCATTTTCTATGAATAATTTCTTTCCTTTTGGCGTTTTTCGATTTCATATTCCTTTTGAATTTATTTCTATCATTTGTTTTCTTCCATCTTTTTAATTTGAATAATTTCATCCTCTTTTCTTTTACAATCCTTTTTATTATCGATTTTTTTCTTTATTTTATTCTTTATCATTCTTTCTTTGTGGCGCAACACAATCTTCCCTCGTCATGTTTTTCTATTTGAATTTGTATGAAATTAATGTATTGATTGTATGTACCTGCATGCATGACAAAGCCATGCTATGAATTTTGATGAGAAAAATGCAGGTTTGAACAACACCAGGGCCAGGTAGAAACCTTTGTATCTGCTTCGTAAATACAGATTTTTGCATTAGACTTAACAAAATCATGCAACGTTTGGTAAACCTTTCGTCTTCATCTCTTCTTATTCTACATCTTTGGTCCCCCGTCGTTTCTTCACTCGACTCTTAAAAATCTATATCTCGGCTTACAGCCGTATCATGTTGAAACATCGGTTCCCCTACGATCACCGAAGCCTGGTCAGTACCTAGATGGGTAATCGCTTGGGGATACTAGATGATTTTAGCTTGGATGTGCGGGTGGTGTAATAGTTAATGACTCGTAATTGTTAATTAGAGAGACGTTCCAATTCTTGTTGCGTTCGATACATTCACTGTAATTACCACCTCTTCTCACCCCAGCTATGGGTTAATTAGTAAGATGTATCATTAAACTAGTATTGTCTAAAAACATTCTTACAGTCTAAGACTTTTTCTGGCTTTAAATAACCCCGAAAGGGTTGATAAGCAATAAAAACCTCAATCAATCAATTCTATATCTTGGCTTACGGTCGCATCATATTGAAAAATAGGTTCTCCTACGATCACTGAAGCCTGGTAGATGAGTAATCGCTTGGGGATACCAGATATTAGGTTGGTGCAAAAATAATGACGTAATAATGTCGTTTTTTGACCTTAAAAATACGTCAAAAAACGATATTATTACGTCATTATTTTTGCACCAGCCTAATACATTTAGCATGGATGTGCGGCTGGTGTAATGGTTAATGACTCGTAATTGTTAATCGGAGAGACGAGTTCCAATTCTTGTTGCGTTCGATATCATCACTTGCACGCAAATACCACCTTATCTTATCCCAGCTATGGGTTAATTAGTAAGATGTCTCACTAGACTCGTATTATCTAAAAAAACATTCTTACAGTGTAAAACTTTTTATAGCTTTAAATGAACCTGAAAGGGTTGATAAGACGTAAAAAAAATCAACCAATTCTTCATTCCTTCGTTTTGGTATTCCTTCACCCTCTTTTTTATAATATTTTTGCCCTTTTCTAATTATTTATTCAACGTTACATTTTTCTTTATTTCCTCCACACTTTTTCATTTTCACTTTTTTTAAATTTTTTATCCCTTCTTCATTCTCTTTTTTTTAGGGTTCAAAGTTCATGTGCTTTATCGAGAGTTTGTTTTGTTTTTGACATTTGCGCTATATCTTTTTTGACACCTTTTTTTTCTTTTTCGAAGCGACCATAGTTTATGTGCTTCAAAATCAATTTTTGTTTTTAGATCGTTGTGTTTAACCCTTTTTTAATACCATTTTGTCCTATATCTTTCTTTATCTCTGAAATTATGATTATTTGCATTATTTACATTATTTGGACTGTGATCCTCATCTTCATTGCTATATTCACAAAGTTTCGGCCTCTATATCTCTGAAATGAGGTATTATGTTTACTTGCATTATTTACATTATTTGGACTGTGATCCTCATTGCTATATTCACAACGTTTCGGCCTCTATATCTCTGAAATGAGGTATTATGATTACTGGCATTATTTACAGTATTTGGACTGTGATCCTCATCTTCATTGCCATATTCACAACGTTTCGGACTCCATATCCCTGAGATGAGATACTATGAGTACTTGCATTATTTACATTATTCGGACTGTTATCCTCATCTCCATTGCCATATTCATAATGTTTCCGCCGTTGTACCCTGGAATTTCTAACCGAATCAATTATTACGTCCACAGGGGTAGATTGTTCTAGTTCTAGATATCATTCCTTTTCCGGGTGTATAAGTTATTGCCCTTTAACACAACTCTCCAAATTTTGTTTCACCACTGCTGTGACCTGGTATTGAACACATTACTATTTACGGTATGTAACCAACGCCTTTATCCACTGGCACATGTTTCTCTTTCTTCTGTTTAAAACGTCCATAGTTCTAATCCTCGACGTAGGGTTAATTAATTTTTATTCTTGCATTCAACCTTTTTTTAAATTTCTTTTTTTCTGTTTTGAAGCATCCATAGTTTAGATGATCGACCAAATTTTTTTTTTCGATCTTTGCATTCTTTCATTTTTATCCTTTGTCTTCACTATTTTATTACTAATTGTTTCTATTTACCTTTAGTTATGATCTTGCCTTTTAACTTTACTTTCATATAATTTCCATTACTGTGAGGTATATCTTGTAGCCAGAGTTCAACAGGTAGACTTCTCTACTTGAACGTCTGCAAAGATGAGGTATTATGATTAGTTGCATTATTTACATTATTTGGACTGTGATCCTCATTTTCATTGCTATATTCACAATGTTTCGACCTCTATATCTCTGAAATGAGGTATTATGATTACTTGCATTATTTACATTATTTGGACTGCGATCCTCATCTTCATAACATTTTGGCCTCTATATCTCTGAAATGAGGTACTATTTATACTTAAATTATTTACCATATTTGGACTGTGATCCTAATCTTCATTGCCATATTAACAACGTTTCGGCCTCTATATCCCTGAGATTAGGTATTATGTTTACTTGCATTATTTACATTATTTGGACTGTGATCCTCATCTTCATTGCCATGTTCACAACGTTTCGGCCTCTATATCTCTGAAATGAGGTATTATGATTACTTGCATTATTTAAATTATTTGGACTGTGAACCTCATCTTCATTGCCAAATTCATAAGATTTTGGCCTCTATATCTCTGAAATGAGGTATTATTTTTACTTGCATTATTTACATTATTTTGACTGTGATCCTTATCTTCATTGCCATATTCCCAACGTTTCGGCCTCTATATCCCTGAGATGAGGTATTAATGTTTACTTGCATTATTTACATTATTTGGACTGTGATCCTCATCTTCATTGCTATATTCACAACGTTTCGGCTTCTATATCCCTGAGATGAGGTATCGTGTTTACTTGCATTATTTACATTATTTGTACTGTGATCCTCATCTTCATTGCCATATTCAGAACGTTTTGTTTTTGTTGTTCTTCTATGTTCTGTGTTCCTTCAGGACGTGGGAAATCACGTCACGGCACAGTTCTATGTCCTTTGTATTTCCTATTATATTTTGTCATTCTTAAATCTCTTTCCTATCTCTCCAAAACCATGTTCTGCCAACCATTTCCACAATCTCTTTCGGTATATTATCCGCTGTTTTCCTTACTCCCTCTTGCCTTTGTTGCGTCCGGTCGGTCAAATTTTCTAAGCCCACATTCCTCTTTAGGTAACCGAGAAATATAATTTGTCTACTTCCGATGGCAAGTATAAGTGGCATTTTTGTTTACATTTTTCAAAACCTTCATCGTTGCTCACATGTTCAGTCTATAAAATCCTCGGCACCTTTCTATAGAAACACATTTCTGTTGCCACACTTTTCTTCTTAATCTTTTGAAGAGACAGTCAAGTATTAGTTACTTTATAGGAGAATCTATATAACATATTTTGAAATCCTCAGCATCCTACTGTAGAGCCACATTTCTCTTGACTCAATTGTCTTCTTAATCTTTTGAGGAGACAGTCAAGCATTCGCTACTGTAGAGGAGAATCTATATAACATATTTTTATATCCTCAGCATCCTACTGTAGAACCGGATTTCTCTTCACTGAATTGTCTTCTTAATCTTTTGAGGAGACAGTTGAGAATTCGCTACTGTATAGGAGAATCTATATTACATATTTTGTAATCCTCAGCATCCTACTGTAGAACTACATTTCTGTTAACACATTTGTCGTCTTAAGTTATAAGGAGATAGTCGAGCATTCGGTACTGTATAGGTGGATCGCTATTACATGTTATAACATCCTCAGCATCCTTCTGTAGAACCACATTTCTTTTGCCTCAACTGTCTTCTTAATCTGTGAAGAGATTGTCGAACATTCGGTACTGTATAGGAGAACCAATATTACATAACAATTCAGGACTATTTTTTTTTGTTTCTAATGAAATGTTTCTCTTAATATTTTGCTTAGCTTCTGAAAGGCTATTTTCGCTATCTGAATTCGCCTTCGGATTTCGATGTCGCTCCTATTGGTTGCATGAACAGAGAAATAGTGTTTCTCGTCTATCCACCGTTTTGATGGTGTGTTTCCCTTTTAATCACGGTCAAACTCAGAAATAAAAACTTAATAAGTTTAAATTAATTATCGTTGAGAAGTAACGAATAATGAAGCTAGCAATTTAGCAGAAAACAAAGAAAATCCCAAAACGTCTCATTTGATGGATAAAAAAAAAAACAAAACAATTATAATAAAAGAAAAACAATTATGTCCTGAGTTTATTAAGGTCTCCGTTAAAAATGAATATTTTATCCGTCAAATAACATTTATCACGTGATAATATATTTATAACTGAAAATAAAGTAATTGTGGTATAAGGCCAAAGAGCAAAGTGGGGAAAGGCTAGGTTCTGCTAAATATCATAATCCTAGTGAATCACAATCACGACCCATTCATCTAATACAATTTATCCATTTACCACAAGAACGCGTCCCTCAGCAATCGATTTCCCATATACCACAATACCACACATTCATAGGGGTCTACAAAACACCCACCATGTTATAAAAATCTCATGAAAGTTCATAATAAAAATATATTAAAAAATCATAAATCATGAACTAAGAGGGACGGGATGAACCCCCAAAACTAACAACAAAAGATTGTAACAAAACAAACTAAAACAAAACCGATTTTAGTAGGACTCGTCCAACGCTCAAAATAATAAGAACAGCCGCTGTATTCTGTCTATAGACAGAATTAATATCTGTCTATATTTCTGAGATGAGGTATTATGTGCACTATTTACATTATTCAGACTATTCTTCTCATCTTTGTCGTCATATTTATTACAACGTTTCGGCCATTCAGTATCTGTCTATATTTCTGAGATGAGGTATTATGTACACTATTTACATTATTCGCACTATTGTCTTCTTCTCTGTCGCCATATTTATTACAACGTTTCGGCCTTTCAGTATCTGTTTATATTTCTGAAATGGGGTATTTTGTATATAATTTACATTATTCGGACTATTGTCCTCATCTTTGTCGCCATATTTATTACAACGTTTCGGCCCTTCATTATCTGTCTATATTTCTGAGATGAGGTATTAAGTACACTATTTACATTATTAGGTCTATTGTCCTCATCTTTGTCGCCATATTTATTACAACGTTTCGGCCATTCAGTATCTGTCTATATTTCTGAGATGAGGTATTAAGTACACTATTTACATTATTAGGTCTATTGTCCTCATCTTTGTCGCCATATTTATTACAACGTTTCGGCCATTCAGTATCTGTCTATATTTCTGAGATGAGGTATTAAGTACACTATTTACATTATTAGGTCTATTGTCCTCATCTTTGTCGCCATATTTATTACAACGTTTCGGCCATTCAGTATCTGTCTATATTTCTGAGATGAGGTATTAAGTACACTATTTACATTATTAGGTGTATTGTCCTCATCTTTGTCGCCATATTTATTACAACGTTTCGGCCATTCAGTATCTGTCTATATTTCTGAGATGAGGTATTATGTACACTATTTACATTATTCGCACTATTGTCTTCTTCTCTGTCGCCATATTTATTACAACGTTTCGGCCTTTCAGTATCTGTTTATATTTCTGAAATGGGGTATTTTGTATATAATTTACATTATTCGGACTATTGTCCTCATCTTTGTCGCCATATTTATTACAACGTTTCGGCCCTTCATTATCTGTCTATATTTCTGAGATGAGGTATTAAGTACACTATTTACATTATTAGGTCTATTGTCCTCATCTTTGTCGCCATATTTATTACAACGTTTCGGCCATTCAGTATCTGTCTATATTTCTGAGATGAGGTATTAAGTACACTATTTACATTATTAGGTCTATTGTCCTCATCTTTGTCGCCATATTTATTACAACGTTTCGGCCATTCAGTATCTGTCTATATTTCTGAGATGAGGTATTAAGTACACTATTTACATTATTAGGTGTATTGTCCTCATCTTTGTCGCCATATTTATTACAACGTTTCGGCCATTCAGTATCTGTCTATATTTCTGAGATGAGGTATTATGTACACTATTTACATTATTCGCACTATTGTCTTCTTCTCTGTCGCCATATTTATTACAACGTTTCGGCCTTTCAGTATCTGTTTATATTTCTGAAATGGGGTATTTTGTATATAATTTACATTATTCGGACTATTGTCCTCATCTTTGTCGCCATATTTATTACAACGTTTCGGCCCTTCATTATCTGTCTATATTTCTGAGATGAGGTATTAAGTAGACTATTTACATTATTAGGTCTATTGTCCTCATCTTTGTCGCCATATTTATTACAACGTTTCGGCCATTCAGTATCTGTCTATATTTCTGAGATGAGGTATTAAGTACACTATTTACATTATTAGGTCTATTGTCCTCATCTTTGTCGCCATATTTATTACAACGTTTCGGCCATTCAGTATCTGTCTATATTTCTGAGATGAGGTATTAAGTACACTATTTACATTATTAGGTCTATTGTCCTCATCTTTGTCACCATATTTATTACAACGTTTCGGCCATTCAGTATCTGTCTATATTTCTGAGATGAGGTATTAAGTACACTATTTACATTATTAGGTCTTTTGTGCTCATTTTTGTCGCCATATTTATTACAAAGTTTCGGACATTCAGTATCTGTCTATATTTCTGAGATGCGGTATTATGTACACTATTTACATTATTCGGACTATTGTTCTCATCTTTGTCAGCACGACAAACACAGGATTCACACAAGAATACGTAAATATACAATGTCGTCAAAATAAATACTTATTTTAAGAGACAAATTTCATGACTAATTTAGAGTAGGAAAATATATTAGCTGGTTTAAATCATGTAATATAACGAATCAATTACTTAAAATACGATTATAAACGAGCTTTACTAAGTACCTCTCTGTTTGTGGCTATCTTTGTTCACTCTTCACCACACATCGAAATCGACCTCAAATGTAAATTTATTCTCTTCAAGACGTGACAGCTGCCAAGTGCATGTCAGCTGACAATGAATATTTTCGGTCTAGACGCTTGCTTCAGAAGCTTTTAGCTCCAGGAGTAAAATGGCGCTTTTAAATGTTCGTAGCTGTGCATTTCCATACGCACATACTAGTTGCATAATACATTTTAGATTGCATCAAGGGTGGTTTTTAGTGATGCACTGTCCCCATCGCCGATTTAGAGTTTTGCATCATATCGGCTCAAACAACAACGCCGATCTGACTCCGGACGAGTAAGTCCGCCTCTTTGAAAGCGTCGACATTCAAAAAACGAAACATACCTAGGAGTCAGACCGTTCTTATTGAAATATGTCCGTCAACCTCAGCCAATGAAAAAAGGGTTTTTACACTCCCTTCCTCTCTAGTATTGTCTTTTTACTTCATCTGGTTTCGATTGAGTTACTTCCCTTGGATTCCTAATAGGTAAGCTGGACTCTTCATTATATAGTTTAATCCAAATGTTTCATACGTTTTAAATTTCTAATCCCCTAACATTACTAACCCTTTAACTAAAACCTACACGCGTAACTAACACAAATCTATCGTCTACCTATATAGCATCAAAAAGTAGTTTAACATTTATAAAGGGTGTTTCATTAAATTGTTAAAAAATTAGCAGTAAATAAATCAGTGTTATTGGTAAAAATTTATTTATTTGTCTATTGGAGCATGTTATTTAATTCATGGCAATTATGTTGATTTTCTAAGCGTAGCTTAGATGTGGCACAAGGCCGAAAATATGGGGCACCCATGCGTGAAAAATAATATCGCCCAAATATTCGCGAAAGCTTCGGCGTCACACCTCCATTCCATTGTCAAAATGTTTTATGTCGTCTATGCATAGATGCTCCCCGATCTCACCAATATGCCTTATTATCTCATTCTTTAGCTGTTAAATTGTTGTCGGCTTGTTGGTATAGACCTTACTTTTGAGATGACCCCCAAAGGAACTAATCTAAAGGCATCAAGTCGCACGATTATGGTGGTCAATTGATTTCGCTGTTCAGAGAAAAGATGCAACCTGGGAACTTTTCATTGCATTTCTGTTTGAAGGTCTATTTTCTTAATAGGCTTCGATAACGTTATTTCATTGTTAATCTTTCCATGGTTGAAATTGCCAAAAACTTAAGTTGTTAAATCTAAAAGAAAAAGAAAAAATATCATTAGACGCTTAAACTTAATTTACATTTAAAATCGTTCCAAGTTATTGGAACACTATTTAGAATCGTTTCTAAGAAAAAAAATAATTCGTTTATCTTTCTATCCGATAAAACTTTAAGTTTATATTTATCTTATACGCTTCAGCAAATGAAATTCTACAAGAAATCCCTATATATACATGTACACCTACGTATCTACATCTGAATTTATTACTGGCTTATAAAATATCCTAAGGCTACGAGGTGACGTGAAAAGGGTTTGTTTTAATGGAATAAAGAGATTGCTTAATTTGGGTCGTTTACAGCAATCTCCTGTGTGACGTCCAGAAGCTATCCTTCATGTATTCAAGACTGACTGATGCTGACTTTCCTCACTTGAAACAAAAAAAAAACAAAAAAACAAAAAGAAACTTACTGACCCTAACCCTAAAACTTATATCACCAACGTGAATTTCCCACTTTTCATTCTGATTATTATCACATATTAGTAAAGCCTACGTCGGGTCATCGCCCAATTAGCTGTAAAAGTTTGAAATATTTTTTTAAACATGACTAATGGTTTTCCGATAGTTATATACCACGTTTTCCAAATTAAATAAACCCTCGTGCAAATTAATTGAAACAAAACTAATAATTCCGCTATTATTTACGTTTTTACGTATTTGTCCAATGAAACATGACCCAGTGCGCATGTTAGTACTTCGTATATCCATTCCACGAAGTCGTTCCTTGCAGATTAACCGCAGATACTCGATTGTATTTAAATCAGGAGAGTTCCCGGGCTAGTCTATAGAACTAAGTCGTTCCTTGCGATTGGATTTAAATCAGGACAGTTTCAGGGCCAGTCTATAGTTACTTTGATTTGCTCACTGGTAAGGCTTGCCATTGTGTTCGTGCAGCGTTACATTTTTCGTACGCTTCCTTGGAGTAACGTCCATCGCACACAATGGACGGAAGACAACTAATCGACAGATGAGACAATAGTGTCTGGGCGTGATAAAAATCTGTTACAATCACGGATAACTGAATATTTTTCATGCCCAAACAAATTTCATCATACACTCTGAAAATAGATTCATATTGCTGTACACGACTGCAAATCTGAGGCAAAAATAGAAATCGATAACACCCTGTCACTCCAGTGGCTCTAAAACTGACCGTATGGTGAAAGAAAGGAAATAAGGCTGTTGTTTCAATTAAATTGCACAAGCTTGTAACTAGGTAATTTTTCATAAATAAAGCTTTATTTGATGGCCGACAGTATAAATTTGGGAAAAATATATTTCGTAAGAGTTTATTTAATGTTACTTGATATTTATTATAAAATAGTTTTGGAAGTTTGACAAATAAGTATATATTTAGAAGAGTTCTTTTATATCAATGATAGGGTTGACTTTGTATTTAAGAAAGCGTGAGTTGAAAGCCTCCTTTTAATTTCTCGAGAGAATAATAATAAAATCATTGTTATTATCTGACATCTCGTCTATAGTCGCTCTCACACAGACGTGCCGTCGCCTCCCTCTGTCTTTTAAAAAAATACTTTCACGGTAACTGCAACGATGAGCTACTTTCGCTTGTTCCCAGACTCCGTGGATTTAAACGTGTACTAGGCTAGCCTCTCGGTTCCACTCTTTCACTGTCGAAACTGCTAAATGTGACCCTCTCTTCTACTCCAATATCTTCATGTCTCGCGCCTCCTGTCTGAGGAATTCCCTTCCTATTACTTGTTTCCCTGATAGCTCTCCAACTGTTCAAATGTAAGGTCAGATGCCCTGACCTATTCCCTGTCCTTCTCTTCACCCTTTCCTCCATCACGCCTCTTTACTCTCGCTCCGACTCTGTAACCCCTTGCGTACTAGTGACACTCCCGCTTTTCTTGGGTTAAATGCTTAAAAAATGATCTGCTAAGGATATGTCGGGAGTAGATTAAACTGACAACGGGTCTCATTTAATGTCTTTTATTTTTGATAGTTTCTGAACCTAGCCGAATCGTATTTCATAATCATTTAATATTTCGATTCGTCAGGGATGTCTACTGTCGCCCCTACTTTACGTTTTGGCGTTGGAGCCTCTCCTTCGCCGGCTAAGGAACAGGACATGCAGTCCGGCCCTACGTGGAATCACTGTCCTTGGTGGAGCTCGAGCCTGGGTTAGCGCGTATGCTGATGGCGTATCTACTTTATCGCAGCGATATTGAGGTGGTACTGAAGGCGCCTGAACGGAACGAAAAAGTCACGGGGACCAGGATTAACTGCGACAAGTCTTCCGGCTTGCGGTTAGGTGCGTGGAAGTGTGTCTATCTTCCAGAGCCCTTTGGTTGGACGTAGGGTCCTGCCCGCATTCTCGGGGTGTGTTTCGGACCCGACCTTCAGCTAGAGAAAAATTGGTCAGAAGTATGGGCAAAGATCAAGGCGGTGGCTCGGACTTGGCACCAAATGTTGTCCTTGAAGGGGCGGGGGTTAAGCCAGGTGCCAGATACGTATTTCCTCTTATTTTTATCGCTTGTCTGTACTTTTTCTCTGTAAAAAACGTGAGAAAGTGAATGTACGCCTGCTCTCTTCCATCTTGTGGGGAGAGGACACAACAATTAGGTTGACAGAGAAGTCCGTGCCTAACATCCTTATCAGGGGGTGTGCTGCAAATGCCGCATTTGGAGAGTCACAAACTCACCTCGAAGCTGGCTTTCTAACGCTGCGCATTAACAGAGGGCTCTGTTTTGGCAGGGTGTGTGCAGGCCGCTTTCCATTTCCTTAATATCACGCCTCTATTCTTGTAAGCGCTGTAATCAATCGTGTTTCCTCGAGTACAGGTCGTTCCTGGGTCTAGTGACGTTTCTCGACCTAGGAAGGTCTTCTATCGTGAAACACTGGAGAGGGCGAAATATCCACAACGCTTGTGGCGCTCGTTTTGGTCTTGGGTGCAAGCAGCTAATTACCCCTCAGCAAGTCTGAGTTTTCACTTTCCTGTCGATTAGTTCGGAAGAGGCTCTCATTGACAAGGCGTTAGATTTGCCAGACTGTGAACGATGTGATCTTGGTTTCGAGGAAACGGCTTCTAGGCCTTCTACTATTGCCCTCAGGTCTGCCCCTTATGAGACCATTTTGGCGATTTGTCGTCTCGTATCGTCCCCGAAAAGCTCGGAATCATTGATCTCACTCACTGTGACGCTCCCGTATTCTGTAGGGAAAACGATGGTGCTTCTATCGCTGCTGGCCACGGCTCGAATGGTGATTTGGACGACGCAACTGCGAAGCGACCGTTTTTCTCATTAGGATCCAATCCGATTTTTTGGGCATTAGCTCAAGATGAAGATTAGAACGGACAGAAAGCGATTGGTTTCGGCAGGTTTCAGCGACTGAGGCGAACCTGGTTCGTATGAACGGAGTCGGGCTTGATTTTCTTTTTTCGGTCTCCGAAATCACATCGGGCTGATTTTCTGTAGAACCCTCTCTTGGTTAAGATAGATCTGTTTTGTGTACCTAGTTTATGTGAATAAGTGTCGATCCCGGCCTTTTCCTTCGTTGTTCCAGGCATCTTCATTGATTATGATCCAAGTCGAGATTCCCAACTTCCCCAGTTTGTTTTTTTTTCCCTTTTTCATCTCGACTCGGTCAACTTTGATTTTTTCGCCATCGCCATATTTATTTTATCATGTCCCTCTTCCTTAGGGAGAGAGCCTATTGATTTTGTCTAAAGGCAGAAAACACAAGCCTCTCTGAATTCTTTTGAGGGTTTGACGAGTCTAACACCAGTTAATAAAGTTGGAGGAAATGAATTCCACTGTCTGGAAGTGCGAGAGAAGAAGATATTGGAATAGAAGAGACGGCTACATTTAACTGTTTCGACAGTGAAAGTGTGAGACCAAGATGCCAACATAGTAGCACGCTTAAATTCATGCAACTGGGGTAGCAGTGAAAATAGCTTATCAGAGCAGTTGCCATGAAAATATTTGTAGAAAAGGACAGAGAGAAGCTGCATCACGTCTGTGAGAAAGTGAGTGCACTGTACTCTAAATGACCTCTCACCCATGGTAAATCAACTTCATAAATTTAAACGAAATAGATCGGTAGCTAGGCCTGATCATTTTGACGGCAGCGAATGTTGAACAATTTCCTCAAAGATGAAGAAGAAACTCGAGGCGACAGAAATGGGGTTCTACAGAAGGATGCTAAGGATATTATGGACCGAGAGTGTGCGCAGCGGTGAGATCTTAGAAAGGTTGCAAACAAAGAGGAGGTTTATAATTAACATCATGGAGACGCGGCTGAAGTTTCTGGGACACATAATAAGGAAAGAGGGCCTGGAAAATCTCATACTCACTGGTCGAATTGAGGGAAAGAGAGACAAAGGAAAACAACGCATGACATACATGACGGGCTTGAGCAAGTGGTTGATAGAATGTGGTCTGAAAAAGGAAGCTGAGGGAAGGAACTTGTTGAGAGCTGCAAGGGATAGAGGTAGGAGGAGAGCTATGATGAGGTCATAGAGAGGATGCAAACAAGGAGGTGGCTTATACTTAACATCAGCAAGAGGCAGCTGATGTTTCTGGGACCCATAATGAGGAAGGAGTGTCTGGAGAATCTGATACTCACGGGTCAAATAGAGGAAAAGAGAAACAGGGGAAAACAACGAATGACATACCTGACATGATTGACAGAATATGGTCTGTGGAAGAAAGAAAAGTGAAAGTTGCAAGGAAAAGAAGACGTGAAGAGCCATGAACGTCTACGCCCTGTAAATACATGGCGCATGAAAAGAAGAAAAGAAATTACTAAATGGCACCGTAAGTTCTATTTTAACAGTTTCTTCTCCCGCCATTTCAGGTCAATGAGCTTCAGCATTATAAATGTCAATCAATCTATTCTGTCTTTTTTATATCAGTTCTTTTAATGTCCTTTCTTCTATGCGATGTTTTTTCGGCTGCCTCCAGTTTCTGCAACACCTTTGCTCTTAGTGCTTTTATCAATTTGTTTGGGATAAAAAAAAATTCCTTGCTTATATTGATTCAATATTTCCATTAATTTTTCTTTCTTTCATTTAATGATGTATTTTTTCGTCGATTTTTAGAATGAATTATATCATTCATTCATTCTGTTAATGATCGATTTTATATCCTTTTATTGATTGAATTATATCTTTCGGTTTTATCATTGATTTTGTAAATCTTTTCTTTTTACTTTCGTTCATACATTCAGAGAGATCTTATTCTATATTTCTTTGATAAATTCATTCATTTCTTTTGTTATTTACTTTCAATGAATATAATTTTTCCTTTTCTTATCTTTCTTTGTTTAAAGTATTCGTTCATCCTTTTATTGACAGAATGATATAATTCGTTTCCTTCTTTTTTAAGTAATTACTTATTTCATACATTTATGGTCTGAATTATATTCTTTTTATTATTTTCATTTAATGAAGTAATTTCGACCTTTTACTGACCGAGTGATATTCATTTTAATTCCTGTGAATGATAGTTTTTCGTCCTTTTACTGACTGTTGTTAAAATTCATCGTTTCTTGTAATGAGTTATTTTATTTATCCTAATTTGCTTCCTTTCCCTAATGTTTGCTTTAATTTCCTTCTTTTCTTGTAATGAGTGTTTTCGTTCGTCCTTTTATTGAGTTTGCGATATCATTCTTTTTTCTTTCTATTTTCGAATGAATGCTTTTTTCGTCCGTTCATGGACTGAGATGTAACATAATTTTTAATCGTTTCTTTTCTTCGTCCTTTTATTGAACTAAGGATATCATTCGCTTTCCTTCCTTTCTTTTAATGAGTGATCTTCTTTGTTCTTATATTGATTGAGTGACTTCATTCCTTTTATTTAATGATTGCTTTTTTTCTAAGTTTTTCATAATGAGTGATTTTATCAGTCCTTATATTGACTGAGTGATATCAGTCATTTTATATCCTTTCTTTTAACGATTGCTTTTTTCCATCCTTTTCTTAAATGAGATATTTGTCTTTTTTCTAAGTTTCTCATAACGAGTGATTTTATCAGTCCTTTTATTGAGTGAGTGATATCAGTCATTTTATATCCTTTCTTGTAACGATTGTTTATTTCCATCCTTTTATTGACTGAGATATTTACTGTTTTCTAAGTTTCTCATAATAGGTGATATCATCAGTTTTTTTATTGACTTTTATTGAGTGATTTTATCAGTCTTTTTATTGACTGAGTGATATCAGTCATTGTATATCCTTTCTTGTAACGATTCCTTTTTCCCATCCTTTTATTGACTGAGATATTTGTCTCGTTTCTAATTTTCTCATAATGAGTGATTTTATCAGACCTTTTATTGACTGAGTGATATCAATCATTTTATATTCTTTCTTGTAACGATTGCTTACTTACATCCTTTTATTCAGTGAGATATTTGTCTTTTTGCTAAGTTTCTCATAATGAGTGATTTTGTCAGTGCTTTTAATGACCGAGTGATATTAATCCTTTTTTATTCTTTCTTATAACGATTGCTTATTTCCATCCTTTTGTTGATTGAGATATTTGTCTTTTTTCTAATTTTCTCATAATGAGTGATTTTATCACTCCTCTTATTGATTATGTGATGTCAATCATTTTATATCCTTTCTTGTAACGATTGCTTTTTTCGATCCCTTTATTGAGTTAGATATTTTTCTTTTTTTTCTTCTTTTCTTTTAATGATAGCTTTTTTCACCATTTTATTGAATGAGTGATATTATACTTTTTATTTCCTTTCTTTTAATGAGTGCTTTTATTTGTCTTTTTATTGCCTGGGATATTTCATTTTTCTTTTTTTTTTTTTTTGGAATGATTACTTTTTTGTCATTTCATTGACTGTGCAATATAATTCATTTTTCATCGTTTCTTTTAATGAAGGCATTTTTCCTGCTTTTATTTACTGATATCATTCTTTTTATTTCCTTTCTAATAATGAGTGATTTTATTCGTCCTGACTGAATGATATCATTCTTTTTCTTCTATTCTTTTAATAATTGCATTTCTTGTTCTTTTATCGATTGATTGATATCACTCTTTTATTTTCCTTTTGTTTAAGGATTGCTTTTTTTCCTTT
Organism: Acanthosepion lycidas; assembly: GCA_963932145.1. NCBI lineage: Eukaryota > Metazoa > Mollusca > Cephalopoda > Sepiida > Sepiidae > Acanthosepion > Acanthosepion lycidas. The sequence goes on along the minus strand of OZ010604.1, from coordinate 72,460,878 downwards.
AATTCTCTGAATTATATCATTCTTTTTTCTTCTTTTTTTAATTCTTCTATTCTTTGCCATTCTTTTTGTCTTTCTTTCTTTTTATGCTTCATTTAGTAAATCCTTTCTTAATCTTTTAAATTAATTTACTATGTTTTTCCTTGGTTTGTCTTTGATTTATTCTTTAATTTCTGTCGTCAGTAGTTTCATTATATGGATTTTCCATTCTCTTTCATTGGTTAATTGACTGATTTAGTTTATTGATTGAACTAATGATTTCTTTTCTTGATTCCTGCTATTCGATATTTTATTGATTTATTGAAAGATTCCTTCTTTTATTGATTAATTTTACATTTTCTTTCTTTTGTTAGTTTGATTCCTTTCGAGTTTGATTGATTGATTTCTTCCTTTCTTTTATTAATTGATTAATTTATTTTTGAATGTTTGATTACGTTGTATTTTTTTATTGATTGATTAATTAATATTTTCTATCCATAATTTCTTTCTTATATTAACTTATTGATTAATTTTGATTGATTTGTTGATTTCTTTAAATAGTTTCTTCCTTTTATTCGTTGGCTATTTTCTTTTCCTCTATTGGTTGTATACTAATGTCCTTACTTTTTTTCCTATATCTTCATTTTTTTGTATTGATTTCTCTTAATTTTTAACCTTTGACATCCCATTTTGATTTAAGCTTCCTTCTACGTTTCGTTTTAATATATTCCATTTTTAGTATCTTTCTATTTTTTATAGGTTTCTTTTTTCTTTACTATTGATTCCACCTTTAATTTATTTCTTCGTTATCCATTTCAATTTCTTTCTTTCTTTCTTTCTTACTCCCTTTCTTTCTTTCCTTCTTTCTTTCTTTCTTTCTTTCTTTAATATTGATTTCACTTTTTATTTATTTCTCCTTATCAATTTCAATTTCTTTCTTCCTTATTTCATTTAATTTCTTTCTTTCTTTCTTTCTTTCTTTCTTTCTTTCTTTCTTTACGAATCATTTCGCCTTTTATTTTATTCCCTTATCCATTTCAATTTTTTCTTTCTTTCTTCCTCTATTTTTTTCTTCTTTCTTTCTTGTTTTCTTTATTATTGATTTCGCTTTTTATTTATTTCACCTCATCCATTTCAATGTCCTTTTTCTTTTCTCTCTTCCTTTTTCTTTCTTTCTTTCTTTCTTTCTTTCTTTCTTTCTTTCTTTCTTTCTTATTGATTTGGCCTTTTATTTTATCCCCTTATCCATTTCAATTTCTTTCTTCTTTTCTTCCTTCCTTCTCTTTCCTTCTTTTTTCTTTTTTCTTTACTATTAATTTAACTTTTATTTTTCCTTATCTATTTCAATTCTTTCTTTCTTTCTTTTGTTTTCTTTCTTTCTTTCTTTCTTTCTTTCTTTCTTTCTTTCTTTCTTTCTTGTTTGTTTACTATTGATTTCATTTTCTATTTATTTATTCTTATCCATTTCAACTCCTTTCTTTCTTTCTTTTTTTCTTTCTTTCTTTCTTTCTTTCTTGTTTGTTTACTATTGATTTCATTTTCTATTTATTTATTCTTATCCATTTCAACTCCTTTCTTTCTTTCTTTCTTTCTTTTTTTCTTTCTTTCTTTCTTTCTTTCTTGTTTGTTTACTATTGATTTCATTTTCTATTTATTTATTCTTATCCATTTCAACTCCTTTCTTTCTTTCTTTCTTTTTTTCTTTCTTTCTTTCTTTCTTTCTTGTTTGTTTACTATTGATTTCATTTTCTATTTATTTATTCTTATCCATTTCAACTCCTTTCTTTCTTTCTTTCTTTCTTTCTTTCTTTTTTTCTTTCTTTCTTTCTTTCTTTCTTGTTTGTTTACTATTGATTTCATTTTCTATTTATTTATTCTTATCCATTTCAACTCCTTTCTTTCTTTCTTTCTTTCTTTCTTTCTTTCTTTCTTTCTTTCTCAATATCCATTTCTTCTTTCTTTTTATACAGACTACCCACAATGTTTTAGAGTATTTTTCTTTTTCTCTTATTTTTCATTCTCTCATTGTGTCTTTCCTTTTTCCTCTTTTTCCTCTCATTACTTTTCTTTAAAAGTTCTCTACTTTCTATCTATGAATCTTTCCCGTAACATACTTAGTTTTCGTCTAGCGTTAATTTAGAAAGAAATCTCCAATCCAAAGAAAATAAAAAAAAAAAAAAAACTCAACAAAAGCTGTGAAGAGAGGTAAAAAAATATATATTTGAAAAGTTCTCCAGGACAATTAGATGTTTCTTTTTCATTTTCTCAAATTTTTTGAAAAGTTAACTGAAGCTGACATTTGACCGACTTAGCTAATTGCATTTTCCTAGCAGAGTTAAGCTTGTCGACATCTTATGTAGACTAAGGACATTTAATTCGGAACTGTCGAATCACATTGGAGAAGCGAACAGTGTCTTTGCACTGCAGATATCTGTAGACGTTTCGTAACTCAAATTATAAAATTCTGACTTTTGCTTCTTTTAATCTTTATAACATAGAATTAGTCACACCTTGTAAGTATTAGTTCTTCGAAATTCAGTTCATTTCTCCCCCGGATCCATCTTACATATTTATAACTTTCCAATTCGTCCATGTTTCAAATATGGCTGACATGTATGGGCTGGTGATGGTGATATATATTTAGAGATCACTGATAAAATCCAAAAAAAAGAATCTGCGAAGTTATTGATCCTGACCTGACATCTTGACTTCAGTCATTTTCCCTCTGCCTTTTCTAGAAATACTTTCATGGCATTTGTTCTAATGAACTTTCCTCTGTGCTACTGAGACTTGATGAGTATAAGCGCAGTACTAGATTGGCAGTAAGGTCTCATCATTACAGTTGAAATGTTTAAGCTTCTTGATTTCCAGTCAAGTTTGATCTTCAAAAATTTAGATTCAATATCAAGCATTATTTTCTGTCTTAATTTCTGTATATTTATTGTTCTCTATCCTTTATAAGGTCTTTTTTTTTCGCATATTTTTTCCTTTTAGAGGCTTTATTACTTCACTTGGATTGAAATGATTTAAAAGGAAGCAAATGCTAATATTGATTTTCTGGTAATTTTGATAGCTTACTTTAGACTCTGTTGATTGTCAAATCACGCTAAAAACTGCGCGTTTTACTTCTATTACAGAAGTTCAATAAATCTCTGAGTTTTATTGGATGTGTTGCTCAGGATAAAATGATTAAAAAAACATTGAGATCATATTCACCACAGTGAAATCCTCAAGAAGAAATATTATCATCATTTTCTATACTTTTCTTTACGATGATATTCTCTCTCTAAACTTAATTGTACCCAAAGATTATGAAGACATACCCTAGTTGATACAGTAGGAGTTTTCCCAAAAAGAAAGAAATACACCTTTATGCATATTAATTCAAACGACCGATTTAGTTACCGTTCTTTCACAATAAAGTCAGTTTTAGACGCACTGGAGTGTCAGGGTTTAATCAATTTCTATTTTTCCTCAGATTATGTCATTTGCGGTGGTGTGCAGTAATATGAATCTATTTTTGCTCTGTATGATGAAATTTGTTTGGCCTTGAAAAATATTACGTCATCGGTAATTGCATAAGGTTTTTATCTCGCCCAGACACTATTGTCACAACTATCGATTAGTTGTCCTATGGCCATTGTATGTGACGGACTTTACTCCAAGGAAGCGTATGAAAATTGTAATGATGCACGAACACACTGGAAAGCCTTACCAGTGTGCAAATCAAAGTACAATAGACTTGACCCGAAACTCTCTTGATTTAAATCTAATCGAAAAATTGTGGTCAGTCTGCAAGAAACGGCTTCGTGGTATTGACATACTAAGTACTAACATATGCACTGGGTGGTGGTTCATTGGTAAATTAAGAAAAAAATTAAATAATAATGGAATCATTCGTTTTGCTTCAATGAATTTGCCCAAGGGTGTACTTATCTTGTATCATTGTTATGGGACCTTACCCATAATAACATAATGGACTATTCCATACGGAATCAATACTGCGCCTCAAGAGGAAGCAGGGAGTTCAGTCTGAAGTCGGACGACCGGCTGACCGGCTGATCGGTTGAACTCTCTACCTTCGGGCGGGGAGGAACCCGAAGAGGCTATGCCGAAGGGCAAAGTCTTTTTCGGGGAGGTAAACCCACCCTGAACCCGTTTTACGGGTTCAAAGGGCATATTTTTGGCCAAGCCCACGGGCTCGGAGATCCCACGTTAAACCGGCCTTGTGCCACATGATACCCTCGTGGACGGGTGGCGGGTGACTAAATACTGTTCAGTCTGAAGTCTGGAGTGAGGTCCGTCAGGAGTCTGTCAGTCAGTCAGAGCGAGCGAGTCAGTGGAGTCAAGAGTCGAGTCAGAGGCAGTCCGAAACAGAGTCGAGACAATTACTACAAGACATTGGAATAGTGATACTGGTCGAGACTACTAAACCTGATTGTTCGTACTAACAATTTCTACTTCTCTGTATATATTCCTGTTTGTAATATATCTGTGTTATTCCATATCCGTGTTCGAGTTCTTCTTTATTGGTTCTACCTTGGACTATCACCGTGGTACAAGGACCTGGATCATAACAATCATCCATCGTGAAAAATACCAAACAATCTCACCAAAAGCAACAGTAAACAAAACAGTCACTCCATAGGCTCACTATTTGGCATACTGGCTCAAAATACCCTTCACTCATTACAATTTCGCACTATTAACAAACTAACGCTTTTACCCACAAGGTCATTGTTTGGTTTGTGCATTTGGTGACATAATGGCTGTGAGTTCAATCACGGGGTCAGGCAGTATGTACTTGCAGTCAGCGGAAATAACTGAACAGTGCTAAATGAAAGAATAATAAGACGATATTCCTAGACATGATCAGTGGAACGAGAACATTTTACCCCCGTTGATAAAATAAAGGATTCAGTTTCGGAAGTCCTTGTAGGTTACCCATATCAATATACTCCTGAGGAAGTGCGAAGGACACAACGGCCGAAACGTTGTGAGAAAAACAACAAAGATGAAGATAGTTCGAATATAAATAGTGTAATGATCTGAGATAGATTTAGCACGGCTATCGATTTAGAATTGAAGAATGTTGGCAAACACAACGGCATAAATGTAGCCTTTATAAAATGAAGTAATAATTTTTTCCACGAGCCTTTTATATAATCTGAAGAAGTCAAAATTTCCAACTCGTTGAAGCGTCATAATCGGAAGTATGAAGATGAAGAATTTAGTTTGGTATGTAAAGATGAAACAGCAAATATATGATAGGTTTAAGAGAATGTCGTAATAAGTACACTTATTTTCTGTGAACCTGCATCTATGCATGGATAGCAAAACGTCTTGACCAAAACAAAGTATGTGACCGTGAGCGGCTACTGAGTGATGCTCCAGTCTGTACAAAGAGGGACTTTAAAGTAGAAACTGTAAAGAGAAAACCGCATGGAAATAGCAAAACCTCGAGAATGTACTTGTGGGCAAAAACAGACTTTTATAATATTCGATAGCCTTGCTTTTTCAGGATCTGGGAGAAGGCATGTAGTATATTTTAATGCTTTCCTAGCGCGGTTTCTTTGTAAAATTAAAATCTTTCATGTACGTTATTGCAGTTTTTTTTCTAGCCGTTCTTTATGTTTGCTTTTAATGTTGGCGTAAGTTGGTGGACCTGCGGGAGATACCATTGACTTCTCCGATCTGCTAAAAGTTAAGGTTTTTTATTTAAACAAACAATAAGATCAAGTAACTTATGGTTATATAAAAGCAAACTAGCAACTCAAATAATCCTTGTGATAAAACAACGAAACTGTGAGTGCAAAACTGAAAGAATCATTGTAAACTAATGGCAACACCTCATTGAAAAGAAGTTTTGTGGTAGAAACAACAAAGATGAGGATACGATACTGAAAGAATTATTGCGTAATGAAAACGGCTTCTTTGTAATGACATCATAACATTTTCTATTGAACAATTAAAAAAACCGAAAAACAACACACATTTTACATAGATAAATACCTTCGTAAGGTGTGGGCTGTACTCGTGAGAACAACTTTTTTTCTATTTCTTTAAGTCATGTAATACCAGGAATCTTTTCAATGAGTCAATTGGAATCTTTTCCAATCAACCCGAGATCTCGAACTACAACTAGAATTGTTTATGTCTTTCGATGTACTTTGCAATCTGCAGGGACTGCCATATCAATAAGGAGGCATTTTTTGTATGCGGTCTTTAATAACAATTTCTGGGCGATTAGCTTTGTTCTGTTTTTGTGCATTGTGTAGTTACAGGTCCTATCTGTGAAACCGGGTCTGGGTAATGTTCATGTTAGTTTCCTTTCCGCTTAAAAAGAAACCTTTGTAATAAAAACGGCCATTACGCGAATGCAAATCTGAAAGAATTATTGTATAATATTAACATCACGTCGTCTCCAAAATTCGCATAAAATGATCTGATTTAAAACTGGAATTAAAATTAGCTCAATAAAAACGAGTTATCATTTTCTACAGATAATTGAATTACTGGTTCTACGTTTTAAAAATTCTATATTTGATTTTAATTGTCTCTGTGTTTAAGGCTGTCCAACTTCGGATTTTGAGTGAAGTAGATTCTACTGAGATGGTCTGACACAATTTGGTATACTGAATCGAGGAATGGTTATATCTGCTTGTGCAAACTTGACGAATCTAAATTTGGTAATACTGAAGTGCTAATAAAACCTTTAAAAAATCTTTTAATTATTTAGCACCGAGTTGTACCTTTTAACTTTTCGTTGTCTCGGTTTTGAAAAAAAAAAAATTATCGGCTGCCTCGTGATGCCAACAAAAGTAAAAATAAAAATAGATCTAAAAAATTAAATATCATTAGAGAAGATTCTTAAAAATAATTAAAGTCCAGACTGACGTGGTTTTATATTTATAGATTAATTGGGATTCAGTGGATATTGGGATTAGTGTCAGACTGATTACGTCATCAATACGTCGGCTGAAAATATCGTTTAAATGTTGGGAACACAACAGCAGCCATGATGAGTTTTAAACATTTCTTTTTAAAATGTTAAGAACATATTTTGAATAATTTTTCGTTAAACTATTTTCTCTTTGAAAGCTTTTTTTTAAAAATTTCGCACTAATTCTTTGTGTTTATCTATTTTCGAGTGAAAAATCTATAAGAAAGAAAAGAAACAAAAGATACCAGGAGAATATATACACCAAAAAGTTGAATTAACAATATGGTGGGTAAATGAATGAAAAACAGATTATATCTTCCAGCAAAAAAATAATGAATATAAAGTTCAAATTTCTGGAATCATTTTAGAATGATAATAAATAATAAAAAAAACGTAATATTCTTTTTACTACAATATCCTGGGTCAATACATTCATTATCATGATACTTTTTTTTGTTCTTAATTTCATTCCATCTTACTGCTTTGTTATAAGAAAATTTCTTGGCCGACTCATTCTTCATTATTACGAGTTTTATTCCATGTTTTTTATACTCCTGGTCAATAAACTCTTCATTATGACTACTATTTTATTAATAGTTTTACTCCATCTTATTATTGTTGCTTCTTTTATCCCAATCCTCTGGGTCAATACATTTTTCATTTTTACTATTAATTTTTTATGAGTTTTAGTCCATCTTATCACTGTTGTTTTTATCCCAACCCTCTGTCTCTATACACTCTTCATTATTACTATTATTTTATTACTAGTTTTATTTCATCTTACAATTATAACTTTGTGTTGAAACTTGACTAATGCATGGAATAATAATGCAACACAAAATGTACTTAGAACAAAATGTATTGAAACAAGAAAGTGTACACAATATTTACATATAGTCTTTTGTATATTCCGGGGAAGACCGTTCCTGGAATGTGTGTTGACTGAGTCGCAGTCGGGCAGAGTCTCTGGTTGGATCTCCCGATTCCTCTCACTCTCTTCCCGGTACCAACCATATTTATATGGTCGGTACTCCACTATGCAAATTAGGTGGATCCTACCACAACACTTTTTATCCCAACCCTCTGGCTCTATACACTCTTCATTATTACTATTATTTTATTACTAGTTTTATTTCATCTTATTATTGTTGCTTTATATCCGAACACTATGGGTTAATATACTCTTCATTATTACTATGATTCCATTTCGAGTTTTATTTCATTTTATTGCTGTGTTATTTTATCACAATATCATGCACTGTGAAACTCTGTATTATTGCTAGTATTGTATATGGAATAAAACTAGTTATAAATTCATACTAATAAAGATTATTTTTAGAAGTTAACCATAAACTGAAGAAACTCTAATAGTAAAAGTATAGTAATAATGAGAGGTATGTGAAAAAAAACAAAACAAGAATAAGACGATGATTAATAACTCATATTAAAATAATAATAATAATAATAATAATAATAATAATAATAATAATAATAATAATAATTATAAAAAGAAATAAGAAATTTTATTCGCAAATAAAGGAAGCTAACAATTTCGAAACGGAATTTCAAGTGGGAGAAGTGCAATTAAACCATAATACAACGACTGCAACGTCGAAGAACCTAAAAAAGAAAGCAACAACAAATGCAATGTTCCAAATGCAGAAACGATGGCAAGATAAGCCTGTTCATGGTCAATAATCTGCGCGTACCAAACAAACTGTTATGGACAGACCCCATATGCATCATTATATTAAAAACAGTGTTAGCCCAAAATGCAGATTCTGTGATAAAAATCCAGAAAAAAATGCTCATCTTGTATCAGGTTGCACGGTATTGACACCCACTGAGTATAGAACATAGCATGACAGAGTGGGCCAATATCTGCACTGGAAAATCTGCAACTTCTACGGAAGGGAAACTAAAACGAACATCACCCAGACCCGGTTTCCGAGATAGGACCTGTAACTACAAAATACGCAAATAGAGAACAATCAAAGCTAACCGCCCAGACGTCATTATTAGAGACCACAAACAAAAAAATACCTCCTTATTGATATGGCAGCCCCCGCAGACTGCAAAGTATCTTCGAAGATCTTCAAAAAGCTATCAAAATACAGGGAGCTTGAAATCGAAGTCTGAAAAAAAAATCTGGCACATGAGGACATCAATAATTCTAGTTGTAGTTGGAGCCCTCGGGTTGATTGGAAAAGATTCCGATTGACTCACTGAAGGAATTCCGGGTATTACATGCCTTAAAGAAATAGAAAAAATGTTCTCACGAGTACAGCCCA
>OZ010604.1:72441668-72446668 GCA_963932145.1 Acanthosepion lycidas | reverse complement strand
TTGGGTCCTGTCACTGGATCTAACCAACACATTTATCCACTGTGCCATGTGTATTTTATTTTACTGAGACTTTTTTTTCCATTTTATTTATTCTTTATCTTCATTTTAATCAGCATTTTTCTTTTTTTTACCCGGGTTTTTCCTTCATTTTCTGTAGTTTTTTTATTAATTTTATTCAGATTTTTTTCTTCATTTTATTCAAACTTTTTGCGTCATTTTATGTAGAATTTTTTTTTATTCGGATATTTTTCTTGATTAATACCCAGAAATTTTTCTTCATTTTACTCAGCCTCTTTTTTTCATTTTATTCAGATTTTTTCTTCATTTTCTGCAGAATTTTGTTTTTTATTATTCGGATATTTTTCTTCATTTCACTGAACCTTTTTTTTTTCATTATATTCAAACTTTTTTTTTTTTTTTATTCAGACATTTTCATTCTTTTAAGATTTTTGTTCTTCATTTTAGTCAGACATTTTTGTTCATTTTACTACGCCTTTTTACTTTGTCTTGCTCAGCCTATTAACATTTATTTCTTTTTCCTTCTGTCATCTCTTTCATCAATTACTCCTCATCATAGCAACGTTATTTTTTCCGTCTTCGCCCTCCTCTTCTTTCAGTTGCTGAACCGTTTCTTCATTATTTTTTTTCTCCTCCTCCTCGTCGGGATTTACTTCCTGGTCTGTAAGGATATTTTTTCAACTTTTTTTTTCCCACATTTTAATTTCATCGTATGATAATTTTTCTTTAATTACAAGAAATTTAACAGTAGAAGCGAACAAAATAAAACAAAAATTGACAGGATTCCAAACCTGGTCTTTGACACAGTTTCCTTGCTTCTCTCTTGTGACATTCAAGTCTTTTACGAGGACGTGTCTAACAACTTCATCGAATATTTTCAGCTATTGTTCACACAATACAAATTTTGAAACAATTCATGACAGAGAGTTTGATAAAATATTAGGTTGGTGCAAAAATAATGACGTAATAATGTCGTTTTTTTGACGTATTTTTAACGTCAAAAAACGACATTATTACGTCATTATTTTTGCACCAACCTAATAGTTATGGTAAACGAGATGCATAGTGTTAATGAAATAAAGTGCTAGGAAATGAATACAAGGAAGATAGATTATGATTGATCTTTGACAAAGAGTTTAACATTGTAGTGACCAGCGAAACATCCAGGCGGGAATCTGCTCTGAAAAATAGCAGTTTTCGGGAAAAGAAGTTGAGTGGGACTTCTTCCTTATAAAGGAAATTCAGAGGAAATATACGTGATTCGATTCTGTGGATATAGCATGTTCATTCATCGCTGTAAAAGTATGAACTATTAAACCTGAAGAGTGGTGTTCATCTGAACATTTGCCCTGGAAATATCGATAGACTAGCGATAGCCTTGTCTGCGTAAAAGAAGCTTTAGAGTGGAAAATGTCATCTCCGAGAAGACCTCTTAATCGATATTGTCCTTCTGGTTTCGGAATTTAACTTTCGATTAATGTTAGTAGCGTACCATCGCTGTACAGGCTTTATCTGGTGGGACTAAAAATGAATCTCATCTGAGCATATGCCATGGCAATAGCGAATAAAATGGAGATGTGACGTCGCGTTTGTGACCTATGGAAGAATTGCTTTGACACCACATCAATGTTAGAGAACCGTTTCTTTATCTCGATAAATGCTACATGTGCTAAAGTATATAAAGGTCTGTGGGTAATACGTCAGGATTTTAGGCGGATGAAACGAGTTTCTTGAGACAAGTGCTTGAAATGATTGATTGGTCTTTGAATGCGTAGACTGACGCAGAATGACAAACTGATCAACTCTCTGATGAGACGAACTAGGGATGATTGGTTTCAAGCCATTCGGTGTAGATTTGTGACAGAGATGGAAGTTTCGATAAAGACCAAAAAAGGTGAGAAGGTACTGAAAGGTTTGCGAGAATTAAAATGGTCAAATGCTTCCTGAAGCCCGTTTCTTTAGAGGGACAAATCACCCCGTAGCGATAAAATTCTAGCCAATGTCCACTAGATCATGTTACTCTTTATCTCTTAGTTCCTCTCTCATATAATAATGCGAGATAACCCCTCAAAAAAAAAAAACTGATTGCTTTGATGTAGTCTATGATGGGGTCTGAAAAAAGAACTAAAAATGCAACACCTATAGCTGCTAAGGTTTTTTATACTCATATTGTAAAAGCAAATCACAAATCTAAAAAAGGACTTATATATAAAGACTCAATTACAAAAATGTGTAATAAGATTTTAAAAAAATAGAGACTAACTTCGCAAATCTCGTTTGTATCAGAATATTGTCAATGTCATTTTGAATGATTGGTTTCTTCATTACCAAAATGGGAGAAAATTGCAAAAACGGTGTCAACTTTCAGATTTTTAAATCTAATCGAAAAAATATGGTATTGGTAATATTAGCCGTTTCCTTATAAGGAAACATTCATTGACCAGTGCTCCTAACATTATCCTTTTCTCAAATGACAATGGTAATATTAGCCATTTCCAAATAAGGAAAATCTGACGTTCATTGACCAGTGTTACTCAAGCCATATGACTTGGATGAAAGTGTAGTATCGATTTTCCTCATCTGAAATGGTAATGGCGATATTGGGCGTTTCCTTTAAAGGAAACATACGACAATCAATGAGCAACTTAGAGTGCTACAGTCGTTAAACTTTATCATGTCTTTCTCTTAAAATAGTCTTTCAAGAAAGTAAGTTTCTCAAGTCCACTAAATGTTATCGATGCTTCCTTCCTAAGCTTTTGTTTGAAACAATAACTTCTTGATAATGTCATTATTTCTTCTTGAACTTTCATAAGTTATTAAGTGATGTGGTTTTCTTATTCCGTACTGTAATTTGAGATTTTGTAGGGCCAATCTACGAGTTTCAAAGAAGTGTTATCTTCTCTAAGGCCTACATTCTTCATACGCTGCAAGCCATTTTGAATCATTGATCGCAGAACGCGATTATAGAGAGGTGATAAGTTAAATATTTGTAAACGATCTTAGTGTCCGCAAGAAATCCATATGCAAATCTCGATCGGGCAGGTCTATTTAAGAACAGAACTCGAGTGTTGAGGTGAATGTTTTGGATTTGTAGTGTGGGCCGTTTGGAACCCACGGAAAGATGGCGCGTTTTGACGAAGCTCCCAAAAATTAATGGATTCTGAAATTATCATTTAAATTATAAGATATGTCATTGTTTGAAGTTATATATATATATATATATATATATATATATATATATATATATATATATATATATATATATATATATATATATATATATATATATATATATATATATATATATATATATATATATATATTCGAAAATTATAAAATTTCGTTTCAACACGTCTGGCGTGTTATCAAGCGATGACAGCTCATCAGTGTGGCTAGAGATCCGGTTGCCTCGAGCTAGGATCGAAACACGGCTGAATTAGCGTCAGCCGGAGATTCTACCAATAAGCCGTTGGTGCACGGCTGGGATAAAAGTGAATTTAGGTGTATTTATGAAGGTGAATTTAAGCATATTTATTTTTAGATAAACAGTGAGTGACTTAGAGAAGTCAATTCGATTTAACGAAGAGTCTTGCATTATAAGCATATATATATATGGCATTATTAGCCTATATATATATGTGCGTTTGTGTGTTTGTATATATATAAATATATATATATATGTATGCAATTTTTATATATATTATTTATATATTATATATGCGCGATACTTATTGGAAAGCACTCAATATCAGTGATAGAGCTAAGATATTTATTTGGATTGATGCAAGTTTATATATGCGCAATCGCCAAAGACAGGAAAATAACCGGCTTTAAAATAATAACAAAACAGCTTTAAAAATTAAAAATAATAGCAATTTTACCTACCATAGTCTTACATAAACCCCATCGTACGTATATACGTGTATGCGAGAAAACATTATTCAGCGAACAAAATAGACGAACGGTCTGCGCGTTGACAGTGCAACAGACGAAAGATATTCGATACACAATCCAACAATGAATACAGCGACCAAATGGATGCGAACATATGTTTATGTTTGTTTGAGTTCCAGTGAGTGAACATGCGTGTGTGTGTGTTTGTGTGTGTGTCTGCCTACGTCAATGATTGAATGTGCGTGTATGTATGTTTGCGTACGTATGAGTGGCATTCCAACGACAATTTTTCCTCTCACTAGCATAAAAATGCCTATATACGCAACCATATATAAATCCAAAATTTAAAAATTGATCAGCAGAAAGTTCCATTTCTTTCTGGGGCAGACCAGTTGCCATCCACGGCTATAGAATCCGGCTTGTCCTGCTATTTGCCCATAGCTGGTGAGGGGGCAGTGGAGAAGACGATTCATACAATTACCAAGGGTATTAGTACGTAAGTGAATGTAATGGATTCGAGTAGAATTCGAACTCGGCTCTCCGATTCCTCCTAGTGCTTTTAAAACTATTGCTAATTTACATGCATGGTCATATATATATATATATATATATATATATATATATATATATATATATATATATATATATATATATATATATATATATATTTACGAGTATACGTCAGTCAGTTATGTGCCATGCGTGATCCACGCTTAGGTGATCGTGTACCTTTAGATACATGACTGACGAGGCCATTTCTTTCTGCGGTAGACCAGTTGCCATCCAAGTCTATAGAACCGGGTCTGTCCTGCTATTTACCCATAGCTAGTTGGGGTGAAGAAGAGGATTAATACCTTTCCAAAGTGTGTTAGCATGTAAGTGGATGTAATCGATTCGACTGGAATTCAAACTCGGCTCTCTGATTCCTCAATCCAAGCCGCTATTTATTACTCCACCGTGCTTCCGTATTTATATACTATTTCGTAATTACTTGTGCTTTTTAAAGTTTTTAGTTTACCCAACTTTTTATATACTTAAAAACCTTTAAATAAGTAATGTATATAAATAAGCATGCGCGTCACGAGGAA